>OY744541.1:34515622-34550622 GCA_963556195.1 Sepiola atlantica | reverse complement strand
CATTGAACATTTGAAGTTTGAAATAAATTTGGACATCCGTCCATGTTCACTCTTCGACAATCTTTCTTTATAATTGCTCTATCTCGTATATTGAGCTTTTACCATTTCACTATAGGTTCTTTCTACTAAAAGTTTACTTTTAGTTTCTTACTTATATATATATATATATATATATATATATATATATATATATATATATATATATGTAAAAATAAAAATCGAATAAAGAATAAGCAATTCAACAACTAACAAAAATTTTACCCTTTCTCACGTTTGCTCTCGCTTTCTCTTCTTCTTCGTTTCGTCTTCTTCAACTGACGTTCTAAAGAAACTGGTTGATTGGTATCTCTTTCTTCTTCTTCCTCTTCTTCATCTTCTTTTTCTTTCTCTTTTCATAACATTCCTCGCATTCCTTTTTCTCCCTGTTTTGTTGTTCTCTGCACGTGACATTTTCTTCCAATCGCATTCTCTGTATAAATTTGAAAACTTTTCCGTTTTGAAATAAAGTTTATTAACTGATCGAAAATGGTCGTATCTACGGCCGAAATATCTCGGTGGAACTTTACAACATGAGTTTTTGAGTTTATTTCTGTTAGTTGTTGAATTGCTTATTCTTTATTCCATTTTTATTTTTACATATTGTCTGAAACATTGTTTATTTTTTCCCATATATATATATATATATAAGAGGTTTATGTAGTTTGCTTGAAACATTGTTTATTAGTATATAGAAATGTGATACTTAGAAGGCAATACAAAATAGTTTCACCCTTAATACAATGTATACATACACACACACATTATATATATATATATATATATATATATATATATATATACTTATTTATTTATTTATTTTTCACAAACACACATATATCTGTTTATCTACACAATGTTACAATGTTATGTAATACCTGTATCAAGATGGTCTGGTGGAAACTCCGTATGATATAATATTTCGGGAACTCTTTCGGTCTTCAGAACTGTGCTCAACTCAAGTTCAAGCGTGCATATATATAAACATTATTATTTGCAAACTATACGTTACATATTTCAGAGAAATACCATGGTTTCATTGACATGGGTAGATTTTACTGTTTAGAAAAGACCCTTACAACCAATTTAAAACCACCCACAAAATGATAACAGTTCAAAAAATGAAATCTGAAATCTACGAATCTTACGATCGAGCACTTTATTGATTTCTTTTTCAACATACTCGACGAACTAATATATATATATAATTATTTATCAATTAATATTATTTTTAAAATAAACTCGTACATACATACATGTGTTTCATGCCAAACATGCAATCGTCAGTATGGTAGGAGACAATTCCTGCCGGTCACACGGTTCGAACGCCGGAAATAAAAGTCATGTTTGATTCAGTAGCTGAGACGCGTACCGCTGCTCCAACACGCATTGCCTAGGCATGGGAAGTAAATTAACTTTTAAAAAGCAAACATAGCGGCTATCCAGCAAGCAGTCGAGAGTACTAAAATATGCGTGGCCCAGAGTTATGCATTACGCAGAATGACGGCTTCAAGTCAGCTTAACTTAAAGTGCTCTATCTTACGAGAGCTTTGAGTGATTATTTATAAATAAATATCATTTTCAAAATAAATCGATATAAACATGTGTTTCGTGCAAAACATGCAATCGTCAGTATATGACAGTATAAAAAAGCAATTCTTTATACAGTTCAAATGGATTTTCATGAAATTCAATTTCCAAACAAAGTAAGCCTTTGTATTCAATATTCAAATATCTAAAATATTATTTTTTTAATTACAGCATATGCAATTGAGCTATGAATAAATAAAATCACAGATCAGAGTTATATAATACCAAAATCCAATGTCAATTTCGGTGAAAAAATGGCACACGTGTTTCTGGAAATAAATCCACAGTATACTTGAGCAACATCCAAGTTATTGTATGAAAACATCCATCTTTAACCCCTATTTTTTTATATAATAACTCGGATGTTGTTCCACTATGTTGTGATTTTTTCCAGAAACATCTATTTTTGTTCCAAAATTGACATCAAATCACACTATCATGTAACTCCGCCATTTTATATATATATATATATATATATATATATATATATATATATATATATATATATATATATATATATATATATATAAAATGGCGGATCATATATATATATATATATATATACATATATATATAGGAAATTAAAACCTGAGAAATATATATATATATATATATATATATATATATATATATATATATATATACATATATATATATATATATATATATATATATATATATATACATATGTGTGTGTGTGTGTGTGTGTTGAAAGAGCGCGAGAGAGAGAGAAAGAGAGAGATAAAATAGTTATCAACGGACACTTTAATTTTATCCACGGGGGTAGCTTGCTCTTGTTAGGGTTAGCTAATTCGTAATTGTATTCTTAGTAATGCCTGGACCTAAAATTAGAACCATCAACCCCCAGAAGACTGGTACTTACAACTGATTATAATTTAGTACATTTATCCGTGGCGCCATGTGTCCTTTCAAGTTTTACATAAAGATTCCCGAATTCGACAAGATTCACCTGAAGAATTTCGAAGGTAACATCGATCGAAACGTTGTAAGAAAAACATCCAAGACTTTAACAATAGCCCGAATAATCCAAATAAGTTGCACAATTTCGTCCGTTGCCATCGGGGAACTAGCTGGTATTCGATCAATACCAGCTGAGTCATCTTCCATACACAACCTGCTCTTCCAATGAATTCCGTTTCTACACCTGTGAAACTAAACAGATTAAACTGGAAACATAAAACTTTTACTGGTTTCAACAAATCTTGTTAAAATGTTCAGTCATTTGAACGGCAACAATCAAAGCTATTAGATTGCGAAATGATACCATTTGTTTTTTTTTTTTGATTACCAGTGTTGGAAAGCCATCAGAAAGAATAAAGTTCCCCTGTTTGATGGAGTCAGATGCAACTCAATTTGTGTGCTACTTGTAAGCATTAGGTATACAAGACGTGCAATATAATTACAAGTAGGTTGAGAGATTTTAACCAGTTCGTGTGCAAGAAGTGTAAGACAATGGAGACGGATGAGACGTCAGATGTGTAGACAGTATATTTTGATGGCGAGTCTATTGAGGTTGTTCCGAAGTTTTCTTAATTTTGTTATATCATTGAGGCACAGGGAGGAGCAGATGGTAATGTGATTGCAAGAGGTAAGAGTGGATGGAACAAGTGTAAGCATCTTCTGCCATTACAAACCAAAGGGAAGTGTCTATCAGGCATATGTACGTAGTGTGATAATGTATGGAATTGAAGCCTGACCAGTGAGGGATGAAGATATGCGTTGCATTGAGAGAAATGATATGAGAATGATACGATGAATGTGCAATGTGAGTGTTAAAGGCGGGCTTAGTTTTGGAGTACTTCAGAGGAAGATTAAATCTTGACTATATAAAGAGATGTGTGCAGGACAAGAGACTTCGATAGTATGGCCATGTTGAAAAAATGGATGAGAGTTTTGAGGCTATTAGATGTTGCATAGCTTAGGGGCAGGATCAATTCACAGAGGAAGGTCAAATAAAACACAGGAGGAAGTAATAAGGATGTACTTGTGAGAAAGACGGATAAAGACCTGGCTAAGCATAGGTAAGGTTAATTGTTTGGTTTTACGGCATATCAACCCTTTTAGGGTTATTTAATGCCAAATTCGGTTATTTTGGTGAAAGTTGTTATGGTTCAAGTTCTTTATATGCTCAAGTATTCATGTTTGGTTTGGTTTGGTTGTTTTGTTTTACGGCATATCAACCTTTTTCAGGTTATTTAATGCTGAATTTGGTCTTTTGGGTGAAAGTCTTTATACTTCAAGTTCTTTATATGTTCAAATATTTGTTCATGGTGTTTGGTTGAGTGAAAGGGTTGGAATGGATGGGGAAGGGAGAATAGGAAGGGAGGGAAATTGTTTTTTTTTTGTTTTTGATTTTGCAGAACATGATTGAGTTTTGCAAAGAAAAATAAATAAAAACAATAAAACATCAATGTTTGGTGCATTTTGAGTCAGGAAGTCAATAACTTCGGACATCCTGATCTGGTAGCGCCAGTAGGTTCTATTTGACCCATAGATGGGGCCCTTACAAGTACTACCACTCCGAGCAAGAGTGGAACTGGGAGCAATGGCAACTAAGGGGCAACTCCACATTCCCCATAGCCTCCAAATGGAAGCCACACCACTAGAGGTCTATTAAGGTCACACCCAGGACCCATAGGTTAGTTTGGAAGTCAATTTCTAAAAGCCATTCAACACATACCAGCATGTAAAACGGACGTTAAACTGAATATGATGATGATGTTATTAAAGGCGGTTTTAGTTTATTTAATCATATGACGTTGAATAAGATAAACATTCTGTGTCTATTACACGTGTTTATCATTGTTTTAAAAAAAATTACAACACATTTTCGGAAGTTAAAGTATGGGGTGAATAAAACATTTCCAATATCCATATGCTCGCCACTGAGATTTCGTTACGTGGTATATTTTTTTTTAGCGTTTTTTTTTCACGCATTACAATATTTAATGTAGGTTACCAAAAATTAGGTCACCCATTGAGCTAAATTGGTTGAATCAACAGAAAATGAGTTTGCAAAGCCTAGTATACATAAAAATGAAAAAGACAACATTAAAAATTACTCTTTTTCTGTTCGCTTATATCTCTCACTTTATCCATTTTTCTCTCCAAATACTGGCTAAATAGTATTACTATATGTGGTGATAGTCAATTTTGTTGATAATGGACTATACCAATCTTTTTTCTTTCTTTACCTTGTTACCTCACATTCTTAATAAAGAGAGAGAGAGAGAAAGAGAGCGTGGAAAAGAGAGAGTAAGAAGCGAGTGAGAGAGAGAGGGGCAAGAGAGAGAGAGAATGAAATCAATATCAGAAGGACGTATATAATATAAACTGTTAGGGGTCAAAAAGCATACCGTGAGAGAGGCTGAAAGTTATAGATAGTTTATCAAGGGATGGTTAACTGGGTGAATTATGTTCAAATTGCGGCTAATTAGATTAATTCAAAGTTTTTTTTCAAATATAACTCAATCTCGAACTAAGGAATTTCGTAGCATACAACACGGGTTTTTTTCATATCTCTAAGAGCATTTATCTATTTATTAAAATTAGGCATGTGTATATATTTATATATTCTTATATACAAGATTTACTCATAGTTTGATTAACCGATCATTATGATTTTTTAGCACAGCTGCTCGGCGTAAGGGTGGCTAATGTGGACTATATTTTGTTTAATTTAGTGGTGTGCAAAGGGGGCAAAAGCGGGTGGCAGATTTTTGTGAAATTTTAACAATATGTATTAGACATCAATTAATAAAAAATCAGTTTCAGTTACTTTTGGCGTATTTAATAGGGTTTTTAGGGAGCATTATATAGGCACAAACTTTCCATTCTAAAATTCAAATATTTAAAATTTGCATCAAATTTAATTCATAGTCTGAATTTCGATTTCTTCTTAATACCCATTAACTTATCAAAATTAAAATAAGGATTCTACAGATTAGGTTAGTATTGATTTACTCATCTCCAGGAGTTAGGCACAAGGCCAGTTTTTATCTTACTCCCACAAGTAAGATGTGACCCAATGTCGGGTCGGGAAAGTGGGGTTTAAAAATTGCCTGGGCAGCCCCGTCGGCATTCCCCGGTAGGGGCGCCTCAGACAGTAAGCAACAAACTTACTCCTCCCCAAAGAGGGGAGGCGAAGCCTGGGAGGATGGACCTCCTAGAACTGCACATGACAGACCCATAGACCGGCGCAAATCAAGCCCCGAAGGCCAAGACAATACCAATCTATAGGGTGCAGTATCCATCGGAACAGATACTACACTTTGATCTTAGCAAAAAGGCCAATCTTCTTAAGGAGACATACAAGTTTTATTTATCTGCCTCCCACAAGGTAAGATGTGACACAAGGTCGGGAAAGTGGGATTAGATAAGCCAGCGCTCGAGAGGTGAGCACTCTGGCCATTTAAAAATTGTCTGGGCAGCCCCGTCGGTATTCCCCGGTAGGGGCGCCTCAGGCAGTAAGCCATAAACTTACTCCTCCCCAAAGAGGTGAGGCAAAGCCTGGGAGGGTGGACCTCCTAGAACTGCACAGGACAGACCCATAGACCAGCGTAAATCAAGCCTCGAAGGCCAAGACAATACCAGTCTATGGGCTGCAGTATCCATCGGAACAGATACTACACTTTGATCTTAGCCAAAAGGCCAATCTTCTTAAGGAGACATACAAGTGTCGAAAAATTGTTTTGTTCGGTGAATTAATTTCATCTGTTCTGTGACGGGTATCATTCTAGCTTATTTGAATCGGATGTGTTTTAATTACGAGAAAAAGATGATTGAGAGAGGTGGCCTTCATTTTTTTCATTCAGTATTTTTTCTCCGCTCTTTCCGATTTATTTCGAATTCAATTATTATTTCTCGTTATGAGAATTTATTCGTAAATCGAAACGAACGAAATAATGAATTACCCAATTCTCCATTTTGCATCGCTCTCTTAAATTTTTTTGCGACCAAATTCAGAATTGAATCGAAATGGTAGACTGAGCGATTGAATAATGGGGTCCCAGCTTTAATTAACCTTTTTTAATACCGAACGAAATGAAAGAAAATCTAATCAAGAATTACGAAGTAATTTTGAATTCTTTCAGAGAAAATCAGAGAGAATCAGATTGTTCTTAATATTTCCGCAGTTTTTGTCAGTAGGTTCGTATGGTGTCAATCATATCTCTAATTTCGATTACCTCTAGCTTCGTTCCAAGTGTTTTTTTATTTCTGCTTTTGACATTATTTCTCTTATTTATTTCTTAACTTATTTCAGGCAGCGATATATGTCGATTGAAGATTTGTAGTGGGATGTCCGACTTGTTATTTATTTCCCTCTTCGCTTCTTTCTTACCATTCACTACTTGAAAGTGCATTCGTCCAAAGTTTTTACCCCCTCGGCAGGTTTAGTTTTAGTAGCCTTGCTACGCACATTCAATTCGTTCATTGGTCCCCCGTTTTATAAATCGGGGGACTTATGTTTTGAGGCATGTCCGTCCGTCCGTCCGTCCGGATTTTTCTCCGCAACCATCCATTGAATTTCTCTGAAATTTTGCATGAAGTTGTAACTTTTGTCAGGGTAGAAAGTGACATTCTCCGATTTTTGAAAAAAAAGTCTGGTTAGCCCCCCAGGGGGTTAAAAGACTCCAAAATGGCAAAAAATGACATTTGTTGCCCCATAACTTTTCATCCATCCATTCAATTTCTCTGAAACTTGGCCAAAATGTGGTGGCAATTGTTTCTAATAGAAAATAAGTATCGCTGACCTTGGAAAAAATCTGCTTCGTGCCCCCATGGGTCAAAAGCCCCCAAAATAGCAAAAAATGACCCTTTTCTCCCATAACGTTTGATCCCTTCATTCAATTTTCTGAAACTTGGCCAAAATGTAGTAGCATTTGTTCTGGATATAAAATGAGCATCCTTGACCTCAGAAAAATTCTGGTTCGCGCCCCCAGGTGGTCAAAGGGGGGTAAAAATGCCCCAAATTGTCCAAATTTATTGCATTTTACACTCGTCACATCGAGTCACATACAGAGGGGACCACGCATGCGTGGCTTGTTGTGTCTGCTTTGTTTTTTCTGACTTGGCTAAAAGCGATTGCATAGTTGATCCTACGAAGGCTTCTTCGCAGGCATTACCTCCTTCTTCGGAGGCGACGAAACGGTTTAATCCCTTTTTCTCGTCTTTTATGAACGGCGGTTGGTTTATTTCCGATTGTTGTAACGCCCCTAATGGAGAATGTCGACTGGTCCGAAGAAGACTATTTTTTAAATCCCGTCCAGAGATCACCCTTTTTGAGGGGGAGCTGGAGTTCCCACATCAAACACGACAACTCGTCTTGCTACCAAGTCTGCAACGAACTCTCCTTTATTCCTCGGTGTACCTAAATTTAAACGGAACTTCCATAAACAAGGTTTATTTCCCCAAAATCTCCCACATGTGGAACACGTAGCCGCGGGAATTCTTCCCTACAGACTACCACACGGTCGTTTTCAAGTCCAGTGTCAAGTCGTCCGGTGAATTAATCAATCACCGTTCTAAATTTTTTCATAGTATTGTTCATCATCTAACTGACAATGTTATTAACCCTTATCCTCGAATAGCTTTTCGCCTTTGTAGAAAGTAAATTATTATTATTAGAAGATCACGAATTAGTGGAGATTCGTATGAAAACTTGCCATGTCGAGTAGATCCCTCTTGTATTTAATTTGCTCCCATTTATTCTAACACGAGCTCCTTTTACAGTGGGAATCCAACTCCCCAAAAGAGGACACTTTCGACTATTACAAAATAGCTTGGTCGGTGGTGCCGGCATTCGCCGATGAAGGTGCTTCAGTTGACAAGAGATAATTTCGAAGAAGTTAATGCCTGGAAGTATGGTTTCATGAGACAGAACAGAACATAACAGATACTACACTTTAATCCTGGCCCGAAATCCGTGTAGTACTTTTTTCAGCTTCTATGTCTATATGTTTATATTTTTATTATTAAATGTAAGTTTGTAATCCGAGGCAGGAGCAATGTGATATAGGTACTGGAAGGTGGAACAGATGAACAAAAATAAATGAGAAGAGAAAATATGAATGGTATCTCAAATCAATTTATGAATATTTCACTTTAAAACAGATTAAATACCAGAACAGTAAATAGAAAAAAGTTTACTGTCAAGCAATTTAAAAAGTTCCGGAAAAGGTAAACTTTAATTTTCGAGAGCGGAACCTCTCATTATCAAAAGATCAAAAATATGACCGAGTGGTCGAAAAGACGAGATGGACACAACTGTTGACGAAATACCGCATTTTAATTTTTATTTATTGTGGTTTAAAGGCAGGGGTATCTTTCGAATTAGGACCATATATGTTAAAGTACTTTCTTTATTATAATTCACTTTAATAATTACTTCCCTCCCAAGATGTGACACAAGGCAGGACACTCTAGCCTACAATTGTTTTCTTAACGCAAATAGGTCACAAATGAGTTTGCAAAGCAAAATAAATAATGCTTGGCTCATTTCCCAACTGTGTTTCCCTAAAGTAATTTATGTCGGTATTAATAATGATTACCGGATTTTCTATATACACTACTTACAAGGCAGCATACCCGAGTGTCCTTGGTCTCTTTGTACAAGGGTTTGTCAGGACAACCAGATATGAAGATACTTCCCCTACATGTAAACCCTGACCAAATATTCAACAGCATAGTATTCGAAGCCCAAATAATACCCCCTTCGACACGGCGATACATTTGCCATTACAAGGAAAGGTGCACACACTCCAAGTAATGTTACTTAAAGTAACAGCACGTAGCTGCATACTCCACCAGACTAGATGAAAGATATACTATACAGGGCCGGCGGGACAGTTATAACAGTGTGAGGGGGGCGGTTAAACACATGCATATCAACTTAATTATTGAATACCGTAAAGTGGGGGGCAAGTTAGAAAGTGAGGGGCTTGCCCCCCCCCCCCCCCCGCCCCCGGTGCCGCCGTCTATAACATAGTTAGCTGGTCAATTCGGAGAGAAAAATTAATGTTCTTAACTCCTTTACTAACTCGACGTTTGACAGGTAAAGGATAACTTTAATTGAATATTGGAATATCTATGTATCTCATATAGAAATAAGTATTAGCCCCATGAAGGGGCCCCTTAGTTTCTGAGAAATTCGACTGAAGTAAAATAAAACCAGAAACAACGCTGTGATAGGATGTAGACCGCCTTTTATTGTTTAGTTCTCTAACATTTTGGGCACAAGAGAAATAATACAATCAAATTTCTCGTTTCTCATCGGAGCAAAGTTGCTTCCGTTACATGATTTTCAATCACAGCTTTCTCGGAAATTATCATTCTATTGTCGATTGTGTTTTCGACCTACAGACGCCAGAGACAAGGGAATGTTTCCGCTTCGTCATTTCTTTCTGCACCGTCTACCCAGCTACAGCCTCCCTCCCATCGCCACAATGTTGCATCCCTGTGCTTGTTCTTCAAGTACTTCCACGGAATGTTCTCCGACGAACTTACTGTACTCGTACCACCACAACGTGAATACCCCCGACGTACACGACAAGCAGCCAAACCCCACCCATCCATCGTAGAGTTCCCATATACCGGAAAACTATTTACCTTGTCAGCTGCTTTCCTTCCTCGGACCTCTTGCTTTTGGGATTTCCTCTCTGCTCCCTGTTTCACCGACTGTACTTACATGTAGAAATGTATATGTAATGTGAATAAACATATTGCTGCTCAACTCCCTACTTAGCATGCCCCCTACAAATGTGGATCCTAATCACAGTCGTCCCTGACGTTTCAGGAGCAACGTGTCTTGTTATGAGTGAATAAAAGAAATTAAAAAAAATTCTTTGTTCTTTTGTTTCTCCTTAAATTCTGACCTCAAAGCCGTCTGAAGACGTCCCGGGTTACTACCCACGTCTTGCTTAATAACATTACAACGAATCGTCATGTAGAGTATGGGTAGATAGAGGGACTTATAGCCTGAGAAAATAGGTGAAATAAACTCTTAGTTAAGGAACTGATTCCAACATGGTCCAACATATGCCAGACTGAAAACGGACGTGGTGATGATGATGATGATGATGATGATGATGATGATGATGATGATGATGATGATGATGATGATGATCGTGCTGCTGTTGTTGATAATGATGATGAGGTTGCTGCTGCTGCTGCTGCTGATGATGATGATGATGATGATGACGACGACGACGACGATGATGACGATGATGATGACGACGACGCTGCTGCTACTGCTGCTGCTGCTGCTGCTGCTGCTGCTGCTGCTGATGATGATGATGATGATGATGATGATGATGATGATGATGATGATGATGACGACGACGATGACGATAACGATGATTATGATTATGACGACGACAATGATAATGATGATGATGATGATGATGACGACGACAATGATGATGATGATGATGATGATGATGATGATGATGATGATGATGATGATGATGATGATGATGATGCTGATGATGATGATGACGACGACGACGACGACGACGACGACGATCTAATTATATATGTAAATAAAATAAGCTTAATGGTTACATTGACGTCATTTTGATTATTCTATGTGGGGATATCATTCCAGTGACCGACTGGGACTACACCAACTACCCTAGACCATGATGCAAAGAGACCAGCCAACACACCTGACTCTCGTCAAGAGACTATGCAACACTCAGAGACAGTTCCCAAATAACCGCAGTCCCCTCAACGCTCTCTTACAACGTAGAAAAATTAACCTTTGCTCACGAGCAAAGTATAGTATATGTTGTGATAAAACATTCATTTTTTTCTGTCCTTGGTCAGTGAAGAAGAAATCCTTCTAGACTGAGGTTATTTCTATTTCTGTCCCAATCCAGAGTGCCCGTTTTGGGGTAGCTGGATTTTCCACACATTAAAAACCGACCATCGTGTCAAACTTTGCCTTCCTGGGGAGACATATAGGGACTCTGTTGTTAAACTGATTCAAACATTCTCTAATAATTGGAAAACTTATGACGGGATCGAACTCACCAACGGCCGACAAAACTGGTTTGCTAACCATTGTGCCATGGTACGAAGTGATTTTCCACCCGGGTGCGTCATCAAACTTGTCAAATTGCATTGTTAAACAGCTCCCACCCTTGTCTATCCCCCACTAGCTGGTCACAGTCGGCTTCACAGATACCCGTATGTGTTCACGGTCAGGTGGCTGCGAAAACAAAGATTCTTTTAGTCGCCCCATTAACTAGATTCGCTCCACTGTAACATCGGCTTGTGACGTCAGAATTCGGCATTTTGAACTAAAATAGAAACCCATTTAGTCAACCGTTTCTCTCTAAAAGTTTCCGGTCGGCAGGTACCCGACAAACATTATTTACACTTGAGTGAATAAACAATTGTTGCTATTATCATTTAATACTAGAGAATTTCCCGAACAGAGCAGTTTCGTACCACTTTTATGAACCTAACGAAGATTTGAATAAAGATATAATGAAAATGAACCTTATATTTAGAATCCTTATTCAAACTTTGATGAATATCTATTGCATAATTTTGATTCTAAAAAACCTGAAAATTTAAGATTTTAAGCTTAAGTGTGGGGGGGGGGCTTAAGAAGAAATTAAAATTCAGGAAATCTTGCTTAATATTGTCTAATGACTATGTGCCAAATTTAATGCAAATTTGAAATATTTAAATTTTCGAATGGAAGGTTTTGCTGATATTATGTCACCTAAAACCCTTTAAAATACTCCAAGAAACTGAAATTTTGGGAACATTTCTGAATTAATGTCTAATACTGACTGTTAAACTTTCATAAAACTCAGATACCTGAATTTTCCAGAAGTGCTTTCATCCACTCTTTGCTCGCTTTTCATAAAACTAAATTAAGTTAAATTTAGCCCATATTGGAACCCCTTATGCCTAGCATCTGTGTTAGAAAATTCATAATGATTGGTTAATTAGTTTTAGAGTGGATATTGTAACACAAATATATACATATAACTAATTTACATAATACTAGCAGGAAGACCCGGTGTTGCTCGGGATTGAATGAGGAGCACAACTATCTACTCTTTCATTATCCTCATAACACCAAATTATTTTCTTTGTTTTTACTGCCATCCTCGTCCCGGGGGTGCGACTTCATGGCTCCGTTGAGCGAGGAGGGCACTAAGAGATTCAGGATCACTTTCATTACCTTTCCCAGAAAAAACAATTATACGTATGATTTAAATTTCATAAAAATAGGATATATTTGAAGTTTTAAAGAGGTTATACAATTTTTAGATTTCATGTAGATTCTCTCACTTTTATCTCTATAGGGAGCACACACACATCACGCATACATGCAGACATTGAGTTTTATATAGAGAGGTATACACATAATTAAGTTTATATAAATAGAAGACAGGGGTGAAGCAGTCATAAATATAACACGTTTCTCCTCGCGGAGAACAGCCCCTATTAGGTTACACTATGACCAATCAGCGTCTAGGGCGTATTAATTGCAGCCCCTTTGAAGAACTACATCCACACCTTGTGAGATACGCGCATCAGTCACCAGAAAGAGATTTCCGACACCGTCGAAGTAAGGCACATCATCTTTCCTGCCCACTGGACAGCCGATCAAAGCTATCTTTCCTGAAGACATATTTCTCGAAGAAGACTTTCGGCGGGCGAACTTTCTCACTGCCTTATTCTTTTCTTCAATACGACAGTCCAACTTTCTCCAACCTACACCCAACGGTGTAAGAAATTTAAATAAATACTCATCGTTGTTTGTTCATGAAAAAGTGTTGTATTCCTTTTCGTATGACGACCGTTTTCGTTGTTACAAATAATATAAATAAGAGTTGGTCTAAACCGTCTATGCTGAGATTCGCTCTGATAAGAGTTCTCAAATGAGTCATTACCAATGAGCTATAACTGTTACAAAAGAGGCCGTGTTTCCTGGAAACTGAGTGACAAAAGTTTTCTCATAGTTCCAGTACTCTCCGCTTATTTCGATCACCATTGTAGCTCACTTTGAGTTTTCGCAACAGCCGTTTGCTATTGAGTCCACGCTGATGAGGACCGATTGCTGTCTCTGGAATTTGAGTAACAATAAGCCATCCCAAGATGCTAGCATTCTCAGTAGACTTCTAGTCGATGTTTGAATAGTGTTATTCTTTCTCAACCCTATTGTCTTGTCCGATCCCCCGTAGTCCTTTTTTGTTGTACCAACTGAATGTTTTCAGGGGAGCATATAACACTAGTTCTTCTCACATATCTTCTCAGGCGGATAAATAGTTGCATTTGTTATCATTATTACTTACTCGCTACAAGTTGTCATCGAAGTCATTACCATTGAACGCTCATTGGCAGCTCTCTGTTTCTCTTAATCACCATTGCAAATCCCTTTTGTGTTTTTTTTTGCCACTGGCCAGACAAATAGGGGGGCACCAAATGGGGAGTTTTGCAGCGAGATGTTTCTTCACATTGCATTTAAATTTCTTCATGTTAGTGCAGTAAGGGAAATAGGGAGCAGGGAGTGGATTCAAAAGGCAAGCAGTTTGAAAAAAGAAGCTATTACATTAGAAAGCCTACCGGCATCTGTGGATCTCTAGAGTGAAGGGGTGGGATTTTGCTTATTGTTAGCAGCCGTTGGCTTTCTCTGTGTCATTCAAGTAATGGTCTGGATGGTGCTCTTCCTCCTCAGCCTTTCATTACTCCTTGTATCCTTCACGACCATTTTCTATGATACCAACTGATGCTAAGGTTACTGTTTTTATGTGGCGGGGGGTGGGGGGGGCTGTCAAATAAATATGTTCTTAGATATCTACCTTGGCAGTTTCAGGTTCCCCATGTTGTGTAGTGTGGTTTGTATTGCATCGATCCCCCTGCTCTCCATTATTCTTCTTTCCCCATCCTCCTCTTTCTTCTTCTTCTTCTTCTTCTTCTTCTTCTAATTATTATTATTATTATTATTATTATTATTATTATTATTATTATTATTATTATTATTATTATCATCATCATCATCATCATCTGTACTCACTAAGAGTTCTCACACAGGTCATCATCAGTGATTGCTCACTGATAATAACCGGTAGTATTTCCGAAAGCCTGAGTAACAACAAGTCTTCACAGATTTCCAGTACTCTCCACCTCTTTCCATAACCATTGCGGATTTGAAAACAATGTGAGTCAATTTTATTAAAACGTAAACGGAGGAAGAACAAGAACAAAACAACGGTACCAGACAGGAACAAATCACTTCTGGGGCAAGACAGGGGAAAAATACAAGACCACAACAGAAATGCAAAATAGCAGAAAAACATGAAAGAAGAAATTAAAGAAATTAAAAAGGAATAGAAATCGAAATTAAGACAACCATAAGAAAAATTACAAACTGGAAATCATCATGCCACGCTGGAATACATGCATATCGAATTTAAAAAAATCACCACCCTGCATGAAAGGCTCGCGCAAAATCGGAGAAGATGGATCCCCCAAAAAGACATAGCAGAATAGATGACTAAATAATGAACTACGTTAATATCAATGGACACCGAAAAGTGAATGATCTCAAGCAACTACAAACCAATAACCTGTTTACCAACCATGTGGGCAATCCTAACGGAGAGAACAGATCTACCACTCCTTTAACTATCGTAGACTACTCCCCGAGGAACAAAAAGGATGCTGGGAAGGAGAAAGAGAGACGCATGACCTGTTATACATAGATCAGAAGATCCTGATGGAGGACAAAAGCAAACAAAAAATAACATAGCAATGGCATGGTCGACCACAAGAAAGCCTGCAACAGAACCCTTCAGGCATTGATAATTGAATGGGTAAGGATGTACAAACTACCCGGGAAGATTATTAATCTGATTACGAAAGTATAATAATAATAAAAATAATAATAATAATAATAATAATAATGATGATGATGATGATGATGATGATGATGATGATAACAACAACAACAGTAATAGTAATAGTAATAGTAATAATAATAATAGTAGTAGTAGTAGCAATAATAATAATAATAATAATGATAATGATAATGATAATAATAATAACAATATCAATAACAATAATAATAATAATAATAATAATAATAATAATAATAATAATAAGAAGAAGAAGAAGAAGAAGAAGAAGAAAGAGAATGAGGCAAGGAAAACTCCTGTCAAATCGTAAATTTTACTGTACCAGCAGGCCCCAGAGTGAAGATCAAGGAGACAGAAAAACGAAGCAAATACACGGAACTCGCCAGAGTATTGAAAGGGATATGGAGTGTGAAGAAAGTCAATATAATATCAGTAATCGTAGGGTCACGAGGAACAGTCCCGAAAAACTGAAAAAAAAGACTGGGAGAAACGGAATCAAAAGGAGTACTGAGACCATACAACGGAAAGCAATGGTGAAATCTTAAGGAAAGTCCTAGAATGCGGAAACCAACCCACATAAGCTACGAATGCTAACCAGTCACATAGAAGTTGAAATAGGAAAAACACAAAAGCACCGAAAGAACACCACCACATGAAATCAACAAACATAAAGATTAAGAAATTCAATAAACTAGCCCCCCCCCCCCACCAAAAAAAGTGATGTCATCAGACTCGGCTGATACGACACAAAATAGTCGTGAAAAGTTAACGAGGGTGGAAAGACTGAGGAGGGTGAGCACTAAACAGACCTCCACTGAAAGAGTGCGGAGAGGACTGGGATCTTGGAGAGACTTATTGCCATCAAAATCCCAGAGAAAACCAATGGTCGTTGCCAGCGAGAAATCGATAGTAAGCATGTGTTGTGATAACGCTAAGTCATTTGCAATAGTTATCGAAAGATGACGGAGAGTACTGGTAATCTGGGGAAACTTGTTGTCACTCAGACATCAGGGAACACCAATCACTAATGATGACCTGCGTGAAAACTCCTAGTGAGTACGCATGATAATAATAATAATAATAATAATAATAATAATAATAATAATAATAATAATAATAATAATAATAAGAAGAAGAAGAAGAAGAAGAAGAAGAAGAAGAAGAAAGGAAAGAGAATGAGACAGGGAAAGAAAAAGAATAGTTGTAGTAATAAAAGAAGAAGTAGAAGAATGAGAAAAATATGAGAAGGAGGAGGAGGAGGAGGAGGAGGCAGAGTGAGTAAAGATGAAGAATAGGTGGTGAAGAAGAAAAAGAAGAAAGGAAAAGAGAGACAGATGAGGAGAATGAACAGCAAAATAAGAAGAAGGAGTAGAAGGAGGTGTGGGATGAAAAAGAAACAAAGGGAGGAGAAGAAGCAGAAAAAGAAGCAGAATAAGATGAAGAAAAGGAAAAACGTTGGATGAAGAAGAAGATGAAAAGAATAAGGAGTAGGAGATGGTTGGTGAAAAATAAGAAGAAGAAGAAGAAGAAGAAGAAGAAGAAGAAGAAGGTTTGAGAGGTGAGGTGGGGTGCTGGGAGAAGAAGAAAAAGATAATAGATGAAATTGGAGAAAGGAAGAAGAAAAAGAAAAAGAAAAAAGAAGAAGAAGAAGAAGAAGAAGAGATTGTAAATGGAGACATGTGAAAAGCAGTACTTGGTGTCTGGTACTTTGTAAGGCAGCTGTTTAATTCTGTCTGGTTCTTGCAAGAAAGAGACTTTAATGGCAGTTTAATTGTCGGACGAGGAGGAACCGTCTAGAAGGAAAGAAAGTTGAAAGCACTTCTGAAGTCTTTTGAAGATTAATAACAAGATACCAGGTTTAATCAGGTAGCCTTGCAATGATAGCCTACACCGTTCGTCCGTTCAGAGCAGGGTCAGTAGACACATAGAACACACAGTCAGACATAGGATTTGAATTTGAATGCCTACTAGACACACTCCTCGAATATCTTCGGTCACTCTGTACAGGGGTTTGTCAGAACAACCTAACATAAAGCTGACAGAGGCAAGAGAAATATCGTATAGATGTGCAAGTACTTACGGTCACGGACTGTTTCGGTTGTCATAAAAACACCGCATCGTTTGCGGATAAAGTCACCGATGACGAGGCTTTAATGAAACCATGACGAATCAAATATTCATTCTTTTCTATTTTTGTTTTGTGTGATAAGAAAATAGTTTTGGCCGAAAGATTTTTGAGTAATTTAAGAAAATCACTCCCGTCTTTAATCAGGTGGTTTTGGGATGGTTGTATAATTATTTTTACTAATCGTAAACCCGAGTGGCAAGCCCTTCCTAAAATCCCTACCTAAACCTTATCACTAACCTTAAGTCCGAGTGACAAGCCCTCTAAAATTCGTCTTTTTGCCATACCAATTATTTTAAATCCGAGTGATAAGATCCCCTAACGGATAATATACGTAAGAAAAAAAACAGGTTTGGAACCCGGTTCGGAGCCCGGTTTGGAGACGGGCGTGATCCTATGAAAATACCGATGTTTGCTTACCCTGACACGTGATTCGTCCGCTTGTAACCACGTGGATTTTTGACTAAGTGGAACACTCACATCGTGAATTTCTTATGGCGTGAGATGTTTATTAATGCAACGCTGTTATCGATGGAACTGAAAGATAGTGAGATTTTGACATTTTGATTTGTGATTTTCATGAATGTGTATTGGTGAAACTTTGACTTGTAACTTTGGGGAATTTTGCCTTGGAAAAGTGTGACCTATGAGACTATAAACTTGTAAAATTTTGATGCGAGGGTCGATACTCCAAAAGAACATTCGTTGATGTGAATACCACCAAGACTATCGTCTAGACGGTCGAGCACTGAAGAGCTGTGATACAGAGAAACAGTCAGTCTGTAGATGGCTAAAATATGCTCCCCTTCTTGGGTTGAGCTTACTGGTAAGTGAAATAACAAACTGCCACTAGCGTATAAAATAGAGTAGAAAATAACCTCTGGTTTACTTTCTGCAGCCTCGTCACTCTCTCTTCCCTTATTTTGTCCTTTAGTCCTCACATTTTATGAGCGATGTTTCTGACAAAAGGGGAAAGAATTGCTGTAGTCTATCTCGGAATGTAACCTATCGTTGGCTAGTTTTTGACCTTGAAGTAGTACTTTTTTAGCTCCTTACATCAAGTGGCTTCATGCCTTGTCTGGAGCGATTTCCTTAAAACAAATCAATACTCTTTGTGTAAAATAATAGAGCTTCTGACTTTCTACGATGTTTATTATTGTGACTTCATTTGTCTCATTAGCAACCAGGTGTCTAAGGGGTTATAAGTGTCAACTATCGTCTAGACTCTAGACGGTCAAGTTTTGATGACTGCTTGGGGCAGTTGTCTAACCGAACTTAAGATACATCAGTTGCGATATAGCGAAACAGTCTGTTCGTGGATGACTATATATATATATATATATATATATATATATATATATATATATGAAAATATATATATATATATATGAAAAATATTTGTTGTTGTTTATTATCTACGGACGTATACGTTCCGTCTTTTTTCAATCAAGACTCTTCAGCGTAGAAGTGTTACTATTCACTACTGGTCACACGATTCGAAACCCTGGATTATAAGTATTTTTCAACTCCAACCCAACGTCTTAAACCTCGCGGCCAATATTTGAACAGCTGTTAAACTGTGGTAGATTAAATACATTTATAAGCGGCGATGGCGGCACAGGCATTCTACTTATATTAAGGAATGATGCATTATAAAGCAAATGACGTCACGCTGTATTTGCACTACTACTAAAGTGCTCTACTAATTATTAAGGAGCGACAAATATGAAAAATATTTGTTGTTGTTTATTATCTACGGACGTGTACGTTCCGTCTTTTTTCAATCAAGACTCTTCAGCGTAGAAGTGTTACTATTCACTACTATATATATATATATATATATATATATATATATATATATATATATATATATATATATATATATATATGCGTGTGTGTGTGAAAGCATAAACAACGTGTGTGATGGCTCGAAGATGTCGAGCTTAATAAAAGCTACGACTGAAACATGTTCTGAATGTGTAGCCATGCTATGTTTGTGTAAATAAAAACATTTTTATAAGTAAATAGCTCTATTTATCATGAATTCTTTCTTTTTTTTCGCTTATCCCGTTTTTCTTGTTCATTTTTCGTTTTTTCATTCCTTCTTTTTTTCTTCTTTCTTGGCTCTTTTATTGTTTTGCCTTCTCCTTCATCCTTTATTCTATTCATAAAATTGAGTCAAATACGCCCCAAGATGAAGTACTCTTGCCACATCTGGGGCTGTGCCGTTCAAAGAATTATTTCCTGCCTTGACAGAGTAAAATATCAACTTTGAAATCTAGTGGGGATGTCCTCTTCTCTTCCCTACATCCACTTTTTCACAGAAGGGACGTTGCAAGTCTTTCTCTACTCTATATTTATTTTTCTGGTAGGTGCTCGACTGAGCTCTAATCTATATGTAAAAGATTTACAACAAAAACTCGTCTCGCTACAACCACTGAAAATAATTTTTAACTCTTTCCTCTGTGTACCTAAAACTAAATGGAACTTCCATGGGCAAAGTTTCTTTCCATGAACTATCGTTAGTGAAACACAATACCGCGGGGCTGCTTTCCAGCAGACTACAACATGATCGTTTTCAAGTCCAATGTAAACAAATTCTTGTTGAACCGTCCTTTTAAATAATCAAATTCTGCCTAGTTTCAAACATCGTTACCAATCATCACGGTGTTGTTTCATCGACCACCTGACAAACTCATTAACCCTTATACTCGAGTGGCTTTTGGGCCTTGATAAGCGACGACTCGTTAGTACATAAACATACCTAAATGCTAGTTAACTTCACGGCGTTTCCAGGTGTTAAATACGTTGAACACACACGCACACATATATGCATTAATATTGCTGGGGCAGGTATTAACCCGCAATTTACTGAAAAATATATGACTTTTCTCACCAACTACTGACTAGATTTCCCATCCACTTACTTCCCATTCTTGCACCCTCATGTATGTATGTATAAAAACCTTGTATCTGCCTGTAACATGCCTCTTCTTGATGAAGCTGTAATAGTATTTTGAGACGAAATATCAATCTCTTAACAAATGTCTTAATCTTCATTTTATTTTCTTACATATGTATGTCTTCGTTTAATTCTTTTTCCTCTGTTTTGTCTGCACATTTTGCCGAACATTAATTCTGACAGTTTACCTCCCCACTACTATCTCCTCCTATCCCTCTCTCCCCCCTTCTATCTTTTTTGAACTCTTTCACCTCTCACTCGACCTCTCCATCTCTCTTCCACTCTCTATCTTCCACTCTCTCCCCATTCTCTCTCTCCTCCGCTCGCACTCCTCACATCTTTTTCTCTTCCTTTCTTTTTCTTTTATATATCATATCCTACAATATATTGAGAAAATAAGTGGAACAATAACCGCACAATACAATAAAATTAAAACAAACTAATGTACAAATATACTATTTCGCCTTTACTTATTTATATTCTTTTATGTCTTTTCGTTTACTAACAGGTCACCACTTATCAAGTCCGGGAGGGGGAGGCACTCAAGATTAAGGGTTAAACAATATCGTCAGTTGCACCATGATCGGCTCCACGAGAGGACCGGAAACAATGTGTTGGACGAGCAGACGATTACTTAAGAAGAATTGATTATCCAAAAGGACGGCTCAATACGTAATTGTTCACATTAAACTTGAAGACGACCATGTGAATCAGATGGCATTAGTTTCCCCGATGTTTTTCTAGTTAGAAATCTTTCTGGAAAGACAACGGGTACTTACGGGAAGGACAACGAGAAGGTTGCCAACATTCCTAAGTGAAAGGGGTACTGTGGAGTCGACTAGATTCGAACTTGAAACACCCAGGTTTTCAGTCCGTGTCGATCCACTTAACCACCGTCACCTCCCAGACTTGAAGACAATCATGATGTAGTCAGTTGGGAAGCAGGCTCGTTGTATCTTGCTCCACTTATAGGAGGTTCTAGGAAAGAAACTTTGTTCATAGAAGTTTCGTTTTGTTTTGTTTTTGATAAAGAGAGAGAAGAATGAAGTTTCTGCCGTGGTTGTAGCTAGACGAGTTCTTGCTGCGAATGTTTTACAAGGGGGTACTAGGGATTGGAGCTCAGTCGAGCTCCTACCATGATCATACCGATACAGTAGATAGAAGTTAGTAATATTTTTTTTCTGTGTGAAATAGACTGTAGGGACATAATCGATAAGCTGAGAAAATCTTTCTCTTTCTTCAGGATCACGACAGAAAATGGTCTTGTTTTGGGCAGCTACTTGCATTCCGTTCTGAGGGAAGGTCGGGGTATTATGTATGTATACTGGAAAAGAAACAGAACACCTTGTTAAACCCCAAATGATTTTGTGCTGTTATTATTTATGACTGCTGCTATTAATCAACATAAATCAGGGCAGAACAATAACGAAGAAGAATCTACAGAACGAATCTTCAGCTGCCTACATGATGTGTCGCCGTCTAGATACAAAAATAGTGGAACACAGTGATAAATGAGTACACCTTCGCTTATTTGTCCTTCCTTTTTCTTCTTTGTCTATTGCTGCTTGTGTTTTCCTTTCCTCGCTTATTCCGTATTCCTTTCCTTTCTTCGCTTATTCATTCCCTTCGGTCATTCGGTTATTCTTTCTTTCTTTCTTTCTCATTCTTTCAATTTTTCTTTTTATCCGCTTATTCTTTCCTTCTTTTTCTCCCCTTCGCCTCGTCTTTGAGTTTTTCTTCGCTTATCCCCCACCTCTTCCCTTATTCTGTCCATTATTTTTCGCTTATTATTTCTGTATATTTCTTACTTCGCTTATTCTTCGCCACCTCTTCCCTTATTCCGTCCATTATTTTTCGCTTATTATTTCTGTATTTTTCTTACTTCGCTTATTCTCCCCCACCTCTTCCCTTATTCCGTCCATTATTTTTCGCTTATTATTTCTGTATTTTTCTTACTTCGTTTATTCTCCTCCACCTCTTCCCTTATTCCGTCCATTATTTTTCGCTTATTATTTCTGTATTTTTCTTACTTCGCTTATTCTCCCCCACCTCTTCCCTTATTCCGTCCATTATTTTTCGCTTATTATTTCTGTATTTTTCTTACTTCGCTTATTCTCCCCCACCTCTTCCCTTATTCCGTCCATTATTTTTCGCTTATTATTTCTGTATTTTTCTTACTTCGTTTATTCTCCTCCACCTCTTCCCTTATTCCGTCCATTATTTTTCGCTTATTATTTCTGTATTTTTCTTACTTCGCTTATTCTCCCCCACCTCTTCCCTTATTCCGTCCATTATTTTTCGCTTATTATTTCTGTATTTTTTTTACTTCCTACTTTTCATAGTTATTCTGTCTGTCTTCATCTTAACCTATTGTCTCTTTTTCGTGTACTCTTTATTATTTTACTTCCATTTTTCTTTCATTCTTTTTTCCGTATGTTCTATCTCTTGTTTTATTTTTCTGTCTCTATCTTATTTCTATTTTTTTAATTTAAAAATTTTTTAAATTAATTTTTCTTCTTCGCTCATTTCTTTTTTTCTTTTCTTTTTCATCGCTTATTCTTTTAATATTTTCTTTCTTTCTGACGTTATTTTCTTCTATAACCTCTTTTTCGTTGACTCTTTTATTTCTTTGCTCATTCCTTTTGCATTTTCTCTTTTTTCTTTTTCCTTCTTTCTCTCTTTGTATATTGTCACCATGTCTATAGTTTAATGGTATCATTTATTCCTTTTTTCTTTCTCTTTAATTATTCTTTCTTTCGATTTCTTCTGTCTATTTCTTTTATTTTTGTTTCTTTTTTCTTTATTCTCTTCGCTTATTTATTCCTTCTTTTTCTTATTTTCTTACTTTCCATCTTTCTTTTCATCATCTCTGTTCGTATTATCTTTTACTTTTTTCATATTCTTCTCTCATTCTTTTTTTTTTGTTCGCTTGTTATTTCTTTCGTTTCATACCTTTCCTCTCTTTGGTATTTCTTCCCTTTTCTTCTTCCTTTATTCTTTTTTGTTACTTTTCCTCTCTTATGTTTCTTTTATCATCTTTCTATCTTTATCTTACTCTATAGTCTCTTTTTCCCGCACACTTTTATTTCTTTCCTTCCTTTCTTCACATTCCTTTTTATTGTTCCTTTCTTTCTATCGTTTCCTTTACGTATTGTTTCTCTTTGGTGGTTTTATGGTATCTTTTTTTCTTTTCGGTTTCTTCGCTTGTTCTTTCCTGTATTTACTTTTTTCAATATCTTTATTCCCTTTTTCCTCTCTTTCGTATTTCTATTCTTTCAATTTACTACTTTCATTTCTTTTCTTTTCTTTTCCTTCTTCAGTCATTCCTTTCTTTCTTGTTACTCCTTTCACTTATTCATTTCTTATTTTTACGCCTTTCTCTATAACTCTCTCGCTCTATTACTATTTCATGAGTACTCTTAAATGTTTATCTGTCTTTTCTTTAATGATTAAGGTCCTGGGTATGACCATAAATAACATCCAATGGTAAAACCTCCATTTGGGAGCTGTGGGGAATGTGGAGTTGCCCCTTAGTTGTCATTGTTCCCAGGTCCACTCTGGCCCGGAGTAGTAGTACCTGTAAGGGCCCATCTATAGGTCAAATAGAACCTATTGGCGCTACCAGATCAGGCTGTCTGAAGTTATTAACTTCCTGACTACAAAATGCACCAAACATTGATGTTTTATTGTTTTTTATTTTTCTTTGCAAAACTCAATCATGTTCTGAAAAATCCAAAACAAAAATAACAATTTCTCTCCCTTTCCATTCTCCCTTCCCCATCCATTCCGACCCTTTCACTCAACCAAACACCATGAACAAATATTTGAGCATATAAAGAACTTGAAGTATAAAGACTTTCACCCAAAAGACAAAATTCAGCATTAAATAATCTGAAAAAAGGGTTGATATGTCGTAAAACTAACCCAAACACCATGAATACTTGAACATATAAAGAACTTGAAGCATAACAAATTTCACCAAAATGACCGGATTTGACATTAAATAACCCGAAAAGGGTTGATATGCCGTAAAACGAAACAACCAAATCAAACCTTTAATCATTAATTTTATTTTTGCTTTCTTTTTATCTCCCTTTACGCATTGTCTTTCATTTATGTTTTTTGTATCATTTTTTCATTCCTTTTTTCTTCTTTTTTCTTCGTTCATTTTTTCTTTTCTTTCCTTTTTTCGCACTCTTTTTTATTTTATTTCCTATCTTTATTCGCACGTCCCTTTCTGCCCTTTTCTTTCATTCGCTCATTATTTTCTTATTTTCCTTCTTTCATCTCTATCTTGCTCTATTATCTCGTTTTTGAATACTGTTTTCCTTCTTTCTTTCCCTCTTTTAATCATTAATTCATTCGTTCTTGTTTCATCGTTTTGTCTCTCCCTTTAGATAGTATATCTTTTCATTGTTTTACTTTTATTATTATTAGTTTCTTTTCTTTCTCATTCCTTTTTCATCGCTTGTTCTCTCCTTCGTTTTCTTCTACCTATCTTTTTCCTTCTCTCTTCCCTTTCTTTTGTATTTCTATTTCTTTCATTTCTTTTCTTTTTTCTTTCATTTCGTTTCCATCTTTATATCTTCTTTTTCCTCCTTTTGCCTCTCTTTTACATTTCTGTTTCATTCATTTTCTTCACCTATTGATTAATTCTCTTTCCTTCTCCCGATCTCCATGGTAACCTATTGTCTCTCCTTCCCGTTCTCCTGTTATCGTTTTTTTTTCTTCTATTTCATTTCTTTTGTCTTTTCTTTCTATGCCTGCCTTCTCGTAGGTTTTACATAAAAGATCCCATGACGTGACCCACTTTGAATTTCGCGACACCCTATCCGTACGTACCCGGAAAAAAGAGACGACCGACGCTCGGGTAAACCAATACCCGGCCCTTCGCCACTCTGCGCACGATTAGACAAACCATGAGGCCATGCAATTAATCTTGCCTTTCCGTGACAAGCAAACTTTAAAAGCTTTTTAGAAATAAACCAGAAGGCATTAACACGAATAAAGGAGTAGGAGAAAACACGATTTTAATTGAAGATTTCACATTAAATACAGACGGATATATCAGTTTATACAGACGCACGCAAAGCCCCCCCCCCCTCTCTCTCTCTACCCCCTTCTCTCTCTCATATATATATATATATATATATATATATATATATATATATATATATATATACATATATATATAGGTGTGTAAAAGTATATGCTTTTGCATATACTTTCTATTCTTTATATACTAACCTTTTCAAAGTGAAAGCTCGATTATTGTGAACATATAACAACAGAGCATACATAATGATACAAAATGGCCGCTTTTTCTAGGTAGTGATTTCTGAATCACTTTCTCAATGGACATGAATTCGAAGTGAGTTGTTTAATTTTTGAATTCTTGCTTGTTGAATTGCTGTGTATTTTTCTGAGAAGTTTCCGGTTTTGTGATGAGTCCATGGAAGAAAGATCTGGGATTAACATACATATATTTGTTGTCATTACGTTGACAGATACAGATTCGTCATTGTACCAACGTTTTTTTTTTGTTTTAAAAAAATGATTGGTACAATGAATACAATGTTGGTCTTTGGAATGCAGCAAAATGTTATATATATATATATATATATATATATATATATATATATATATATATATATTATTAAAAATAACCGACAATTTTTGTTTGGTTATTTTAGTATTGATCCTTTCAATTTTCCGAATTAAAATCTTAATCTCGGAAGAAAATTGGCTGATGAAACTGCCGTAATGTACATGTTGGTCCAGAGTACTTTCTGACCCGTCTGGGTCCATCGTCAGTGGAATAATGACAAACAGGTAAAGACCTAGAGTGAGATTTATAATTAATTATGGCCATCACGACTCTGTCCAGGAGGTTGACCATGCATCTATCCGATAATAGTGCTATCGCTAGACACCTTACTAATGAACATTCCTGTCCCCGCTCGCAAATCCGAAAACTTCTCGTAGACAATACTAAAATTCTAGAACATAATACTAATACACAAAAACTCCACATACTAGAACCTTTACTCATTAAAACTAAACAACCTGCTATTAACAAGATTTATTTTAACACTAATATACTTAAATGCTTATAATACCTAATAAACATAGTTTCATATTTAAATTTTCCCGCCATAATTAATTATAAATCTCACTCCAGGTCTTTACCTGTTTGTAATTATTCCACTGACCCAGACGGGTCAGAAAGTACTCTTGACCAACATGTACATTACGGCAGTTTCATCAGCCAATTTTCTTCCGAGATTAAGATTTTAATCCGGAAAATTGAAAGGATCAATACTAAAATAACCAGACAAAAATTGTCGGTTATTTTTAATAATACGTGTCTTAAAGAAAAAATGCTGCCTCGATATACATATATACATATACATGTATATGAACATATATACACACATATATATATATACATATATATATATACATACACATATATATGAACATATATACACACATATATATATATACATATATGTATATATATATAAATATATATATATACATATACATATAAATAAATATATATATACATATACATATATACACATATATATATATAAATAAATATATATATACATATACACACATATATATATATATACATATACATATATACACATATATATATATAAATATATATATACATATACATATATATATATATATATATATATAAATATGTATACATATACATATATACACATATATATATATAAATATATATATACATATACATATATACACATATATATATATATAAATATATATATACATATACATATATACACATATATATATATATAAATATATATATACATATACATATATACACATATATATATATATATAAATATATATATACATATACATATATACACATATATATATATATATAAATATATATATACATATACATATATACACATATATATATATATATATATATATATATATATATATATATATATATATATATATATATATATATATATAATGGATTGAATTAAAGAATAAAATGAGAAATTAACCCAACTTTATTACATTTCAAATTTCAAGCAAAAAATACTGTAAAGTCCTTGATGGCGTATGTTAACATAAAAATGTGTTTTCATCCGTTATACTTTATGTTTTTTATATTTTTATATATTTTCAAAACGAAATCTTATACTCGCAGTGATGTCATTGCGGAAATAGTCCTGTGATGAGGAGATTTTTTTTGAAAATCCATGGGTTAAGGACTTTACGTGGATGTAATTATTAAAATAAAATGTGCCTTAAATCAGAGGGGGGGAGCACTAATTCTTTTGTAAATGTTTATAAATTAAGCTAGATATTCCAAGATGCATGGTGCGGCGGCGGCGGATAGGCTAGTGATTGTTAAACTAATGTAGCTATTAGCTTTATTATTATTATTATTATGGGGCGGTATTCTCCCAAAGCACATTTAAATTTATAAATACCATTTGTTCTTTCTAACGTTTTATGAGAAAGGGAGGAGTTGTTAGATGTAGGGTCTTTTTTAAGGCAATTGCGGCAGCTCGATGTAATTATAAAGCAATATTTGAAAAAGTCAAGCAACCATTTCAGTTATTTGTAATGATGTATTTCATCTGCCACCTAGCGACATTTTCAAGCACTACTGAATTTTATTTCACTCCCACCACCCTAAAACAGTTGTGTTTAAAGATTCCGCTTGGAGACGGATGCAATATGAGGTCTGTCTAAAAAGTATCCGACCTTAGGTCAGAAAAATATTTCAAATACGTGACGGGGTTGGGACCCTAATCCCCTTAAAAGTAGTCCTCTTGTGTTTGCATACACTTAGACCATCGATCCATCCACTGCCGGAAACATCTCTGGAAGTTTTCTTTTGGAAGTCTGCTGATTTCTTTGTACTTTTCTCCTTTTAATTAGGTACGAAAGTAAATTTTAAGGCGTTTGGGGCAGTTATTTGTTGACTATTTGGGATGTTCACTTACGCAATCTTGAAAATGAAACTGTTACGCGATCTGATTTAGACGCATGATTAAAACGCAATAAAAACGTGAAAACTACTTTGAAACAGACAAAAAATAAACAGGTAAGTAGAAAAGTACCTTTGTTGCCTTTGGTATCAGTTATTTGTTGATTATTAGTTTTCTCTACCCCTTTTTGTTATAGGGAATTCATTTTTATGCTAACACAAAATCAAATATCAACATTAAAATATATCAAATAACACAATGACAATAATCTTTTTGTTATTTTTCTTCAAAGTACCAAATTGTGAAAACTAAAAAAATAGTTTCTTTGTTTTTCTATACATATATAACGTTACAGCTAAATTAACTGCTGACCGGAGTGGGTAGATTTTTGCTAATATATATATATATATATATATATATATTATACACATAGACACCCACCCACACATATATATATATATATATATATATATATATATATATATATATATATATATATATATATATATATATAAAATATTTGTTGTTGTTTATAATCTATGTACGTATACGTTTCGTCCCTTTTCAATAATGACTCATCAGCATAGAGATATGACTATTCACTACCGGTCGTACGATTCGAAACCCTGGATTACAAGTACTTTTCAACTTGCATCCAACGTCGTTAACCGCACGACCAATATTTGAATAGCCGATAAACAATGATAAATTAACACATATAAAAGCGGCTTGATGTCGAGGCATTCTACTTCTATTAAAGAAGGAATGATGCAAAAGAAAAGAATAATTAAACAGACGAATTTTGTTTTTTTAACAATGTTGGCATAATATATATATATATATATATATATATATATATATATATATATATATATATATATGCCAACATTGTTAAAAAAACAAAATTCGTCTGTTTAATTATTCTTTTCTTTTTCAATTGTTCTGATTGTCTTCTTTGTATTAAAATAAAATAAAAATTAATAAATGTTCCATAGGTTTCACAGGTTTCACGAATGTCTTTGATTCTTCGCCGAATCATCCTCAGGTGTCAAAAGCAAATGAACAAAAAAGCTGGAGAAAGAAGAACAGTTTAAAAAGACAGCGGAGAAACGCGCAGAGAATGTTTTCGCATTGTTCCAGGAAAGTCGTTGACGATTTAAATTCAGCAACACTGGATGGCATCAGAAAAATTGCAAAAACAATTTTTAAAAGTATAATTAAAGAGACGAATTCTTTTATTTTTAACAATGTTTGCATAAATGAGAACTTTCTGCCTAAATACACACACACACAATATATGTATATATATATATATATATATATATATATATATATATATATATATATATATATATATATATATATATATATATATATATATATAGGCAGCATCTTCTCTTGCAGGCAAGTAATGTTGAATATACGAGACAACTCATGTCGAGATATCCTTTGGTAGATCCTTTCAATAGTCTGAATATTACTCCATATATTAGAAGCCCTATATATAAAAAAACAAATAACCCTAATTAATAGAATTTACTTTAATATCAGCAATACTATTCTGAAATGTCTATAGCTCCAACTATAGTTTCGTACTTAGTACATAATTCCCTCCAAAACCTTATATAATACTAACACATGGTCTGTACCTCATTCCCCTGAAGATGGACCCGGATAGGTCTGAAAGTACTTGGGAGACAAATCCAAACTATGGCAAATTCATCAGCCAATTCCCCTCCGAAACTAAGATCCCGATTCGGACTTTTGAAAGGATCTACCAAAGGATATCTAGACATGAGTTGTCTCTCATATTCAACAATATATATATATATATATATATATATATATATATATATATATATATATATATATATATATATATATATATATATATATATATATATGATTTATAATTAATGGTTCCCATATTGTAATACATTCTTTACTAAGTCTGCTTAGTAAGTCATTGTTGTCCATAATATGCCCTTCTTCTTTGAGCCGTCTTACCTTCCACCGTTTCTCTCTATCTATCGATAAAAGTAGTTGATAAAAGAATGGAAACCATTCGTGAAAATCCAGATACCTCCGATGTTTATGAAATTATAAGCATAGGGCGGAAGTAACATACCACGTGACAGCAAAGTCAGACGACGCAAGTTAGTTTTATGCGTGCATTTATTTTCGCATGGAGGGAGGGTGTTGTACCGTTTAATTCTAATACAAATTAATCAAATATAGCGCATTACACTCCCGTCTATGTCTTCTATGTTCTGAAATTTTATAAATATTAATTTAGTCGTTTTGAATCGTAGACTGCATTTATTTTCAAGAGAAATACAGGGTGTTTAAAAAGTCTTGGGAACATAACGATTTTTAATAACTCAAAACTATTAAGAGTTGAAAAATGAAATTGGTACCGTTGGAAAGGTTAAAGTTTCAAGTTTTGTGGGGAATCTTCAAAGTTGCTCAATATGAGCACCATTCGTCACACGGCAGACATCTAGTCGATAGTCCATTTCCTGCCAAACGCGTTCCAGCATCTTGACGTCAATGGTTCCCACAACTGCCGTTACTCGAGCCTTTAGTTCGTCAATATCTCTTGGAAGGGGCGGCACATAGACTTGTTGCTTGACAAAGCCCCAAAGGAAAAAGTCACACGGGGTAAGATCTGGAGACCTAGGAGGCCAGGGCATGAGAACGTCATCACCTCGCCCAGATCTCCCAATCCATCTACCAGGCAGCCTTGTGTTAAGAAACTGCCTTACTCTAAGACTCCAGTGTGGTGGTGCACCATCTTGTTGAAAAATGAAGTCATCAGATTCTGCTTGTTCCAACTGAGCCATTAACCAGTCTTCCAGCATGTTGAGATAGGATTCACCAGTGATAGTTGCCTCTTCAAAGAAGAACGGTCCATAGACACCTTTCTTGGAAATTACACAAAACACGTTCACTTTTGGTGAATCTCGCTCGTGCTCAAGAAGTTCACGAGGATTCTCAGTACCCCATATGCGAGTGTTATGCTTGTTAACTTTGCCATTCAGATGGAAGGTCGCCTCATCGCTAAAAACAAGCCGGTCATCAAAGCCGTTATCTTCCAACTTCTCTTGCATTGCAATGCAAAAGTCACGGCGAAGTGGCTTATCAGTGTCCTTCAACTTTTGGACCAACTTGAGCTTGTAAGGTACCATTTGCAGTCGTTTCCTTAAGACACGCCAGACAGTTGCTGGAGCAAGCTGAAGTTCCCTGCTGGCTCTTCTCACTGATTTACGGGGGCTCCGCTGAAAGGCTGTCCGAACTTGCTCAACTGCATCTTCTGAAGTTGAAGGGCGACCTGTTCGCTTACTTGGGCACAAACACCCATCTTTCATAAATTTAGCATGCCATCTGACAATGGATTTCCTTTCAGGGGCTTCTTTTTTAAATTTCCTGCGAAATGCACGCTGAACACATGTCCACGATTCAGTCTTTGCAAATTGGAGGACGCAAAATGCCTTGTCTTGTTTAGAGAACGCCATTACTGCACCTGGAAAGATAACACGAAAATCATTAGTATGACCAAAAACTTGATTAAGCAAGCTTTAAAATGGCACCAGTTTCATTTTTCTACCTGGAATAGTTCATGAGATATATGCATTTGTAATGTTCCCAAGACTTTTGAAACACCCTGTACTTCTATGCCCTTTGAGTTCCCCTGAAAAATAAATGAAATAAAATTCATTTTACTCTTTTTTAGAATTACTATATATGTTACAAATTTCACAAATCAATTTGCATTGCTTTTTAGTAAATGGGTATGTGAAATTTGGAACATATATTTGCAAGGGAGGGCGGCTGCTTCTTTTGCTTTTATCAAAAGGAATATAAACATTAACTTTTCTATCTTTAATTTCACAAACATCGGAGGTTACTGAATTTTTACGATTGGCTTCCACGCCCTGCTTGACCCTTTACGTGAAAAACTAAATAAAATATAAGCAATTTACACAACCTTACGCTTATAAGCGGTGTTCAACATTGAATCAATTATATATATATATATATATATCTATTTGCCTTTCTGGTACCAAAGGTACTAAGCTTTTTTTATTTTTTTTTATTTTTTTTATTTTTATTTATTTATTTATTTATTTTTTTTTTTTTTTTTTTTTTTTTTTTTTTTTTTTTAATGCAACCTTAATTCCTATATAATTTTATTTCTAGCTACCATATCGCAGAATGGTTCGTAGGTGTAGTGTTTAGATAGTATTTTATTATTATTATTATTATTATTATTACTAGTATTACTATTGTTATAAAGAATTTTATTTGATATGCAAATTACCATATCACACGGTAGTTTTAAGGTAGTATATTATTATTATTATTATTATTATTATTATTATTATTATTTTATTATTTATTTATGTATATATAAGTAACATTTTAAGCTGAATTATTGGGGAAATGGTAGTTTTATCTGTACCATTGGAGAGCCATGCATATAACTGTCCTGTTTTTAAATCTCCGAAACAGTTTCATGGTAAACAGCTGAAGATCCCCGTGTTAATATTAGATGCTTACGTTAAGGTCTCCTGCTTTTGTTTCACTGTTAGATACTAAATCCCCCTTTTTATTTTATTTACTTACTATTATTTATTTATGAATTTTCCAACAAATGTTAAGTCTACACTATTTTGGATTTAGTTAGTTTCTCTGGGAATTTAAACTGCATTTTCCTTCTTTTTTTTTCTTTTTGTTTAAAATAACTCAAAGCTTCTTTAGACTATATATTGGGTATTTAGATCTGTATGGCTAGGTTTCCTTCCTCTTATCTATTTGCCTTTCTGGTACCAAAGGTACTAAGCTTTTTTTATTTTTTTTTATTTTTTTTATTTTTATTTATTTATTTATTTTTTTTTTTTTAATGCAACCTTAATTCCTATATAATTTTATTTCTAGCTACCATATCGCAGAATGGTTCGTAGGTGTAGTGTTTAGATAGTATTTTATTATTATTATTATTATTATTATTACTAGTATTACTATTGTTATAAAGAATTTTATTTGATATGCAAATTACCATATCACACGGTAGTTTTAAGGTAGTATATTATTATTATTATTATTATTATTATTATTATTATTATTTTATTATTTATTTATGTATATATAAGTAACATTTTAAGCTGAATTATTGGGGAAATGGTAGTTTTATCTGTACCATTGGAGAGCCATGCATATAACTGTCCTGTTTTTAAATCTCCGAAACAGTTTCATGGTAAACAGCTGAAGATCCCCGTGTTAATATTAGATGCTTACGTTAAGGTCTCCTGCTTTTGTTTCACTGTTAGATACTAAATCCCCCTTTTTATTTTATTTACTTACTATTATTTATTTATGAATTTTCCAACAAATGTTAAGTCTACACTATTTTGGATTTAGTTAGTTTCTCTGGGAATTTAAACTGCATTTTCCTTCTTTTTTTTTTCTTTTTGTTTAAAATAACTCAAAGCTTCTTTAGACTATATATATATATATATATATATATATATATATATATATATATATATATATATTACTAATATAAATATATGTTTTATGTATCAGTTTTCAGTATTTACTTCAACAGTGATCGATACGTAAGTATAGCTAAGTAGTAAGTTATGAAAATATATTTATGGCAGTTAAGCTACACAGGAGATAAAACGCGGGAAACTCTGTGTAGCTTTATTGCCATAAATATATTTTCATAATTTACTATATATATATATATATATATATATATATATATATATATATATATATATATTCTTTCTTTCCCTTTTGCATTGCACCGGACTTGGTTCTTGTGGGGGAGCATCACAGCTACCACATATTACCGAGTTGTTTGAGCTGTCTTTTGAACTTGTTTTTCTTTTTTTTCTTAACTTATTTCAACTAAGTCAATCCCCTGTGGGATATTTTCAGTTGTTGAGGTTAATATCTTAGGTTTGTATCTCCCCTGATGAACTGCCTGGCAGCACTTTGTTAGGTAGCGAAACACGTGTAGGGAACTATAACTTTACAAAATAAATAGATAATAAAATAAAATAATTTTTAGTTGTGATGAATTCTCTCTAGAAAAATATTTTAGAATACTCTCCATATATATATATATATATATATATATATATATATATATATATATATATATATATATATATATATATATAATTTATTTAGATACTGTATATTACATATTTCGACAATGTACCGCGGTTTCATCCAAAAGGGTAGATTTAGACATCTTTAGTAAATTTCCGTGCCCAGTGGAATCATCGGCAAGCTGAAATGATTGTAGTCACGTCCGACAGGGAATGGCGTCAACAATGATAGAAAAACGGTGCATCTCTGCGGGCGACCCC
>OY744541.1:34503122-34508122 GCA_963556195.1 Sepiola atlantica | reverse complement strand
TGACAATTTTCTTAAAATTATCATCCTGAAGAAGTCTTACAAATAAAGACGAAACGTTGATGAATATAAAAAAAACATCTTTTGGGTTTTCATTTTTCTATTTCTCATATATATATATATATATATATATATATATATATAACTATATATATATATATATATATATATATATATATATATATATATATATATATATTTGCATACTCCTTATCAACTACATAAAGTATTGATGAGGTTATGAACTATTGCAAGCTGCATCCATCTATTTCGCTTTCAAGAGTGCTCGACCCATGAAGGTGTAGGAGAGTAAGTGCGTGTGTTTTTCTGTCTGCACCGGTTAGTTTGTGTAGCCAACGGGTGGAACAGGGCTTGCTCGATATCACGAAATGTGAACAAGGGTTATTTCAGGTGTAGTCAACCGGGCAATTAACTCCCCCCCCCTCCTCTCTTCGTCTGTCTGTCTTGATATATATATATATATATAGTATGCAGATTAAACACTGAACGAAAACAGAGATTCAACCTTTGTTTATTCAACACAAGCCTCGTCGCTGTTTTTGCTGGACGTTCTGTCTGGCACTCAACAACATTGGGGTTACCTGGTTGTCTCTTTATAGACACCCGCGTTCATGACCCTTCGGTGCGTGTCAAGCAGTTATGCAGGCTACCCCTTGCGTCTCTCGGTGTTCATATACGAACGAGTAGATTGTCACGCACATCTACGGGATAGGGCAGGATATAATGTGTGACCGCGGAGGAAGGACCGTTTGTTAAATTATGTTAGAACCCTATTTCATAGATTGTTCATTGTAAATGGATGTTTTTTTTTAAAAGTAATTTAAAACGCTTTCTATAAAAGAACAAGAACATACGTGAGTCGTGAGACTGCATTTCTTCGTCTGGCAACGTAAGGATAGAATTGTCTGTGCCTACCTTTCCATATTGGTCAAAATGTAAGAGAGAATTTTTGGGAACTATTGAATGAAATTTATTACATTTTGTATATATATATATATATATATATATATATATATACTATATATATGTATATATATATACATATATATATACATATATATAATATATATATATATATATATATTATATATATGTATATATATATATACATATATATACTATATATATGTATATATATATATACATATATATACACATATATATAATATATATATATATATATATATATATATATATATACATATATATAATATATATATATATATATATATACATATATATAATATATATATATATATATATATACAAAATGTAATAAATTTCATTAATAAACTTTACTTGTAATCCAGGGTTTCGAATCGTACGACCGGTAGTGAATAGTCATATCTCTATGCCGATGAGTCCTGATTGAAAAGGGACGAAACGTATACGTACATAGATAATAAACAATAACAAATATTTTATATTTGTCGCTCCTCGTAAAATAAGTAGACCACTCTAAATGGTAGTAAAAACACAGCATGACGTCACTTGCTTTATATGCATCATTCCTTCTTTAATAGAAGTAGAATGCCTCGACATCAAGCCGCTTTTATATGTGTTAAATTATCATTGATTATCGGCTATTCAAATATTGGGCGCGCGGTTAACGACGTTGGATGTAAGTTGAAAAATACTTGTAATCCAGGGTTTCGAATCGTACGACCGGTAGTGAATAGTCATATCTCTATGCTGATGAGTCCTGATTGAAAAGGGACGAAACGTATACGTACATAGATAATAAACAACAACAAATATTTTATATATATATATATATATATATATATATATATATATATATATATGTTTTTAAGATGAAGCAATTTTTTTTAAAAAACAAATAATCTGCGTTGTGCAAGGTTTTCTAAATATTTTATAAAAGAATATCTTCGTTATTATTGCCACCCACCCAGCGCTTCAAATTTTGTGACTTTTCAAAGTATCCTTCCACGCCGACCACGTGACACACATCCATATCAACACTTTTCTCTCTTCGTCAAAACACCTAGACGGATTTTCAACTTGGCCACGAGAATGTCTCAACCAAGAGGAAAAAAGAAAAAAAAGAAAAAGAAGAAATATTCTTCTGAAGATGGTATATTTACCGAAAGTACTCAAGTTTATAAAAAAAAAATGTTTTTAAGATGAATAAATAATTTATTTTTAAAAACAAATAATCTGCGTTGTGCAAGGTTTTCTAAATATTTTATTAAGAAAATATCTTCGTTATTATATATATTTATTTATTTATTTTTGTACCGTCGGTTTCAAGCACAGAAGGACTTAGCCATCTGGCTCTCTTCAGCTTGTGTTGTCATCTGTTTCGGAAATGTGAAGTTACGTGTCACTCTCGTTTTGACGCGGTATTTGCTTAGAGTGTTGCGTATGTTTGTTTTAATTTAGTGTAAGGAAGGTTTAATAAGGTTTGAAAAAAAAGGGTAGGGTGAAAAGTTACAATTGAGATTTAAACTGGATGAGATTTAAAGAGATATAAATCATATATAAAATATAAAAAAATTAAAAAATAAGAAAATATTCCTATATAATTCCCGTGAGTCAATATTAATAGTTTCGTATATTTGGTCGTTACTCATAATATTGACTCACGGAAATTATATAGAAATATTTTTTTATTTTTTTATTTTTTTATTGTTTATATTTATTTTATATCTATTAAAGTGAGATAAAGTGAGGGATATTGGTATTAAATTAGGGGTGGGACGTAATGGGTGAACATTTCAGATTCATGCGAGTAGTAATTTTTGTGTGTTCATTTATACATAAATAACACTAAACAATCAAACATTTTGAAAATTTTGCACAATTCAGAAGGTGCAGGCCACTAGATTTTGGCTATTTTACATTCATGAAAACCCTTTCACAGCCTGAGACGGGTCCTAAATTAAAGTACTATATCAGATTTAACCATCTATATCCATTCATAGCTTTTGAGGATGTTTTAGGACCTGCAATGTCGCATGAGACCACTTTTTCACCGAAAAATGATGGATTTTGAGTCCCGTGGAGCCCTAACAACTAGTTTTGGCCTGCATTTTCTGAATTTTGCAAATTTTTAAAAATGTTTGATTGTTTAGTGTTATTTATGTATAAATGAACACAAAAAATACTACTCGCATGAATCTGAAATTTTCACCCATTACGTCCCACCCCTAACTATATTGTAACGTAACGACTGGGGAAGTTTGTCGACCCCAACAGATTATCAGCCGTCGTCGCGTCGACATAAACAGCTCAAGCGTTGTTGCGTTGATAAGACAATCGTTGTGTTTATAACACGGCAGTAGTAGCTGTCGTCTTGATCTTCATCTCTTGTTGTGACGTGAGTATTGATTTACTCCTCTCCAGGAGTTAGGCACAAGGCCAGTTTTTATCTTACTCCCGCAAGTAAGATGTGACCCAAGTTCGGATCGAGAAAGTGGGATTTAAAAATTGCCTGGGCAGCCCCGTCGACATTCCCCAGTAGTGGCGCCTCAGGCAGTAAGCAATAAACTTACTCCTCCCCAAAGAGGGGAGGCAAAGCCTGGGAAGGTGGACCTCCCAGAACTGCACAGGAGAGACCCATTGACCGGCGTAAATCAAGACCCGAAGGCCAAGACAACACCGGTATGGGGTGCAGTATCCATCGGAACAGATACTACACTTTGATCTTAGCCAAAAGGACGTGAGTAGCGACGTTGTTTCTATATCTTAGTCTTTTGGTTCTGTAATATTTGCTGGAAGAAAACGGTAACAATTAAAAACACCAACAGCATACTTGCTTGTATGGAATCACATTCTTTTGTTTATTTTATACAGCATGCCGCAAATTTATATACGTATTACATCAGCCCTCACCTTCCATGCCGCTTTTGGCGATGGGGGCGGATATAGAGATCTGAAAAAAGGCGTCTGAATATAGTTAGCCAGCCAGCCAAAGAGAAATATCTTACTATCTTCTTATCTACGTGTCACTCTTAACTTCTGATTTATGACGTCATATCCCGACACGTTAACAAAAATTATAATCTTTGAATTATAGTGGAACTTTCCGCTTTCTACTTAATCTAACCTTTATTTAGAAAAAATCCGTGTTGACGTTATTTTAATGCACCCACGTCCAAATATAAGTGCAGTGTGAACAGGGTCCGATCCAGTGTTTTTAATTCAAAACAATCGTTTTACGGGTAGAATTGAGGAGATAATTCAAAAGGGAGATGTCAAGAAAGGTATGACAAAGTAATAATGGTATTAAAAATTATAAACGCCCTGGCAAAAACTTAAGTTAGTTGATTGTTTATCTGAGGCTTTTTTTTTCAATATATGTGTTAATCACTCAAAATGTATGCTAAAATATTCCTTAGGTTTGTAATGAAGTTGTGTTTAAAAAGAATTGTAATTTCAATTGTTGTAAGAAAACGTAATTTGTAATTAACTGGCCAAGCAACACATCACTTATTAAGCTTCTATATCTTTCTCACACTCTCCAGTTAGGTTGTGTGTACCCCCTTTGCTCTTATTTCATACCGTATCTATTATTTTCGTTCACTTTTTCTCTCTTTATTAAAAGTTGAAAGAGTAAAAAGATTGGAATATTCCATTATAAACTAAAGGGAATCTCACCAGTATAGTAACATTATATGTATAGAGAGAAAGCAGAAGGGAAAGGAAGAAATAATAAAGAAAGAATAGAGTAAAAAGATTGGAATAGTCCATTATAAACTAAAGGGAATCTCGCCAGTATAGTAACATTATATGTATAGAGAGAAAGCAGAAGGGAAAGGAAGAAATAATAAAGAAATAAAAGAGTAAAAAAATTGGAATAGTCCATTATAAACTAAAGGGAATCTCGCCAGTATAGTAACATTATATGTATAGAGAGAAAGAAGGAGGGAGAGGAAGAAATAATAAAGGAAGGAAAGAGTAAAAAGATTGGAATAGTCCATTATAAACTAAAGGGAATCTCGCCAGTATAGTAACATTAT
>OY744541.1:34485622-34495622 GCA_963556195.1 Sepiola atlantica | reverse complement strand
TGTACTAATCTAGAGCAAGATTTTAGCCATATATGGGGGAAAATATAGCTCCCCAAAAGGGGCACTATAGATTAGTGCCAAAATAAAAATTGCCTCAGTCTAACAAGAGTTCTCCTTCGCTGACAGAAGACAGAGAAGATTAAGTGTAGTATCAGAACATATACTACACTTTCGTCTTAGCCAAAAGACCAATCATGTAACCCTAACCCTAACCCTAACCCTAACGCTACGGATTCGTAACAGCACACAATATAATTCATTTTTGTGGTGAGTTTTAATGTCCACAATGTTGAATGGCTAACCCTAACCCAACAAGACATCAAAAGAACTATATCTGGACATTTTATGGTGTTTCCTCTACCTATGTTCTGGATCAGATTGTTGACAAATTTACTTGCGTAACTGATGCCGACGGATATTTTACAAGCCTTCGTGATATATTCCTGACAACTTTCCATAGAATTAAGCACATATCCTGTTCTATCTGATCTGGGATCTTCCGATCACTCGTTGTTTTCACTAAGATCAAATCTACGCCAAGATAGACCTCTGATGTATCTTTCCCTCACGAAGTGTATCGATATACCACAGCTGATTGGGATAGTTTTAAATCTTTAATTTCTAAAATTCCTTTGCATTGCATTTTCAGAAAAAAAAAATGTCTTCCGTGTCGTCATGGATATATCTGACTTTCTAAAAGTTCCAACAGAAACCAAATAGCTAGCCATAGTTATCTTCGACTGGTATAAAATCATTGAAGCATAAAAGGACTATGGTGGCTAGATTCTTGTATCAACCAATAACAAGATGTGTTTCTCTCTCGATCAAATCACAATTAATGGTCAAACAATCACTAATTGTCAACTGACGCTCTCTGTCGCGTTGATTGTCGAAGACGTATCATCGACTGGTGTGAAACAACGGAACGAATAACTAATGCTTAACTAACGCCCTCTGGCGTGCGTAAGACTATAGAACTGGCCGGTTTTTTCCCCCCGAAAGTAACACTTCTTTCTTTGCACCGTCGAGATTTAACCAATGCCGTTATCCGCCCTTCATAGCCACACGTGAAGAATTCCCCTGGCTAAACCGCCTATTTGTCGCGACAGTGAAAATTAGGAATGTGGGTGTTGAAGCATGAATAGGAAAATTGCAAAAATTCCATTGCACTTGTTGCAGAATTCCGTCTGTATGCAGAAAAGGTAGGGGTCTCGCTAGCACAGCGGTTGGGAAAACAACAATTATATTCGGACGAAGGGGGGGGGGGGTGAACCATTCTTATAGAATACTTCATTAGAAGACTTGTCAAATACGTAAACTGAACACAAGAGAGAAAAAGTACTATATATATGTCAGGAAGTTACAATCTCTCTCTCTCTCTCTCCATATATATATATATATATATATATATATATATATATATATATATATATATATAAGTGTGCTCCGAAGGAAGTTGAATTTTCATTGAGCACTCTTATAAACCCGGTTTCAACTTCCTTCGGATTCATACCCCCTGGATATTTGTAACAAGTTAATTATATATATATATATATATATATATATATATATATATATATATATATATATATATAATTATAAAAAGAAAAACTATACACACATTAAGGTTGTACACATAATAACTTATTTCGACCCCTTTAATTAGGTCTCCTCAGATGTATAGACAACCACGTCAAAAAAACATCTGTCTATACATCTGAGGAGACCTAATTAAAGGGGTCGAAATAAGTTATTATGTGTACAACCTTAATGTGTGTATAGTTTTTCTTTTTATAATTCTGTTTTGCTCTGTTTAAATTACATTGAGCTCTGTTATTCAGATTCTCTACACAAAATTGAAATCTACACACTATATATATATATATATTTATATATATATATATATATATATATATATATATATATATATATATATATATATATATATATATTGTGTTATAATGGTATAATTCCAGGAGGAAATCTGGGTATGAGAGCTCAATGTAGTAAACAGAGCAAGAATAACATAAAATATAATAATACGAAATCACATAATTGTCGATGCAATAATTTATTTCAAGTGAGTGAGGTTACGTGTGTGCGTGCTCATAGGATGTGTGCGTATTTAGGTTTGTGTATGCGCGTGAGTAAAGTTGTCTATATGTATCATATCGTCTAGTCGTAAGTGTCATAATTTTGACACGGCAGTTATTAGTTGATTAACTTAAAGATCCCTCCCCTTCGACCGCCATAGTTAAATATAAGTTTCAAATTCACCCTCTCTCTAAAAGATGTATCAAATTGGTTGCTACCACCACTCTCTCTGGTTGTGTTTGAATTGTCGTAAGGAAATTCAATTTTCTATCAGTCTCAAAAATGTAATTGTCTGAGTGATGCTTGAAAAAATCGCACGGTTGAAATAAATTATTGCATCGACAGTTATGTGATTTCGTGTTATTATATTTTATGTTATATATATATATATATATATATATATATATATATATATATATATATATATATATATATATATAATGGTAATAATCCAGGTAAAAAACATACACACGGTAGTAATCCAAAGAATTTCAACCGGGTTTATAAAAAGTGCTCAATATCAAATAGAGCTTTATATATGATTATTTTTATTTACACAGACATGTACAAAATCTGCGACACTGGCATGTCGATGTTATCGATCAACAGTTATTATGAACTGAGATCTCATCAGGGAGAGTTAGAATCCGATCTTAACCTCAGATCATATTTGGAGAGAAGAAGAAGAAGAAGAAGAAGAAGAAGAAGAAGAAGAAGAAGAAGAAGAAGAAGAAGAAGAAGAAGAAGAAAAGAAATTTAGAATTTCAAGATTTAGGGAGTAACGTGGTTAAGTACTAGCCAACTTAAATATCGTTTGATATGTTATTTTTTTTAATCCACCCCCTTTGCTATCATTATCAATAGAAGTCTCGCCTTGGAAATAAATAAAAAAAACTGTGAATGTTTTATTATAAATTAGTGCGATTTTTGTTTTGGTCGGGGAGAGTATATTAGTAGAAATGTTTATTTGCGATTCTGATTGTTGACGATAATTTGCTTTTCGGACTTACGAAGTTTGGACTATTTGCCGCCATTGGTAATTATTGATGACATGTTGAGAACCGATTCCATTAGACCATACAATCACAGTTCCTTAAGTAGTTAGGTGTGACGTTGCTTCTAATGATTATGTGTCATGGCATCTTTGATGCCACGTTACGTTCGACTAAAAAGAAACACTTCTTTTTCAATCTTCAGTTGGGGAATTCTCCAAGCATTTACTGAAGCATCTACTTGCGCTGACTAGTTTACAAATAAAAACTGGAAAACGTACTTAAACAGTTCATCGCTAATTTCATTTGTCGAGCATATAATTTTGCTCACACTTATCTGTTTATGTACTTTTTAATGGCTTCACTAGGAGAGTGAGCGTTGAGGACGTCCAGACGAACTAGTGTTGATCTCAGCTCTGTCGATATTTTATTCCGCCGATAGCATATATCCTAATTGTTTGTTTTCATGCATTCATTAATTAAACCACAAATGACTTTTGTTTACCTTTTAAATTAACCGACAACTCACAATATTGTCAAAACGTATTTGAATTCCAACAGCGCATTCCTAACTAGATTCCAAATTTGACCTAAATTGTTTCGCACACTTTACGTGACCCCAACTCTCGTCATTGTAACAGCTACCAAAAATTATTATCATTATTCTAATTCGTATTACCACCATCTTCCCAAAATCCTATGAACAATCTAGTTACAGTAGTCCGAATAAGTCAAAACAGTAACATAGGACAAAATATCCTCATCTAAAAACTTTCGAAACAAATGAAACGGATATTATTAAAACTATCAACATAGTCTGGGAGAAGTGGATCATGAGGAACGATCATATACTAAACTGCTACTCTAAAATCAGAAGATAATGTGTTGCACGATGGTATCATGACAAACACAAATATACTAAACTATCCCATCAAAGTAAAAGGTCATGCCTGCGGAGATGGTCTCCCGAGAACAGAAGAGATACTAAACTAGTCACCGTCCTGAAAAAAAGAACGGAGGAGATACTACACTAGTCACCGTCCCGAAAGAAACGAAGAAGATACGACATTACTCACCGTCCCGAAAAAAAGAACGGAGGAGATACTACACTACTCACCGTCCCGAAAAAAAGAACAGAGGAGATACTACACTACCCACGAATTTTGCATGAAAAGATAGTACAGTAGTACAATTAATAGAACTAATACTATAGTTTCGGCTTTTGACAAACACATACCAAATCTCCATTAGTAATAGATGCGTCGATTCAATATGCGCATTCACCGATGACAATTCTTTTATACACTCAAGTGCGACGGGTAGACGACCGAGATACCGTCAGTCAGAGTTTAATACAACGATTTCTGGCCTAATCTGAAAATGCTATTTTAAAGTTAAGCGCGACAGATTGACAAACGAGAAGAGTCTCATATAGATGCGTGGACGTATTTCAAATAGTTAGCGTTGAAAATGCCTTTTCAGACTTAAACGCGACAGACCGACGGACGCCCCTGGTAAAGGGACCGAACTTAATATATGTTTGGACGCATCTAGAATAAATTAACTAATACTGAATACCCTTTATGTTAAAAAAAGGTTACTAAGTTTTAAAAAAAATTATGTAATGTTTTTATGTAATTAGGTTAGGCAGATTTCTTTTCATTTATAAAACATGTACTCAGTTAAAAAAAAAATGTAATGTTTTTATGTAATTAGGTTAGGCGAATTTCTTTTCATTTATAAAACACGTACTCAGTTAAAAAAATAATGTAATGTTTTTATGTAATTAGGTTAGGCGAATTGATTTTCATTTATAAAACAAATACTCAGTTTTAAAAAATGATGTAATGTTTTTATGTAATTAGGTTAGGCGAATTTATTTTCATTTATAAAACACGTACTCAGTTTTAAAAAAAATATGTAATGTTTTTATGTAATTAGGTTAGGCGAATTTATTTTCATTTATAAAACACGTACTCAGTTTTTAAAAAAATATGTAATATTTTTATGTAATTAGGTTAGGCAGATTTCTTTTCATTTATAAAACACGTACTTAGTTTTTAAAAAAATATGTAATGTTTTTATGTAATTAGGTTAGGCAGATTTCTTTTCATTCATAAAACGCATACTCAGTTTTAAAAAAATGATGTAATGTTTTTATTTAATTAGGTTAGGCAGATTTATTTTCATTTATAAAACACGTACTCAGTTTTAAAAAAAATGATGTAATTGTTTTATGTAATGAGGTTAGGCAGATTACTTTTCATTTATAAAACACGTACTCAGTTTTTAAAAAAAATATGTAATGTTTTTATGTAATTAGGTTAGGCAGATTTCTTTTCATTCATAAAACACGTACTCAGTTTTAAAAAAAATATGTAATGTTTTTATGTAATTAGGTTAGGCAGATTTCTTTTCATTCATAAAACACGTACTCAGTTTAAAAAAAATGATGTAATGTTTTTATTTAATTAGGTTAGGCAGATTTCTTTTCATTTATAAAACACGTACCTAGTTTTAAAAAATGATGTAATGTTTTTATTTAATTAGGTTAGGCAGATTTATTTTCATTTATAAATCACGTACTCAGTTTTAAAAAAATGATGTAATGTTTTTATTTAATTAGGTTAGGCAGATTTCTTTTCATTTATAAAACACGTACTCAGTTTAAAAAAATGATGTAATGTTTTTATTTAATTAGGTTAGGCAGATTTCTTTTCATTCATAAACACGTACTCAGTTTTAAAAAAATATGTAATGTTTTTATGTAATTAGGTTAGGCAGATTTATTTTCATTTATAAAACACGTACTTAGTTTTAAAATAAAATTATGCAATGTTTTTATGTAATTAGGTTAGGCAGATTTCTTTTCATTCATAAAACACTACTCAGTTTAAAAAAAAATGTAATGTTTTTATGTAATTAGGTTAGGCAGATTTCTTTTCATTTATAAAACACGTACTCAGTTTTAAAAAAATGATGTAATGTTTTTATGTAATTAGGTTAGGCAGATTTCTTTTCATTTATAAAACACGTACTCAATTTAAAAATAAATCATTTAGACTTACGTGCGATTCGAACTCGAATATTGACATCGTAAAAACTATTGCTTTAATAATATGTACTCTTCCTCGCATGTTTCTATTTGCGTACAAACAAACGTCAAAAACACAATTAATTTTTTAATTGTATATATAGATAAATAAATAAACGCTATCTAAAATCAAAAATAGCATACACTTCTAAATAAGACAATAAACAGAAGAGAAATGTGAAGATTATAATTTCAAAGTAAATAATCAAGAAGTAGACATGACGAAAACCACTCCGTTTATAGGACATTTTTTTAAACAACACTATTAGAACCTTGCGAGTTATTAACGCGCACACGTCAATTGCTTTATTTAATATCTATTGATATACTAAAAATGTTTGTTTCACATAAGATTTTTTCTATATACTTTAATCACGCAAAATACATACAAATATATTACTAGTTTTGGGATTAGGTTACTTTTTTTTAAATCGTGTTTTATTTTTTTTTATTAGCCGCAATTTTTAATTAACTGAAAAATTACCAATCTTTCACTTAGCTATCTATATATCTTTCTTGCCCCCGCTCACTCCATGTTGATTCAAAGATTCTAATATTTCTTAATGTATGTCGTAGAGAAAAAGTGACTCTTTTTTTCAGCTTTGCCATCTGATTTACATCGTGTGTGTATACACCACAAACACGTATGTAAATTAGATGACAAAATAATAAGTATCAGTACTTCTATATCTTTATGTATATCATGTTTGGCATGTTTATACGTTTATATATTTCTATGTATAGGATTAACTCCTAAACTAATTAACAGATAATTATGAATTTTGGAACACAGCTACAAAGGTGAGTAATGTGTATACTCTATTTGGTAAAATTAAGTTTGATGCAAAAAAAGTTAGATACCTACGATTTTTGTGAAATTGTAACAATTGATATCAAACATCAATTAATAAATATTCTTAAAATGTAAGTTTCTTTGGTAACTTGAAAAGTTTAGAAGGGGAATGTTACGGGCGCAACCCCCATTTGAAAATTAAAATTCAATTTGATGCATAGTCATTAAACACCAATTTAGCAACATGTCCTGAATTTCAATTTATTCTTAAGACACCTTTTGTTTAAGCATTACATTCTAGACATTTTCAAGAATCAAAACCATGCAATAGATTTTAATCAAAATCGGAATAACGATTCTAGACACTCCACCAGACTAGATGAATTCTTGTCCTGGAATCTGGTAAAACCAAGAGACCACAAAATAAATATAATATAACATAGTAAACTGGTCAATTTGGGAGAAGAAAATTAATATTCTTCACTTCTTTACGAACCTAACGTTTGAGAAGTAAAGGCGAACTTTAATGGAACACTCGGATATCTATGGATCTGATTTCGAGATCAAGTATTAGCCCCTGGAACAGGCCCCTTGTTTTCTGAGAACTTTGGCGAGAGTAATATATATATATATATATATATATATATATATATATATATATATATATATATATATATCGTACATGTATTGTATTAGTTTCTGTAAATGTAAATCCGTAGAAACTCAAGTGTTTATAAAAAGTGCTCAATACCAAGTAGAGCTGTTTATAAGTATACATTTTTATTTATACAAACATTATTGGTTACATATGTGCATACATGTTTCAGTTGCACTTTTCAAGAAAGTCAACCTCTTCAGATTCTCGGTCTGAAGAGGTTGACTTTCTTGAAAAGTGCAACCGAAACATGTATGCACATATGTAACCAATAATGTTTGTATAAATAAAAATGTATACTTATATTTATATATATATATATATATATATATATATATATATATATATATATATATAGAGAGAGAGAGAGAGAGAGAGAGTGAGAGAGAGAGAAATATATATATATAGAGAGAGAGAGAGAGAGAGAAGAGAGAAATATACATATATATATATATATATAGAGAGAGAGAGAGAGAATTAGAGACATATCTATCTATCTATCTCTCTCTCTCTCTCTCTATATATATATATATATTATCATGCACACACACACACACACACATATATATATATATATATATATATATATATATATATATATATGTATGTATGTGTGTATTGTATCATGCATTTAACTCTAACATAAATGTATGTAAGGCACAGGAATACTGTCTCTTCTGTCAAAATTATTTTCGCCAAAACATTTGCTAAATTGTTATTTTATTTTTTTAACTGATTCGGTAATGTTGTGTTTTTATGAAGTTTTATGTTTCAAAAAACGTTGGTGATTGGGAATATCGGTAATTTTTCTTCCGTCAGCGAGATTTTTTAAGGCTTAGTAGCATCATACCTTGATTTAAATCTTCGTAAGGGGACATAAAGTTCGTGCAAAACTGGTTTGTTTTAAGGAATTAATTTTTGACGGGTATTCTTCTACTTAACTGTAAGGTTTAAACCGCTAATACTGAGCTTCGGCATTTCAGGTCAACTAGGACAAGTTTCGTCACGTCAAAAAAGCGTCTGAATAGTTTTATTCAAACCATTTCCGTCGTACATTATAATCTATATCACAAGGTAAACAACACAAATACCTTGTAAATAAACGCTCGCTTTAAGTGTATCAATGTTAGCTGACAACGAATCCCGCGTGAGAAAGGAGAATACAAGGTGAACTTGACTGAGTTAATGTAAAACGTATAGATTTTTCAGAAAATCAGTAGTTTTGATTATAGCACCAAAATACATCTGGTGATACCAGATCAGGCTGCCCTGTGGCTCCCTGAGACGAAATTCACCTACATTGACGTTTTTTTTTTTTTTTTTTTTTTTTTTTGTAAAACTTAATTATGTTCTACAAAACCAAAACCAAAAACAACAGCCAATCTCCCTTTCTCCCTCCCCTTTTTTATTTTTCCTACCCTACTCCCGGTCCTGGATATGACCTTAAACTACATCCGATGGTGAGATCCGGCTTACGGACTTTGGGGAATGTGGAGCCTCCTCTTAATTACCATTGCTCCCAGGTCCACCCTGACCCGGAGTGGTAGTACCTGTTAGGGTCCCAACTATGGGTTAAATAGAAACAGATATTAAAAGGGGAAAGAAACAAAAAAGAGAAGAAAACAAAACCAGATTCGGCATTAAATAACCCAAAAAGGGTTGATATGCCGTAAAACAAAACTACCAAACCAAACTACCAAACCAAAATACATTGAATTGATGTGCTTGGGGGTTGCTACTTGAAGATCTAAGATAAATTCTATCTCTATGGTAGCATGAATCGAACGGATAAAACTCTGATTGTAATTATTTAGTAAGTTGATTTATTTTACGGCATATCACCCTTCTGGAATTATTGAATACCGAATAAAGTCAATTTGAAGTTTTTTTGTTGCTTTAAGTGTACCAATATGTGGTCGTGTGCGTATAAAAATGGAATATTTTTTAACGTGAGGATTTATTAAATAAAAGCGAAAAATCGCACTAGAAATCTTAGAAAATTAACTTAACGTGTTAAGGGTGCGACGTCATGGACGGAAAGTCCCCATTGACACGTAACGAAGAAGATAATAACATCTTTTTCTTTGGCCGGCGGGATGATAGGATTCAGACGTGTTTTTTGTCTATCTTCGTCCATCCCCCAAGTAGTAGGCAAGTAGAAGCTAACGTAATACGTATGTGACTCTAGAGTATATAATAATCTTATAAATAATTTCATGTCACATTATGAGGTAAGAAGTTGTTGTTTTTTTTAACCCGGATAGCCTACAGACAGGTTTGTGGATAAAATATAAAAACCACAACAAATAATATTTTTTTTTGGAAAAGGAGGAACAGAGCGAAAATGATTCCATGTCTATGACGTAAGTACG
>OY744541.1:34475622-34480622 GCA_963556195.1 Sepiola atlantica | reverse complement strand
AAATGTGTTTAAATGTTTATTTTGAGTTAATGAATGTGGCTTATATTTATGAACAGGTTTTTTATGCTAATTTGTAATTATCTGCAATACGCTAGCATAATCTTAAAAATTGAATCCAAAAATTTAAGGGTAGTTTACTGATCGTATTATCAATATAAATTCATAAGATTAGGCCATAAGAACGGTTAAACAACTCCATAAGCGTAAATTTCTTCTGGTCTTATATTTTTGAACAGCACTATATATACAGGGTGGGCCAAAATAAGGGTCCTATCTTTAAATTTGAATAACTTGAATTTGAATAACTTCCACAAAATAAAAGTTAAACTCATCAAACTTTATGTGTGTGTAGACTGACCCTTCCGAGATTTTTTGAAATAAACAAAACAAATTTTAGCCGAAAAACACTTCTTAAAACTTACAAAAACTAAAGTATTGTTTTTTACACTGTTTTGAGTTTTTTAAGCAAAAATAATGTTTTCTAAATGAGGGTACGTTCCTTAGGGCTAATACGGCTCATGCTTGCTTCGGAAGGGGTCCTTTACTTATTCTAAAAAAAAAAAATTAAAAAAATCAATAAATAAAAAAGTTATGAATTTTTTAAAATAGGACCCTTATTTTTGCCCACCCTGTATATATATATATATATATATATATATATATATATATATATATATATAATAATTATTATTATTATTAGCGAGGGCGTACACATATTTGGGATAGTATCCAGGCGCGATGCTACCCAACTCGGCGAGATGGACTGTTAGATCATCCACCCAGGAAACAAACTCTGGTATAAAACCTGCGCTCTACATCTTCCTTTAGTTATATTGCTTCGACTTGTCACTGAAACTACGCTTTGTAGAAGGAGAGCGTGCGTTGCGTGTCGTACACACGCAGAGCATGGCCATCTACATGTATTGATATTCCTACAAGACCCACGGCGATAAAGACTTGTAAAAATAAGTTGTATCTGCTGAACAATCTGCGTGACCACAACCGGACAATACAATTTTGTAGGGATAGATTTCTTCGTTACAGAAGTCGCAATCATCATATATGTATGTATTTTGTAAAAAAAACAAAAAAACTAAACAGACCGGGTTGATTCGTCTTACAAACGCATCTCTTCATCGGTGCACTACGAAACGTAAATATGCAAAAATCAAAACATTTTCGTTGGATTTTTCGAAGGATGTGGAAAGTGTGTTTTTTTGTTTTTTTTCAAAAAATGTGTAAGATATCATGTTGGTCTGCAGTTCAAACTTGTTACTGGCTGTCTTGCTTTCGCTTGTTGCTGGCCTCAACATTTGGAACCGAGAGAGGGAGTTAGTTGTCGTACAAAGCTAGATCTCTACATTTGGAACCGAGAGAGGGATTCAGCTGTCGTACAAAGCTAGATCTCTACATTTGGAACCGAGAGAGGGAGTTAGTTGTCGTACAAAGCTAGATCTCTACATTTGGAACCGAGAGAGGGAGTTAGTTGTCGTACAAAGCTAGATCTCTATAGTAACAATCTCAGTACTGATACTCCTTCAGACAATGATACGGTGGCGATAAAAAAGTGGCAATGCGTGTAAACCTGACTGTTACTCATCTGCACACGGCCAACATCAGGCCTGTCCTAACATCGCTTTTCTGAATGAAGGAATGGCCCTCGTCTGATAAGACGTTGCAGTCATCGTGTATTCGTGTATGTATGTATGTATTGATGTATGTATATATGTGTGTGTGTGTATCTACCTAAATTTAATCACCCCTCCACTCCCTCACTCATTGCCATCATTTTCCAAAAATTTCAAATATTTCATACCCCATCACAACAAATCCCCCCTCTCCCCCCACATTCCTCCTCTCAACTATTTCTTTCATACCTTCACTCTTCCATTCTTAAATCCCCTCATTTTCTAAAAACGCTCTCTAAGACCATAACTTTCGCCCATCCACCAAAATCATAGCCCCCCTCCTTCTCTACCCACCCTCCTTTTCTCTGCATACACCCCCCACACACAAACATTCCAACTTACCTTTTCCCCTTCAGTCTTGACCGCAGCCATCTGTTCAAACACCTCCTTCCTCCCTCTCCTCCACTCCCTCTCTGCCATCCACATTATTCCTGCTCATTCCCCACCTCTTTCTCTTACTACCAGCCACAGTAGTCCTTGCTCACCCCATCTTTCCACTTCTTCCCCACTCATTTTCATCAACATTCATTTTTCACTCCTCACCAAGTACGGACGTCCACCCAGTAGTGGCCATTATTTTCTTCCCTTTTCCCAATATGTCAACCCCACATGTGTTTGTACTTGCATGACATTTTTCTCTATATTATCATCCTGATGAAGTCTTATAAATAAAGACGAAACGTTGATGTACACATAAAAAACATCCATTTTTTGGTTTATCTTTTTCATTTTCCCATCACGTCGGAGGATTACCTTCATCCTTCTCTTCCCATATATATATATATATATATATATATATATATATATATATATATATATATATATATATATATATATATATTAAAAATCATGACATTAAGAAGCTTTTGGAGTTAAAATTAATTTAGTATTAAATATAATAGGGACAAAGATGTTTTATAATAATAATATTTTTTTCATCTTGAGCGATACAACAATCATGGCGCTATGAGCCAAATACATTACTTCCGGTACCATTTTGTCAGACTACCGACTACATACGTAATACTGAATAGATTTTAACCTGAAATGGTTCCTCATTTAATAATAATAATAAAACAACAACAACATAACACCATTTTTATCGTCGATACAAATATTTTTATGGCATTCTGTTTAAACCGTCGATTTTTACATTAACTGAAATAATCTTTATTTATGTGGCACAATAAGTTTTTGTTGTTCACTACTTGAGCTTCTTGACATGCAAGTGGTGGGGAAGAAGTAAACAGATTAAATTGACCTGATGAGAAAATGAATGACTCTTTAGGGGTTTTTATTCATGACATAATGAGCAAAGTAATTTATGATTTTAGACTTCTTCAATGTTCATTCAAGTGACAAATAGGGTGTCAGATTCTTCGGTGAGTCTGATTCAAAAAAAAAAAAAAATTCCAAATAGGTCTGCAGCAATGCTGTCAAGATGACACCAAACAAATTTTTTTTAAAAATAATTTAGAAATTCAAGATTAAATCAAGTATTTACTGCAAAAATCTGCCACATTTTTATAGCAAAGTGAGTTTGAAAGGAGGAAAAAAAATTCAAAACACACATCACACTGTAGATGGGGAGAGAAAGAAAAGTAAGAGTTAATGTGAATTCATTCTGTTTGCGCCATTTTAATCTTAGCGGGAGAGGAACGAACCAGGATACCAATTTGATTTTGTAAGCATTACTTGAAATTAATTTTTGGAATTCAAGATTAAATTAAGTATTTACTGCACGCATTGCCAGATTTTCACAGCAAAATTTGTTCTAAAAGTAAACTTAAAAATGCAGAAAACTTAAGAAGGGGAAGCATACCCCCGGTGGGGAGTGGGTCCACGAGGGGGGCATGTCGTTGGGAGGGGAGGTAACGAAAATGTTTTTTATGGGGAATCCTCGGAAAATCCCCCCTACCCAGCGTAAATGATTAAAAATTTTGGCGACCGGGGTTAGCGGAAACGCTCGGAAAATCCCCCTCCTAAAACTTATGAGAATACTTACATTAGAATTATGGTGTTTATTTCCCATGGAAAATAACTCATATAGATTTCAATGTTCACCAAAACCCAATGAATATTTGGAATTTGACGAAAATAATTTGTAAATTTGACGAAATTTGTACAGACAAAACTTGACGTGCTAATAAAAAATGGATGGCATTTCTTTTTTTGAATCAGTGTCTAAAACATTAACTAATATAGATGGCTTAATAGTCTGACAGGAAAAAAAATTTGTTGTTCATAGTAATAATATATGAAAAACAAATTACTAACTTAATTCTATGTGCTTCTATGAATGCTAGTGCGAACTCTGTCGGAGCATATTTTTTTTTAGTAATTTTTACAAAGATCACACACTATTTAGTATTCTAATTTCGGATGTCTTACACCAATATGCTTCATTTAAGTACATTAGTTTGGAAATCAATCGAGAAAGGCATTCTTAAATTAAAAAAAAGCATTTTTTAGTGAAAGTTTCATATGAAAAAATAGAGACTTTAATTGCAAGCCACAATATCGTGGCTGAGTCATATTTCTGAATTAGCACGCCGTAGTATTTTTATTTATTTTTTTAAAACATAGTTCACCCCAAACAAGGTAGGCCGCCACTGTAGACGTAAAAGGCTACTGAGAAAAAGGGCGAGTTTTTTTTTTTAGGGGGGGGGGTTAAACTTAAATTGGGAGCTGTGCAGCGAGATGTCTGTTTACATCAGTTTTACATTTCTGCATGTCAGTACCGTCAGGAAAACAGGGAGCAGGGAGGAAGTTCCAGAGTCCAGTAGCACGAGAAAAGAAGCTTTTGGTGTAGAAAAGCTCTTCGGCATCTGGGGACCTCCACAGTGAATGGATGGGATTTGGCAGATTGTCGTGTTGGTCTAGTGAATTTACAAGTTCATCAGTTGGCATAGCTATATTAACTTGTTCGAAAAACTGAATTGTCATGAAACTAGCGGGACCCGTGGAAATTCCACGGGGCGTTCTCCACGTTGCTCAGGGTGCAGTGAAGTCATTTTAAAACATATACAGAAAAAGAAATAAAGTTACAGTTGTAAGGTAGACAACTCTTATTATGCTAATGGGAACCATGGAAATTCCACGGTGTTTACTACTATATCTAAATCTGCATAATTTACTATTAATAATAATATTCCTTTTGAAATAATAAATGTCTGTCAGAGTCAATACTATTATAAACATGACTTTCTTCTTAAAAGTATTTGTAAGTGTTAGCTAAATATTCTTTAAATACATAACACGAATATATTTATTCTGTATTAATTTATTTAAAATTGTGGCTATTTAATTATT
>OY744541.1:34460622-34463122 GCA_963556195.1 Sepiola atlantica | reverse complement strand
ATTTGTCAGGACATCTTATTAATTCCTAGGTAACGTCGGAGATTCCTACTAGTAAAATATATATTTTAATGTAATCACAGCAAAAAAAACTCTCTGCCTCTCACTGTCTTTCCTTCTCTCTGTCTCTCCTTCTCTCTGTCTCTGTGTCTCTGTCTCTGTCTCTCTATATATAAAAATACAATTGGAACTTTCATCAACAAAGTTTCTTTCCTAGAACATCCCATCTGTGGAACAAGATACCGCGAGTCTGCTTCCCAACCGACTACAGCATGGTCGTCTTCAAGTCTAATGTATAAAAAATAGTTGTCGAGTCGTCCTCTTGCATAATCAGTTCCTCTTATGGAATTTTCTGCCCATTCCATCCATTGTTTCCAATCCTCTCGTGACGGCGATCATTCTTTTTAATCTTATCCTTGAGTGGCTACCGGACCTTGATAAGCAATAACCCACTACTAAAAACAGATTGATTGTTGTCTTCCTTTTCCTGTATGAGTGTGCTCCAGCTATTGTCTGAAATAAAATGAACCGGTGATCATCGTCAACACTGAAAGCCGTGAGAGGCGACCAACATCAATAACTCTTCTATAAAAGTTGTAATGCCTGGTGTGAGATTTTAGTAAAACAATCTTGGGTATCGTATAGTCGATTGGCAGCCACATTTTCGGCGGGATAGTTCTCGTTTTGAAGGGTCATGATTCTTAATGCTTGCATTATTCATAACGATAAGATTAATTAATACCATCGGCTAATCGATGGTTGGTGCCCCTCGTCAAAGGTGCGGGTTCTCCGCGCCAAATAGTCTGTCGAAACACATTTTAGTCCGGCCAATGGACGCAGAATGGCCGAAGAGGCGTTGGTCATCTCATAATTTGTAAACTTTTCGGCGCTTCGCTTCACGGGTTCGGAAGAATTAGGGCGACTAATTTCTCCGGGCATGTCCGAATTGGCTTAATGTCCTAATCAAGGCAACGATTGATAATTAGAAGAAAAAAAAGGAGTTAAACACGAAGAGTGATCAAAAAGTAATCAGACTGAAATTGTTGACCCCTTTTTTATTTATTCAGATGCGTAATAAATCAGCGCGTTTAGCACTAAAAGGGCTATTTCAAACTTAAGCGGGACAGACAGCACGACAGACAGAGACTCTTATAAAAACGTGTGGACACATTTCCCACTCTATGATAAAAGAGCAATGTGTATTAATTTGGATGCATGTATATATATATATATATATATATATATATATATATATATATATATATATATATATATATATATATGAATACTCTTTGTAAGAACTTGAGCACGTAGCCTGCAATAAATATAATAGAATAGGTAAGTTCCTCGAAACATCTTTTTTTAAATTAAAATGTTTAAAACCAAGAAAAAAACGGTTGAAAGCCACTAACAAAGTTCAAGTATTTTTTTTTAATTAAATTTGAAAACCAAGAAAAGAACGGTTGAAAGCCACTAACAAAGTTCAAGTATTTTTTTAAAATTAAATTTGAAAACCAAGAAAAGAACGGTTGAAAGCCACTAACAAGATTCAAGTAATTTTAAAAAATTAAATTTGAATACCAAGAAAACAACGGTTGAAAGCCACTAACAAGAATAAAGTATTTTTTATAATTAATTTGAAAACCAAGAAAAAAACGGTTGTAAGCCACAAACAAGATTCAAGTATTTTTTTATAATTAAATTTGAAAACCAAGAAAAGAACGGTTGAAAGCCACTAACAAAGTTCAAGTATTTTTTTAAAATTAAATTTGAAAACCAAGAAAAGAACGGTTGAAAGCCACTAACAAGATTCAAGTATTTTTTTATAATTAAATTAGAAAACCAAGAAAAGAACGGTTGAAAGCCACTAACAAGATTCAAGTATTTTTTTATAATTAAATTTGAAAACCAAGAAAAGAACGGTTGAAAGCCACTAACAAGATTCAAGTATTTTTTTATAATTAAATTTGAAAACCAAGAAAAGAACGGTTGAAAGCCACTAACAAAGTTCAAGTATTTTTTTAAAATTAAATTTGAAAACCAAGAAAAGAACGGTTGAAAGCCACTAACAAGATTCAAGTATTTTTTTTATAATTAAATTTGAAAACCAAGAAAAGAACGGTTGAAAGCCACTAACAAAGTTCAAGTATTTTTTTAAAATTAAATTTGAAAACCAAGAAAAGAACGGTTGAAAGCCACTAACAAGATTCAAGTATTTTTTTATAATTAAATTTGAAAACCAAGAAAAGAACGGTTGAAAGCCACTAACAAGATTCAAGTATTTTTTTATAATTAAATTTGAAAACCAAGAAAAGAACGGTTGAAAGCCACTAACAAGATTCAAGTATTTTTTTATAATTAAATTTGAAAACCAAGAAAAGAACGGTTGAAAGCCACTAACAAGATTCAAGTATTTTTTTATAATTAAATTTGAAAACCAAGAAAAGAACGGTTGAAAGCCACTAACAAAGTTCAAGTATTTTTTTTAAATTAAATTTGAAAA
>OY744541.1:34433122-34453122 GCA_963556195.1 Sepiola atlantica | reverse complement strand
TATTTAAAATTGTAGCGATTTAAACAACAAATATTCTTTAAATAAATTAAATTAATATGTATATTCTTTCTTTTCTTTTCTTTCTTTCTTTTCTTTTCTTTTCTTTCTTTCTTTTCTTTCTTTATTTCTTTCTTTTCTTTCTCTCTTTCTTTTCTTTATTTAAAATTGTAGCGATTAAAACAACAAATATTCTTTAAATAAATAACATTAATATGTATATTCTTTATTTGTTTTTTTTTTCTTTATTTTTTTCTTTCTTTTTTTCTTTCTTTTCTTTCTTTCTTTATTTAAACTTGTAGCGATTAAAACAACAAATATTCTGTCTGCTTCGAATCAATTAAACGAATTTCACTTTTTGAAATGTCTTCATTTAAAATTGTACTGTTTTACTGGACGGGACAAACATAATATGATTTTTGAACCATTCAATTTAAAATAGGTAAAGTGAATTGCCTAACATTATTATCTCTACCTTTATAAACTTAGCTATGTTTATATATTTGTGTGTACAGGATTAACTCCTAAAATAATTAACCGACCATTACGAATTTTGGAACACAGCTGCTAGGCGAAAGCAGTCGTAATGTGGGCTATATTTAGTTTCATTTAGTTTTACACAAAGAGTGTAAAAGCGTGTGGAAGCTCTACGTTAAAATTCAGATACCTCCGGTTTTTAAAAAATGTAAAGAATAGGTATTAGACACCAATTAATAAGTACCCCCAAATTTCAGTTTCTTTGGAGTATTGTACAGTGTTTTAAGAGGCATAAGATCGTCACAATCTCATATTTGAAAATTCAGTACATTGAGACCCATCCTAAAAGTCCCTCGGCGTCGGTGCTTTCTGGATTGTTACGTTAAACGCCGGAGAGTGCCGAATCGAAAATCCGTTGACTTACCTGCGTTAAAGAAAAACACAAACGAGGTTGGATTTACAAGCAGGACAAAATAAGCAACAATTTTTCGAAATTGTAATTTATTTTTTAACGAAGTTTCAACTAAGTGTTTAAATTAAAAAGTAATTATTTTTATTTTACTTTTTTTTCTTATTAAACATTTGTACGAAAGAAAGCTTTTTTTAAACGAACAAAAAACGGTGATAATAAGAGTGAAAAGTTAATCAAGTAAGTGTTTTGTTTTATATTATTTTGCGAAAATTATTCATTTTTTTGTCAACTTTTTTTTATGACTATTTTTGTTTATTTTGTTACGGTTCAGGGTTAGGAATTCGGGTTAGGGTAGGGTTAGGAATTAGGGTTAGGAATCAGGGTTAGAGCAGGATTAGTAATTAGGGTTAGGGCAGGGTTAGGAATTAGGGTTAGGAATTAGGGTGTTGGCGTTAACGCATTTCCAAGAGTACTTAAAATTTCAGATTTGCATTGGATTTAATCTATAGTCATCAGACCTCAATTAAGCAGGATTTCCTGAATTTCAATTCATTATGAAGACCCCTTAAGCTTAAGCCTTAAATTTGAGACATTTTCTAGAATCAAAATCATATAATAGATATTGACAACAAATGGAATATGGATTCTAGATATGAGGTTTCGTATTATTATATCTTGATTTTAATATTTGTATGGTAACATAAAAGTGGTGCAAAACTGTAATGTTCGAGGAATTCATTTTACCCGCCCTGAGATGGGTATTCTTCAAGTTATATAGATTTGTAAATGTTTCTATTATAGGCAAGAACTCGCCTTCCTATAGCCACAACACGGAACTTTCCTTTGTCTCTCTTTCTTTACCAAAAGGTAAACGAAACCTCCATGAACAAAGCTTATTTCCTAGAACATCCCGTCTGTGGAACACGATACCACGAGTCTGCTTCACAACCGATTACAACATGATCGTTTTCAAGTCTAGTGTGAAAAAACACTTGTTGAATTGTCTTCATTAAAAATCAATTCCCTTCAAGTTATGTTTTGCTCATCCTACCTATTGGTTCCGGTCCTCTTGTGGAGACGATCATAACCGACGATCTCCTAATCTCTATCCTCGAGTGGCCCCCGGGCCTTAAGAGGCGGTGACCCTTTAGTAAAAAAAAAAAAAGAAGTATTATGTTAGGTGAAAAATAGTAATTTCTTTTTATTTTATTACACTTCCGTTGATTTCATTCTTGTTAGTTTGATCTCTTCACGCGTTTCAGAGGATGGCTCTGCTCTTGGTCGTTGCCAGTGAGAAATCAATAATAAACGACTGTTGCAATAATGCAAAATCACTTGCAATGGTGATCGAAAGAGGTGGGGGGTACTGTAAATCTGGGGAGAGTTGTTGTCATTCAGACTTCAGAGTATACAACCGGTTCTTGTTAGTGATAACTCACTGATGATGAGCTAAGAACTAATAATAATAATAATAATAATAATAATAATAATAATAATAATAATAATAATAATAAATATAACAACAACAACCCCATCACCACCACCAACAACAACAGCAACAATAATAATAATAATAATAATAATAATAATAATAATAATAATAATAATAATAATAATAAATATAACAACAACAACCCCACCATCACCACCACCAACAGCAGCAACAACAACAATAATAATAATAATAATAATAATAATAATAATAATAATAATAATAATAATAATAATAATAATAATAATAATAATATTTAAATAGATCTAGTTTTACTTGCGCAAGAAAAATGTCTTTACAGATGTGTAATAGTTTATAAATTTTTAAACGAAATCAAAGAATAACTAGTGGTAGTGTTTTTGATTCAATGAACCACGGGTATATATATATATATATATATATATATATATATATATATATATATATATATATATATATATATATATATATATATATATATATATATATATATACATAAATGGACAGAACCCGTTATTCAATTCACGTGGGTAGCATGCTTTCATTCCGTCAGCCATGACTGGGAGAAGTCTCCAGCAATTCACAATTCTTCGTATCGCCCGCTCCGAAAATTGAACCTTCAACGTTCAGATTACTATCACTTAAAACTGAATTTTACTTAGTACTATATCCACTGCGAGCATGCTACCCCCGTAGATTAAATAAAGGATTGCGTTCGAAATTCCGTCCAGATTTCCGAGTTCGACAGAAACATTCCAGAGTTCGAAAAGATACACCTGAAGAAGGCCTGAGGTTACGGCGGCCGAAACGTTGTGAGAATACAACTCAAGATGAGAACAGTAGTCCGAATAAGCCAAATTCTACACATAGAATCTTATTTCTCTTTGAAATAAAATAAGTGCCTCGTAATAACAAGGAGTCATGTTGAGACTCAAAAGTAATGTTCGTAGATTGTCTCCATGATAATCCCCTGTCTGACCGTTATCTCCAGTGGATATTTCAAGTAGCCATTGTTTGGGTGGTCGGCTGGTGATTGCTGAGTAAGACTGGAATCCAAGATTTCTGGTCAGGAGAAAAAGATCCCAGGAGATGGGAGAGGGAGGAGGCTGACCCTCTGGGGATGACAGGAAGTTTGCTTTCCAGAGGGCTGGTATTCAGTTGAAGCTGGGTGTCTCACCAGGCAAAGTGCTCCCATTTGGGACTCTTAGCTGTGTGACTGTGTTTATCGGACTTATACTTTATTTCGCCGGGGTAAAGGATCTTACTTTGCAAGCCTGCCATTCAACCTGAGAGCACAACCCTCAGAAAATAAACCTATTTCTTGTTATAAACTTGACTCATGGTTTTACTAAGGATGAGAATTCTTTGTGGCAGCACTGACTAAATCGAACAACAACATCCCGTCTTTTAAAATAAAATTTACATCGATGAGGTCTTGTTTAGCTTGGTTGTTTTGTTTTACAGCATATCAATCTTTTTTTGAGTTATTTATTTCCGCATCTAACTATTGTACTAAATATTTTTATGCTTCAAATTAAAAATATTTTCAAATATTTAATTATATTTTTTATACAAATGTTTATGGACATGTATTTTCTAAATCAATAAACAGTCTGGGTCAACGTACAGGAATAACAAATATTGGATACAAGTTACAATCAGATAAGATGGGCAAATCATGAAGCTTTATCATCAAAAATAAGGGAGATGAAAGAAATATGCGCATATTCTATTAGTTAGGAAACTAAATTATACATTATAGGTTAATTATAATTAATTGGTTTCATTAATAATTATATTACAATGTTTAATATCTTCTCTATATATAAAACTCAATTTTTGTGTGTATGTGTGTATGTTTGTGGGCTCCCTAGAGAACGAAAGGTTAGAGAATCTACATAAAATCTAAAAGTGTATTATGTAAAATTTTCCGGGGAGACAATGGAATCTCTAAATGACACTCTAAGAGCGACATAATGACATAACCCCCCCTTAAAACTTCAAAATTATCCTATTTTTATGAAATTAAACTCATATATATAAAATTTTATGCGGAAGACAATGTAAGTTGTCCCGAATATAATAGCTTAAAGGAGCTGGTGGTGGGCAGCGAACAATTTTTCAAACTTCGAATATATCATATTTTTATGAAATTTATATCATCTATATAAAATTCTCCGGAGAAGACAGTGGAACTTATCCCGAAACATTACTTTACCCGCCATGTATCGAATATCTAATCTGATTGGTCCATGGGGACATAACCCCCTTACAACTTTAAATACGTATATCCTATATTAATGAAATTCAAGTCATATGTATTAGATACTAATTCAGGGAGTTTTCCAACATTCCAGCTTCTTCTGACTATATTAAAAGGCAAAACGGGATTAGGGAGACAAAACTAATACGGTGTTATGAGAATAGTGAAAAGGTACAAAATAGTGATCCTCATTCAATGCCGAGCAACGTCGGGTGTTCCTGTTAGTAAATAAATAAAAGTTAAATATTATTTCTTATAATATTTGTAGCAAAAACTAATAATTGGTACGTTAAGAATTTATACTAATCAAATATAACGAATTAATAGTTAAAAAATATATTACGGTTGAAATATATAGTAAATTTAATATATAAATGTATATATGTGTAAGGGAACTTATTTCAATGTAATTCGTTAATATATATATATATATATATATATATATATATATATATATATATATATATATAATAAGGAGAGGTAGTCTGATTGAAGCACTGTGTTTAATATGTATATAGAAGAGTATTAGAATGTTATCACAATGCAAGAAATGGAAATATGTCGGCGTTGAGAAGTAAGACAAAATCAAGTGATTTTACTTCATATATTTTTTCCAAAAAAAATGTTTAATAATGTTTTTCCTATATAGCAAATCTTACTTGATTAGGCAAGACTTCAACACTGTGATGTGATGTGTGTTACCGTGTTCCATAATATATTTCGAGGAAGACCTCTTTGTCAAATGATAAGTTTTTCAAATTTCAAAAAACGTGCGGAATGGCAATATTGATTATAACGCACTAAATATTAATATCAGTAGCAAATGTAATAAAACTAAAACTATAACTGATTGTTTTTAATTATTTTAATTAGTTATTGATTTTATTTTTATTTTTTTATGAATATTTTATATTTGAACCCACCGACGAAGTTCCATATATTTATTGTTGTGAAGTGGTCCAATAGTAAAATAAAGAAAGTCAAGTCGAGGTTTGGTTAAAATAACAAGTGTATTAATATAAAGGTACAAGGTAAAGAAACTTATTGGCACTTGGCTAGACAGTTACAAGACCGTCCTTTTTCTCTCTCTCGTGACTCTGGTTACTCGCACTATTTATAGTGAGAACCGGTGTAATTTCTCTTCTGTAAGAATGGCCGGTGTAACATTTATATAAAAAAAATACGTATATATATATATATATATATATATATATATATATATAGTGTAGATTTCAATTGCGTTGGGAATCCGAATAAAAGAGCTCAATGTACCTATACACAGAGCAAAATAGAATTATTAAAAGGAAAATGTATACACGCATTAAGGTTGTATACATTGTAAATTATTTCGACTCTTTAATTAGGTCTCGTCAGACGTATAAACAACCACATCAAAAAACATGTGGTTGTTTATACGTCTGACGAGACCTAATTAAAGGGTCAAAATAATTTATAATGTATACAGCCTTAATATGTATATAGTTTTTTCCTTTTAATAATTATATATATATATATATATATATATATATATATATATTGTAGATGTAATAATTTAATATGAAATTACTGAGATATGACTATGATTAGTACTATTTAAATGTGAACATAGATTTATAAGCGGAGATATTATAAGATACAAGTAATCAGTGGAAATGTTAAGTATGGAAGTTTTAACAAAATATGTAACGTATAATAATGCAAACATAATGTATTTAAAAAGTTAAAACCGAATAAAATAGTATAATACACTTTATAAACATTTATGTTCGTTTGAATTTAACTAATAAGTTGTCTAATGTTGGATAATGTATTTATTGAATACACTATTCAATGTCATTATTAAAAAGAAACAATTAAACTAAATCAGATGTTGATTCATTTATGTCAATTTTGTAAGGAATGTAAGTAAAATGGGTATTGTCATGAGTGCTAATATTGCTGTTAGTGTATATTCAATGTTATTGTTATAATAATTATTAATATTATTACTATTATTTTACTATTAGCAGTAGTAGTAGTAGAAGTAGTAGAAGTAGTAGAAGTAGTAGTAGTAGAATCACTGGTTGGCTTATTTCAATTATAACCCACTGATCTGAATATACAGGGTGTTTCAAAAGTCTTGGGAACATAACGATTTTTAATAACTCAAAAACTATTAGGAGTTGAAAAATGAAATTGGTACCGTTGGAAAGGTTAACGTTTCAAGTTTTGTGGGGAATCTTCAAAGTTGCTCAATATGAGCACCATTCGTCACACGGCAAACATCTAGTCGATAGTCCATTTCCTGCCAAACGCGTTCCAGCATCTTGACGTCAATGGTTCCCACAACTGCCGTTACTCGAGCTTTTAGTTCGTCAATATCTCTTGGAATGGGCGGCACATAGACTTGTTGCTTGACAAAGCCCCAAAGGAAAAAGTCACACGGGGTAAGATCTGGAGACCTAGGAGGCCAGGGCATGAGAACGTCATCACCTCGCCCAGATCTCCCAATCCATCTACCAGGCAGCCTTGTGTTAAGAAACTGCCTTACTCTAAGACTCCAGTGTGGTGGTGCACCATCTTGTTGAAAAATGAAGTCATCAGATTCTGCTTGTTCCAACTGAGCCATTAACCAGTCTTCCAGCATGTTGAGATAGGATTCACCAGTGATAGTTGCCTCTTCAAAGAAGAACGGTCCATAGACACCTTTCTTGGAAATTGCACAAAACACGTTCACTTTTGGTGAATCTCGCTCGTGCTCAAGAAGTTCATGAGGATTCTCAGTACCCCATATGCGAGTGTTATGCTTGTTAACTTTGCCATTCAGATGGAAGGTCGCCTCATCGCTAAAAACAAGCCGGTCATCAAAGCCGTTATCTTCCAACTTCTCTTGCATTGCAATGCAAAAGTCACGGCGAAGTGGCTTATCAGTGTCCTTCAACTTTTGGACCAACTTGAGCTTGTAAGGTACCATTTGCAGTCGTTTCCTTAAGACACGCCAGACAGTTGCTGGAGCAAGCTGAAGTTCCCTGCTGGCTCTTCTCACTGATTTACGGGGGCTCCGCTGAAAGGCTGTCCGAACTTGCCTAACTGCATCTTCTGAAGTTGAAGGGCGACCTGTTCGCTTACTTGGGCACAAACACCCATCTTTCACAAATTTAGCATGCCATCTGACAATGGATTTCCTTTCAGGGGCTTCTTTTTTATATTTCCTGCGAAATGCACGCTGAACACATGTCCACGATTCAGTCTTTGCAAATTGGAGGACGCAAAATGCCTTGTCTTGTTTAGAGAACGCCATTACTGCACCTGGAAAGATAACACGAAAATCATTAGTATGACCAAAAACTTGATTAAGCAAGCTTTAAAATGGCACCAGTTTCATTTTTCTACCTGGAATAGTTCATGAGATATACGCATTTGTAATGTTCCCAAGACTTTTGAAACCCCCTGTACATCTATAAACCAATTTTTTTCGACGCAGTTGTTGCCTAAAGGACATTTGCTTTTGTAAATACAGTTACAGAGGTTAACTCGTGATGGTAATTATTATTATCATTCTGTCGGATTTTATAATGTTATCATTGTTAGATGTAATGATACATTGATTCTAATTGGGTACAGTTGATTATGATGATTTAATTGTAAGTTTATTAATAAGTATATTGTATTTTTTGCTTAGGAAGCTACACTGGTTACGAAAATAAGGCACACTCACACTTTAATGTTCATATAAGACAAGGATAAGATAGAAGTAAATGCATTTACGAGTTTAGTTATGCAAGAAGAATGTCTTGACAGATATGGCGCAGTTTGTTTTTTTTTAATTTTCGAATGAAATCGAAGTAGAATAACTAGTGATTGTGATCGTATTTATCCACCCCTGAGTGCTTTAAAAAAAAAACTTTGTTAACGAACTTGCGTTAAGAAATAAAAAGAGCTAACACTTTTTATGTGTTAATAGAACCAGTTTGAATTATTTCTAGGATCTTCTTATCTAATTTGCTCCTTTTTGTGTCTTTATCTATTTAGTTAACGCCGTGATATTTGAATATATATATATATATATATATATATATATATATATATATAATGTTTGTATGTTGACATTTGTCAAATATTATCATGTGCGTGAACGCCATATTCCGCGTGAGCGTTACCTATGGGTGTGCAAGCAAAGGCTCTATGTCAATACCAAGCTGTGGTTGGTAACACCCACACTTCGACCCGGATACACACCCACCCGTCCCATCACAGACCCAAGCGCACTACAAACTCTACTAAACCGGTCGGTCGTATTTGTATAACACCATTCACGTATTTAATAAGCAACCTCGTACTTGCACTCCCTCCTTTTATTTCTCTTCGCCGATTCGTCTTCACTCTTCCCCTCTCTTTTTTTTCTGTCAATCTCTCTCTCTCTCTCTCTCTCTCTCTCTCTCTATATATATATATATATATATATATATATATATATATATACCACCTGACACTTTGTTTTTCTATTCAAAGCCTCTCTTTATGATCTGCCCCTCTATATTTTTCTTGCTGAAACTATCACCATGTCTAGCCATACTAAAGAACTGTGATACGGCGAAACACACAATTGGCTGTAAATAACTATAAATATATAGAGATATATATGTATATATATATGTATATATATGTATATATATATATGTATGTATATGTATATATATGTATATGTATATATATTATATGTATATATTATATTATATATGTATATGTATATATATATTATATGTATATATATCATATGTATGTATATGTATATATATGTATATACATATGTATATATATATGTATATATATATGTATATGTATATATATTATATGTATATATATATTATATGTATATATATGTATATATATATATATGTTATATGTATATATATGTATATATATATATATATATATATATATATGTATATCTGTACCACATTCCTTTATGTATATCTCTCTCTATTTTTTTCCTATTTATATCTATATCCCTTTCTCTCTCTATATATATCTATCTCTCTCTATCTCTCTTTCTTATATATATATATATATATATATATATATATATATATATATATATATATATATATATATATATATATATGATGTTGTTTATATACAGAGTTGTTTACAGCGGCTATAGGAGCAAAGACGTAGGAATTTGAAATTTAACTAGTGTTCTGGAGTTCGAGCCCGGCGACTGGTGTGGATAATTCTTCTCTACACTGAGGAGTACCGTTAGGATGAAACCTATACGTATGTAGATAAAAACAAATATTTATAATTAATTATTTGTCGCCCCAAAACTTAGGCTGGGTTTGAAACAAAGGATCTACGCTCACAATAGCACCTGCAGATATCCGGAAAAAGATAACACCACCACCTTAACAACCACTATATGGAAACTCAAGAGGTCCAACACTCATTATAAAATATAATAGAGTAGGATCGAAAAAACTAAAATCCTATAGACCTACTTCTAGGAATTACCGACCATGCACCACAGAAAAATTCTACAGGCATTCAATGACCCTTCCATAAACTGCATGAACATTAAAACCAAGGTCTTTAAAAATGTCACTACAAAAAATGTCTGGAAGCCCAATTGACTAGCAACGAAATACATAACTCACTAACAACCCCATAAGACTAATAATCTCCACATCATAGAAAATATTTGATATACTCACCTTAAGACCTTTCCAAAACTTATCATTTTTTTATATACAATATAACACCCCCAGATATATTGTACATGCCACAACTACATTCCCCTACTAACACCTATAACCTATACTCCCGTTTTCTATAACCCCATCTATCACAAATATAACATAAATCAGTAGATTCCCTATCACGTTTTAAAAATATATAACATGATAAATACATGAATCTATTTAATTAAACACCTATAAATATAGCTACCAAACCCAATTAAATTAACGGAATTATAGATACTAAGACTTAACACCTCCCGTCTCACACAGACCGTATAATAGACTCATAAACATTATTAGATAAAGCAACAGCATTAAATAAATACAACAAACAACACGAATGCATCTTGCAATGATAGTTAATACATTAGATATCTCTTAGATAAACCCGTCCACTGATAAAGATATACCCTTCTTCAACATCCAGCCACCACATAGCAATTAATTCGCTCAAATATAGACCCCATGAATATACTCTTTAAAACTATGCATAAATAAACAAATAAAAAATTAAATACATTAAAACACGTAAAACGATACTAAACTATAACTAAATACACAAAAAATAAATAAAATAAAAAAAACTTAAGAAATCTCACCCAGAACCTATTCAATAAACTACGCCAACCAGTTACCCTTAAAAATTCACACACCTTTGAAACAGGCAACATCCATCATAAATAATTAAATTATTTTAAATAAAAGTTAATTACGATTTAGACCCATATATTAAGATAGAGACGCTGAAGATTTCTTACGGACTATAGACGTTTTTTTGTTTAAATACAACGTTTTTAATAAAACCTTAAAATTACAACTTAAAAATACAAAACTATAAATAAATAAATAATAAAATAAAATACAACTTAAAAGTAAAAAACTATAAATAAATGAACAAATGAATCTTAAAATAACACACTCAATAAAATAAAATAAAACATTAAAAAAAACTATAAATGAATAAATAAATAAATAAATAAATAAATAATAAAATAAAACACATCCAAAATAAAATGAAACATTAAAAAATATAAAACTATGTATAAATAAACAAATAAATCATGAAATAAAACACTCAATAAAATGAAATAAAACATTAAAATATACAAAACTAGAAATAAATAATAAAATACAACACTTAATAAAATAAAACATTAAAAAATGCAAAACTATAAATAAATAAATAAATAAATAAACAAATGAATAATAAAATAAAACACCTCATCAAATAAAACATTTAAAAAATACAAAACTAGAAATAAATAAACAAATAAATCATAAAATAAAACACCCAATAAAATAAAATAAAACATTAAAAATATACAAAACTATAAATAAATAAATAAATAAATAATAAAATAAACCACTTAATAAAATAAAACATTAAAAATATACAAAACTATAAATAAATAAATAATTAAATAAAACACTTAATTAAAATAAAACATTAAAAATATACAAAACTATAAATAAATAATAAAATAAAACACTTAATAAAATAAAACATCAAAAATATACAAAACTATAAATAAATAAATAATAAAATAAAACACTTAATAAAATAAAACATTAAAAATATACAAAACTATAAATAAAGAAAAGAAAAAGAAAAGAAAACACTTAATAAATCTTACTCCCCCCCCCCCAAAAAAAAATATATATCTCTGATACCAGTACTTTCTTCAATGGGGACGCCTCAGCAAGACACCGGCACACGGTAAATCCAAACACCGATTCTACCTGCTGTTTACATATCAGGACGCTGGCGATTCCTTATAGGCGACAAACTTCTTTTTTTAATTTAAAAATGTCTAAAATAAAATTTAATATGTAACGTATAGTTTTTAAAATAAATTATTTGCATTTAGCTCTCCCTATTTTGCGATCGAGCTCTTTATTGATTTCTTTTTAACATAATCTGACACACATATACACATATTATATATATATATATATATATATATATATATATATATATATATATATATATATATATATATATATATATATATAATAAGGAGTGAGGTAAAATAAAATAGCTTCGAAGCATGTTAAAGATGCGATATTAATTTTAAAAGAAAAAGAAATATCGAAACCGATTTTTTTATTTTATAAACTTTCATTTTTAGTTTATAGTAATACAAATATTTCGCCAAATAGAATTGGCTTTTTCAATGTGTTTGTAGATCCTGATCTTATCGGATTGTCGGCTCCTGCTGTTGCAACCCGGGCGTCTGAGATGGTTTTTTTTCACTTTCAAATATGAAATCACGCATGCAGGCGAGTTAGGTATGAATTTAAAGTTCATATTTTTTTGAAGCATCCAAACGAAATTTAATAATAAGGAGTGAGGTAAAATAAAATACCTTCAAAGCATGTGAAAGATGCGATATTACTTTTAAAAGAAAAAGAAAAATCAAAACCGATTTTTTCTTTATACACTTTCATTTTTAGTTTATAGTAATACAAATATTTCGCCAAATAGAATTGGCTTACCCATTGAAAAAGGCAATTTTATTTGGCGAAATATTTGTATTACTATGAAAGTTTATAAAAAAATCGGTTTCGATTTTTCTTTTTCTTTTAAAAGTAATATCGCATCTTTAACATGCTTAGAATGTATTTTATTTTACCTCACTCCTTATTATTAAATTTAATTTGGATGCTTAAAAAATATGAACTTTAAATATATATATATATATATATATATATATATATATATATATATATATATATATATATATATATAGTGTGTTAAGGTGAATAATTTTGGTGAAACATCCGAGTATGAGAGCTCAATGCGAAAACAGAGCAAAAATAAAATATAGAATGAAACAATTCACATACACATTGTAGTTATCGGCACTATAATTTATTTCGACTTCCTGTCTTCTTGAAAATGCTAACACGACAACCACATATTGGAAATATTTCCAATATGCGGTTGTTGTGTTAGCATTTTGAAGAGGCCAGGAGGTCGAAATAAATTACAGTGCCGACAACAACTATGTGTATGTGAATTACTTTCTCTCTCTCTCTCTTTCTCTCTCTCTATCTCTCTCTCTCTCTCTCTCTCTCTCTCTCTCTCTATATATATATATATATATATATATATATATATATATATATATATATATATATATCACCGCATAATACGCCCAATATACTTGCACTTAACCTTGATGTCTACTTTGTCAACATTTATGGATAGATTTATTCTTCGCAGTCCTAAGTATTCACATGCAACAACCACCACGCCCTTTCTGTGGTAGACCTTATCTGATAAATTTATTCCATCTTTTGTACACATGTTCAAATAGTTGAAAGAAAATAAGCTTTTTAACTAGGATTCAACTGAGTATGAGATAAATATCACTCCCCGCCAAATTAGCTAACTATTTTAACCAAACGGAACAGACTATAGATTATTTGTTTCCAGTCATGGACGATCAATCAACGAAACAAAGTAATAAAATGTAATGTCTAAAATTTAAGGCTTAAGCTTAAGGGGTCTTTAGAAGAAACTGGATTCATAGAATCTTGCTTAATTGGTGTCTAATGACTATGGACAAGATTTAATGCAAATCTGAAATATTTGAATTTTCAAATGGAAGAGTCTGCCATATCCACATAAAAACCCTTTAAAGTTCCCCGATGAAACTGAAATTTAGGGAATAATAAATTGATGTCTGACACTTTATTGTTTAAATTTCACATAAATCTGAGCTATCTGTATTTTCATTAACGTGTTTCATTCTCTTCCTTACTCTTTGCATAAAATAAATTAAACTAAATATATCCCATGTGTAGACCCTTTACGTCTAGCAGCAGTCTTTGCTAAAGTCTTTGAATCCTTAATCAATCTAGCGATAGTCCGGCACTCAGTTAATGCTAAACTTCTTTCTAACCGCCAGTATGGATTTAGACAAGCACGATCTACTGCGGAAATCCTAACGGTCATCTCGTAACGCATGCATTATACACTAGACAATGCAGGTGACAAGGTATGGCATAAGGGGCTTCTCCTTAAAATACGCTCATATGGTATTACTGGGCAAATACTTAATATAATTAGATCCTTCCTAACCAAAAGAAAGATCCAGGTTGTCCTCGATGGTCGTTCATCTAACTAACATGACATAAATGCTGGTGTACCCCAGGGATCTATCCTTGGACCTTTATTGTTCCTGATCTTCATAAACGACCTCTCTGATTGCATTGAGTGTGAGATTGGTATATTTGCTGACGACACCACGCTTTACTCTCGTTATGTGGGCAAAACGGACGCGATCATATCCGAGGCAATGGCTGACTTCCAGGCATTGGAGTCATAAATGGTTAGTAACTTTTAATGCCGCAAAACCAAAGCTCCTTTTCTTTCAATAACCACAAGAAAACTCTTCAACCCCCGCTTGTCATGACAAATAACACCCTACCTGAGAGTTCAACATTCAAACTCGTCGGTGTAACCTTCACAAGAAACATGAATTGGAACAAATGCATTGAAGACATATTCAAGGCTGCAGCAAAGAAGGTAGGCGCCTTATAGCGTGATAATAAACTTCTCACACCTGACATTATCCTGTATCTCTACAAAGCCACTATCCGCCCATGCATAGGATATTGTTACCACATCTGTGCTGGTGCATACCCCACTAGTCTCTCCCTCTAAGACAAGGTCCAAAAAAGAGTCGCCAACTTAATAGGTCCCTCACTATAAACCAAGGTTGCATCATTGTGCTTGTTTTACAAATACTTCAATAGATTGTGCTCCGATGAACTGACTACTCTAGTGCCCCCTCGACGTAATTACACTAGACACACTCGACAATTAGTTAAATCCCATCCATTCACTGTGGAGGTCCCCAAATGCCGAAGAGCCTTCTACTACAATAGCTTCTTTCCACGTGCTGCTACCCTCTGAAACTCCCTCGCTGCTCCCTGTTTCTCCGACAGTACCGATATGCAGAGGTTCAAAACTAATGTAAATAGACATCTCGCTACACTGCTCCCAACTTGGTGTGACACCCAACACCTACACCCTAATTCTCAGTAACCCCTTACGTCTACAGTAGCGGCCTGCCTTGTTTGGGGTGAAATATGTTAACAACAACAAAAAATCATAATGATCACTAAATTAGTTTAAAGGTTTATCTTGTACAAACACATTTATAAAGATTTCGATTTTTTCTTAAGATCACTTAAGCATTAAAATTTAGACATTTTTCTAAAATCGAAATCATGTAATCAATTTTGGTGAAAATTGGAATAAAGATTCTGGGCTTAAAATTTAATCTCATTAGATTTTGATTTTAATCTTTGTAAGGGGACATAAAAGTGGTGTAATTTTTTTGTGTTTGGGTAATTATTTTTATCTGTCTTTTGACAGGTATTGTAATATTTTTAGAAAGTAAGTTTAACTTTATATATTTATATATTTGTATATAAACGGTTCGCTAAATAAATAAACAAGTCATTATATATTCTGTATTTGCTTCTGTATCGTCATCAGTAGAATGACGCGTCTTGTGGGTGGTCTATATAAATCGTTTTTTTTTGTCTTAAAGTGCATCATCTAAGTTTATATATTGTTAAAAATATAGTTAATAAAATTAAGGAAAAAATAAACCTAAGTCTGTGGGGCAATACTAACTCAGTCCTAAATTGGTTCCATAACATACAAGATAAACACAGATGCAAATTCACACAATTAGATATAGTAGACTTCTACCCATCCATTACAAAAGACACCCTAGATAAGGCCTTAACATTTGCACTTTCACACACAAACATCAGTCAACTAGAAAGAGACACAATACTGCAAGCAAGACAAACCCTTCTCTTCTTCGAGGGAAGGGCTTGGGTTAAAAAATCAAACCCAGAGGACCCATTTGATGTTGCAATGGGGGCCTACGACAGTGCAGACATCTGTGACTTAGTCGGCTTGCTTATATTAAATACACTCCAAAATAAATTTCCAGACCATTTCTTTGGTCTCTATAGAGATGACGGACTTTGTCTGTCACGCAACCACAACGGAAACACATTAGATAGATTTAGAAAAGAATTAACAAACACCTTCCATAATCTCGGCTTCAAAATTACCATTAAAACAAATTTAGACCAAGTAAACTTCCTAGATACCACACTGAACCTTAAAAACAATACACACAAACCTTTCCACAAACCCAATGAAACACTCCAATACATACACAAGGGATCCTGCCACCCCCCCACCATCTTTAAAAATTTAATCAATAATATTAGCCAAAGAATCTCAAACCTCTCATCCAGTCCCGAAATTTTCAACCAAGCAGCACCATATTACAACAAAGCGCTCCGCGACAGCGGGTTCAGAGAAGAAATCTCATACACCCCCAACCGAGACCAACCACGGGGGACCCGCAATAGAAGGAGATCGGTGATCTGGTTTTCCCCACCCTATTCGACCAATACCAAAACAAAGGTAGGCCAACTTTTCCTCAAGTTGCTCGACAAACACTTCCCACCCACAAATGAATTACACAAACTTTTTAACAGAAATTCTGTTAAGGTCAGCTATTCCACTGCCCCTTCAATAAGAAAAATTATCTCTGCAGAACCCAAAACAATTACAAACGCAGGCTGCTCATGCCAAGACAAAAACAACTGCCCCCTGGAGGGAAATTGCAAAATCAATTCAATCATTTATGAAGCAACCGTCACAGACCAGAATACCAGTAATGCAGAAAAATATATTGGGATGACGAAGGGAAATTTCAAACAAAGGCTATATGCACACAGAAACTCCTTCAGATACAAAAACAAGGCTAATACGGCACTCGCGACCCGAATATGGCAGCTTAAAGAAGAAAACACACCCTTCACCATCAAATGGAAAATAATTGAGAAAAAACCATCCTTCTCTCCAGCCATAAACAGATGTCCTCTATGTGACGCTGAAAAATACCACATTTCAAAAGCCATCATCGATCCGAATACAGCCTGTTTAAATGTCCGCGATGAAATATTCAAGGGATGTGTACACAAGAGACAAGCATTGCTTATAAACTGGTCTGACCGATTCACATAATGTCTAACTACCCCCCCTCTACTAATATAAACACAATAAAAACGAACAAACACCTCATCAACCTATATCCACTTAAACTTCAAGAGCAAAAACTCCGACCTTCACAAAAATACAAAAATATTTAATTTAATTATCAATCACTAGATTACTCTACAAATCCATTTAAACAAACTATATCCACATAAATTCCAAGAGCAAAAACTTCGACTTTCACCAAAATGCAAAAATATTTAATTTTTTATCTTTTATCAACCACCAGATTAATCTACAAACCCATTTTAACAAACTCAAATATTTCATATTTCCATCTTAGTTACCTCCCTTAGTCCGAATTTCTTCATTAAAAATCACTCCAATCTGGAGAAAAGATTCTTACACATCAACGGTTTTTAGAACGCATACCTTCAAAAATATAACGGCTAATGATACAAATTCATAATTTGGCTCACGGGAATTTCAGAGAAACCCTTTCTTTATTTTTATTATTTTTGTTTTTAATCTTTAATTTTTAATTTTTAATTTTATTTTTTATTATTATTATTATTTTTAATCTTTAAATTTATTTTTAATTTATTTTTATTTTTATTTTTATTTATATATTTTATTTATATATTTTTATTCTTTCTATTTTTATTCTTTCTTTCTCTCTCGCTCTTTTTTATTCTCTACATTTTATTCTCTATATATATATATATTTTTTAACCCCCTTTTTTCTTCTTTTTATACCTTTTTATACTCTTTTTCTCTTTTTCTTTTTTTTATTCCTTTATTCTTAGTATTAAAATGTTTTATATATATATATGTTTTTTTATATTTTTTTATATTTTTTTATATTTATTTATATATATATATATATATATTTTTTCATATATATATTTTTTTATTTTTTACCCCCCTTTTTTATTCCCCTTTTTATTCCCTTTAATCTTGAATTCTCTTTCTTCTCCCGTGTTTTAAATCTCAACGGTCTTATGACACTAAATTCAAATTTAAACAAACACACACAACACACTGAACAAATAACGCGTCCCAACAAGAGTGTCATGTGACCTCACATTTCCAAAACAGATGACAACAGAAGCTGAAGAGAGCCGGATGGGTAAGACCTTCCGTGCTTGAAACCGACGGTACGAATGTTGTACTAATTTTTCTGTACCAGAATAAATAAATATATATATATATATATATATATATATATATATATATATATATATATATATATATATATATTTGTGTTTTTTTTCTCCATGTACAAATTACTAAAACCATTTTTCAATATATATATATTTATATTCAAAATGGCGGCTTGATTGGAATGCTGTTATCTTATTATTGGGGATGGTTACGCGTGAGCGTTGTCTGCGTTTTTTTCCATTAACTTTCTGCACGATAAACCATCTTTATGAACGCCTTTCATTTTAGTTTCTGAAGAGCAGCGTGTGATTGCGTTTAATTGTAGAATGTTGCACGTTCAAAAACAATTGTAAGACCATCGTCATATCTGTAATTGCGAAAATACAATATATGAGTAAAGACTTGGAATTTAAAATAATAATTATATCTTCATACACACGCACATATATTATTATTATTATTATTATTATTATTATTATTATTATTATTATTATTATTATTTCATGTACCACATGAAATGTTATAAGGAGATATAATCTTTTATGTATCGATTTTCAGTATTTACTTCAACAGTACTTAATACGTGAGTAAGGCTATTCCCCAAAGCAAGGAAATTCCCAAATTTTTACACTTTTATTGTCATTAAGGGTATGAGAGCACAACAGGGCTATGTATTTTACTGGTAGGAATTTTTCTTCACCGCACCTCACACACTTCATCCACTCATGCATAGAGATTTATACTGTAGTGATGTGATAATGAAATGGCTTGGTTGATATGTAGTCATACCCTTAATGACAATAAAAGTGTAACAATTTGAGAATTTCCTTGCTTTTGTACATTTAGTGTATATGAATTTTCATCTTAACCCTATTAAGGGCATATGATTTCAGTCTACTGGCATTTATCATGGAATGTCACTACTTTTGTAAAGGCTATGCCTCAAGACAATGGTAATTTTAAAGTTTTTTTTTAATTTTCTGGAAAACTAAGGTATATGGTAAACTGAAATTAAAATGCCATCAATTAGACCCTAGAACCTCTATCTCTGCCAAAAATCAGCTAGATCCATCAAATAGTTGATGAGATACAGGGTGGCACACACGTACGTACGTACACACGGATAACACAAAATCACTCCTGACCTTTCTGGATCTCTGGGTTGCCTTGACTAATGATGCTGAAATTTTACACACTTATAGAACCTATCAAATGAAAATTTTGTGCAAAGTTTTAAATAATTTGGTTCATTGGTTTTTGAGTTATGACTGATCAAAGAAATGAGATTTCTAGCATAGGTCGTTTTTGAAGTCTATTAAGGGATAGAGCGCTATCGCGCCTCCCTTGATTTACCAACATCTGCAAAAACATAACTGCCCTTCTTCTGATTTAAGACAAACTCTAGTTAATAACACTAAAATAATACATTCTAAGACAAATTAATTTTTTTTTTAGAA
>OY744541.1:34393122-34428122 GCA_963556195.1 Sepiola atlantica | reverse complement strand
GGTTAACGTTAGTTTTTAAAAAGAAGAAGGCGGGACTCTTAAAAAAACTGTGGTTAACGTTTTGCATTGTTATTTGAAAAAAAAAAACGTAGCAATTTTTAAAAAGTGGGAACAGGGTCGTCAGCCTCGAACAACTACTGTACAAACAATTAGATTAAGTTTCTTCATTTTTTTTTTAGTTTTTTCCTTCTTTTTTCCTTTCTCTCTGATTTCCTTCATGTAGTTGTTTTACCCTATCTTTTTCTTTCTATTTGGTTTTGGTTTTTATTCTTAAATTTGTTTTCTTCTTCTTCTCTGTCTTTCATGTGTGTAATAGTATCTTGGGAACTACTTCTTTATGCGCACTCAATCCAACCACTTAGCGTAAGAATACTAACAGACCACTTTTGGGGATATCTTAACATACACGTCGCGTTCAGCGACTGTTTCTGTATATAAATGTTAATAAAAAGTCGATAGCGGCCATATTGAAGTGGATACAAGCACGAACTGACGACGCAGCGTACCGTGTTCAAATCCTGTCGGATCTAATGCATCATTTTTACTAGGATGCTGACAACCTCCATGTGGTCCCTCTTGTGAGTATTCGTTTCTAGAAAGAAATGGAATTGAGTAGACCAATTTAAACAAATACTTGTTATAAACAATTCTCATAAGTAAGCAAATGTTATTCATCCCATTTTATGGACGTCCAGCGCGATCGTGGGCCCCGCAGTATTGCTGTGCCCCCTTTGTTCAAACGCAGGCTCCACGATATTATTGTATCACACTTGGAGAGAACAGACACTAACTACACTTTGCATTCTTTATTTGCAAAAAATATAAAAACACAATTCAAATCTCTGTGTTATGTTTCTGATTTTTTTAGATGCGGATTGATAATTTGCATAATTTTGGTTATTCGGTCTACATTTCTCATCTTAAGTGTTATCATCACAACGTTTCGGCCGCTGTCAACTCCGGCCTTCTTTAGGTGTATCTCTTCGAACGCGTGAATATTTCTGTCGAACTCGGGAATCTGGACTGAATTTTGAAACTGAACCCTTTATTTAATCCATATTCCCGAGTTCGAAGAGATACACCGTAAGAAGGCCGGAGGTTACAGCGGCCGAAACGTTGTGATGATAAAACTGACAATTAGAAATGTAGTCCGAATAGCAAAAATTATACAAATCTCTGTGTGTCCACGCATCAGTTTGAAGCAGTTGTTGGCCGAGCAAAACCAATGACACATTCTTATTTGACGCATTACTGCGGATGGTTTAGTTTGGGTTGTCATATAATTCGATTCTTAATTGTCATAAAAATGAAACATCTTATTTGAAAATTAAAACATTACGAATTTACATGCCGTCGCTAAAAATACGTGCCCGCAAGTTTTTATAAGTCTAAGTAATAGCATCAAGAAAAAAACAACAACACTCGGTTTACGGTTCAAAGGTTTATTCCTTTTATACATCTTTATCCAAAGAATTGGTGAAACTATGTTTTCAATATAGTGCACCCATTTTTTTGTGTCCCAAGGGAAACACACGGGCCTTCAAAATATACGTCTGTATTTGACATCATCTGTCGAAACAAAGAAATCGACCATTATTCCTTTTTCATTACATCACTTGCAGAGAGACACTATCTCGTTTTTTTGTTCACCACGTCACTTCCGTTCCTTCTTACCACTCATTATATTAGAGAGAGAGGGGAGGTTAGAGATAGAGAAACGCTAATAATAATACAAGACAAAAAAGAGTGGTTGCATTAATAAGAAATAAAGGCAATGTGAAAATATAAAAAGGTATAATTAAACAGACGAATTCTGTTATTTTTAACAATGTTTGCATAAATATATATCAGTAAAGAGTTCCACTTTATAGAATGCATTTAAATTTTGTAATTTGAAACGGTTTTTGAAACCAGTAAAATGCTGAGTGTTTTTTTTTTAAATAAACATAATTTATTTAAAATACAATTTTCTATTCACACAGAAATCTTTATCGGGATAATAGACATTTTTTTCCTTTATTTGGTAAACGACATGGTGTCGCTTGATCCTTATAAATATAAGTAAAGAGTTCCACTCTTTACTAATACTTATAATGTGCGACCAGAGCACACACACCACTTGTGGACATTATTACACAACGAGCTTCGTTAACAACTGAAGCACAAGATCAAGCGACACCATGTCGTTTTTTCTAAAGAAAGAAAACATATATTGTCTATTATCCTGATGAAGATTCCTGTGTGAATAGAAAATTTGAATTCAAATAAATTTGTTTATTTTTAAAAAAGCCTCTGCATTTTACTGGTTTCAAAAATCGATTCAAATTGGCCGCGAGGTTTAAGACGTTGGGTTGGAGTTGAAAAATACTTATAATCCAGGGTTTCGAATCGTGTGACCAGTAGTGAATAGTAACACTTCTACGCTGAAGAGTCTTGATTGAAAAAAGACGAAACGTATACGTCCGTAGACAACAAATATTTTTCATATATATATATATATATATATATATAGGGTGGGCAAAAATAAGGGTCCTATTTTTAAAAATTCATAACTTTTTTATTTATTGATTATTTTTTTTTTTTTTTTAGAATAAGTAAAGGACCCCTTCCGAAGCAAGCATGAGCCGTATTAGCCCTAAGGAACGTACCCTCATTTAGAAAACATTATTTTTGCTTAAAAAACTCAAAACAGTGTAAAAAACAATACTTTAGTTTTTGTAAGTTTTAAGAAGTGTTTTTCGGCTAAAATTTGTTTTGTTTATTTCAAAAAATCTCGGAAGGGTCAGTCTACACACACATAAAGTTTGGTGAGTTTAACTTTTATTTTGTGGAAGTTATTCAAATTCAAGTTATTCAAATTTAAAGATAGGACCCTTATTTTGGCCCACCCTGTATATAATGAGAGAGTAAGGAGATTGATAAGAATGGATAGAGATGAAAATCGAAATAATTACAATAAAGAGAGAGAGAGAGAGAGAGAGAGGGAGAGAGAGGGAGAGAAAGAAGAGAGATATAAACAGAGATAAAAAAGGAAAGTGATAAGAAGAGAGAGGTGGAGATAAAAAAAGGGAATGAGAGTCAAAAAGGCGATAGGAATTGATAGAGAGAAATAGAAAGACGAACGATAAAGACAGAAAGAGAGAGAGAGAGAAAAAAAAAGAGAAAGAGGGGAAGAGAGAGAAATGAAGAATCGAGATTTATTTTACAAAATCTGCCTCGTTTTCTCTTTTCGTCAATTTTCGCGCAGTCGCTTGCCAGTTAAAAGTTCTATCAATCTACATTCTCCCATACCAACCTCCCTTTCTCTCTCTCTCTCTCTCTCTCTCTCTCTCTCTCTTTCTCTCTCTCTCTCTCTTTTCGATCCCCAAAAGGCACCCCGACCGGTAGTCAACAAGCTCCCACCCTCCCACCAATTCAGCATTTGATTCGAATGACACAAACAGCTGACAACTCGAACAGATTCATCTTCAGGATTTTGACATTCCGATATTTTCTTCCTCTCGACGATTTTTTCTTGTAAAAGAAGGAAAAAATGTCTCCCTCTTGAGATTCTCTCTGCTCCCATCACATCCACATTCGTACGGGCTTCCCCTCTTCTGTTTTTTTGTTTGATTGTTTCTCTTTCTCTAACCCTCTCCCTCTCAACGGTCTGTGTCTGTATGTATGTCGCTCTCTCTCTCTCTCTCTTTCTCTCTCTCTCTCTCTCTTTTTCTGTTTTTATGTGTCTTTCTTTTTGTACTTGATTTATCTTTGTTAAATTGCTACCAATACCGATGTCGCCATCAACAGAACTGGGACACAAAAACAACAACAACAACAGCAGTAATAAGAAGAAGAAGAAGAAGAAGAAGAAGAAAAAAAATGTTAATAATAATAATAATAATAATAATAATAATAATAATAATAATAATAATAATAACAATATTAAGAAGAAGAACAAATAAATGTTTATAATAATAATAATAACAATATTAAGAAGAAGAACAAATAAATGTTTATAATAATAATAATAACAATATTAAGAAAAAAAAATGTTAATAATAATAATATTAAGAAGAAAAAAATGTTAATAATAATAATAATAATATTAAGAAAAAAATATGTTAATAATAATAATAATAATATTAAGAAGAAAAAAATGATGATAATAATGATAATAATATTAAGAAGAAAAGAATGTTAATAATAATAATAATAATAATAATAATAATAATAATAATAATAATAATATTAAGAGAAAAACGAATGATAATTATAACAACAATAATAATAAACAGAAGTAAGAACATGATTAGTAGAACAATTAGTAGAATGATAATAATAAATTAATAATAAGAAAATGAATAAAGAGAAGAAGCATGATAAGAAGTAGAAAAATGATGATAATAATAATAATAAAATAAATAATAATAATAATAAATAATAATAAAATAAATAATAATAATAAAATAAATAATAAAAATAATATTTAAAAAAAAACAAAACAACTTTACATTACCGCAAGTGGTAATCGGTTATTTACCCTACTAGAGTGTTCAACCCACGAAGGTAGGGGCATGTGTAAAATTACACAGACAGATTGTTTCGTTGTATCACGTCTGTTCACTGTTGCTCGACTTGCAACTGTTTCAAGCCGAGATCGAACTCCATCGATGTTGTCATCAGTTCGAGTCTCTACCCCTCATGCTATCAACACTAGCTACGAAGAAAGCGAAATGTTCATGCCCGTATATGTTTTCATACACATTATCAGCTGCCAAGAGTTGTATATGCTTTTTTACGATGAGTTATGCATTATCGCAAACGGTGTCCATAAACACCTATAAAAAAGGAATAACGTTTTTCTATATTTCTGTTAGGACGAATAATAACTGAGTTCCCGTCGAACATCTATGAACAGCACATAAGTTGTGTTACTGCGCGTTATAGTTTTTTTTTAACCAGAAAGTTCGTAACCGATGGATTGGAAGATGTGGATTGTCTTTCTTGGCCTCCATGTTCTACATGTTTGATCCCATTAGATTTATTGGATGAATACATGCAACATTGTATTACGATTTTCATGTCTTATTATAGCGGAAATGTAGAAACTTACAAAAATAAAAGTTAGCTAACAAAGGGAGGCAACCAACAACACGAACTTCATTCCAAATTTTCTTTAACGTTATTTTCTTTCATGGAAATCGCTCCAGACAAGGAATGAAGCCACTTGATGTAAGGAGCTAACAAGAACGAAATATGATTATCGCAAAGACAGGAGATGCCTATTGGCCGTAGTCTTAAAAAGACCAAGGCTTTAGGTAGGATGAAGAGAGACAACAAGAAGAGAGTTCCACAAGCCTGCAGTTCTTGGAAAGAAGCAACTGAAATAGGAAGTTGTATTATAATGACGTAGAAAAACAGCGAATTAGTGAAGACCACTAGACGAACAAGTCAAATGAGCTGGAGCAAAGGAAGCAGCGAATAGATCACACAATTCTGATGAACACATGCCATAATAGTAGCAACTGAGCGGATTTGTCGGTTTATGGATGAATCAGGAGAGGGTAGAGCCATTTCACTTGAGTGTGGCATTCTGGTCTTCTACACAAACTTCAGGGTTATGGGATTGGTGGTAAGATGCTTGGCATTATTGGCTCTTTTCTTTCTGATCGAAGCTTGCGAGTAACTTTGGATGGTGTCTCTTTATTCTCTTTTCCTATCAATGCGGGTGTTTATCAGGTTTTTATTCTAGGTCAAACAGTGTTTCTCTTCTATATCAATGATCTAGAGAACATTATTAAAAAAATTCACATCTATGCCAATGATACCACTCTCTATTCCGGTGTTGCTTCTCGCCCATCTTCCTCGGATCAGTCGAAATATGCAGCTTATCTAGAAGTTTACCTAGGTCTAGTTGTTGATTAGGGTACGGCATGACTTTTTTTCGTGCAATCCTGTTAAGACTCGTCTCGTGTCATTCTCATGGATCGCTCGGATATTGACGAGAAATCGACTCTGAAACTTCTTGGTATTTTTCTCATCAAATTTTTCGTAGAGTTCAAATATGATTATCGCAAAGATAGGCGATGCCTATTGGCCGTGGTCTTGAAAATACCAAGGCTATATGTAAGAGAAAAACAGTCAGCAGGAAAAGAGTTCCACAAACCTGCAGTTTTCGGAAATAAACTACTGGAATAGGAAGCTGTATTACAATAAGGTATCAAAACAGCGATATGATAGAGACCACTAGACTAAGAAGTCAAACGAGCTGAAACAAAGGAAGCAGGGAATAGATCATATATTCTGAAGAACACATGCATAATAGTATTTTTAGAAAAGACTGAGACTAGCAACATCACGTCTGTGAGATAGAGGTGCAGAGTTTCAGTCGTGAATTTTCTGCAGGCTTTGTTTTATATAGCCATTCAATGATAATGAACACCTGGGCCGACTATATCAACGCTTACACGCCACTTTTGGCTTATTCTTTCATTTCGTATGGATCAGAAAATTCTATTATATACATTGGTTTCCCTGATATCTTTCTAGTTAGAATCTTATGTATAAAGACACCGGGTACTTGCGGGAAAGACTACGTGAAGGTTGCCAACATTGTAAGTAAAAATGTGTTTCTGAAGCGAACTGGATTCGAACTTCGAGACTCAGGTTGTCACTCCATGTCGTTAACCACTTGGCAACCGTCATAACCTATTCATTTCACTAGACATTGTTTTGGTAGACATTTCCTTTGAAATAACCGCATAGATAATATTCTGGGTGGTTATGGTTGGTTGAATATAAAACCTATTCAGAATCACACCTCTTATTGATGCGACGATCACCAAAGTGCCCTCTATATAACTGAACAGCGATTTGTTGGACAAGTCAGGAATGTTTGTCTCCAGGTCTTCTTATCATTGGATGTCAATAAAATAAAGTCTGTTAAATATTCATGATTATAGCCTGGTGGACAAGTCAGGAATAAACTGAAGTTTAGTTGTACCAAATATGGTCGTATTGCAGGAATGATTGTGAGTTAAATTAACGATTCCATGGGGGCATTTGTACGGGGTCACATTGTAATATTGTCTAACTAGTTTTTGAGTCGACAGTCTGATATCATACAAACAATGATAGTGATTATAATTAAGAACTGTTTTTTAAAAAATGCCAACGGATAATTGTTAGGAAAACAATCACGGAAACTAATACTCGATGTAAATACAAAAATCTGCCTGGGACACCCGTGGAAAGGGGTCTGGACCCATAGTAACCCCTGTAAACTCTACTAGACTACCCTTCAATTAATTTATCTCTGTCATTTTCTACAATTATTATTTTTGTATTGTTTCTTCTACATACCATACTTCCCTTAAATTAATTTATCTCTGTCATTTTCTACAATTATTATTTTTGTATTGTTTCTTCTACATACCATACTTCCCAACCATATTACCTACTAAAACTATTTCTTCACATTTCATATAAAAACACGTACCAAACCACCGAAGAAAAAAACGAATAAACATTACATGCTTGGTATAATAATGTCCTTAAATACGCATCAAAACACGACCTAGTCAAAGAGCAATTATGCAGCACATAAATAAAAGTGTTTACATGACACAAAGTGCGTTTTCTCATACTCATTATTTGAAATTCGAAGTCAGAGAAAACCTCTTTTATCTTAAAGTAATTTTAACACTGACGAATTCTACCATTTAGTTCATATGCACTTAATTCATTTGCTCTGCAGTGTACACTCTCAACATTTCTAGTTTTAGCATCTTTTTTTCTCTAATTGTTACCTTTTATTCTTTTCAAACTTTGACTTAGGTAATATTCTAATCCATCTGTATTACTCTGATGATAAAAATGCAATCCTTTGAAAAGCCCTGGTTTTAGGAAAAACAAATCCCTTGTTTTGAATAACTGAAGATGTAATAGATTTTGTGTTTTTTACAACTTTTAATCTCATTCTTTAACTTGCCTATATGGTTGCTCTATTTCGTATATTGAGCATTAAATCTTTGTCAGGATAGGTTCTACTTTAAAGATGAACATCATATCTTTATCATTTTGTTCCTTATTATACTAATCCCCTTTTAAAAAATTAAACTTGAACGCTCTTGGAGATGTAAAAATAGACTGTCTAAAACTCTAATGTAAAGTTCCGAATACGTTTGTCAAACACTCTCGACTAGTCTTCTATCTCTGCTCGCTTCTAGGTACATATAGATCTTAATGACAGTTTTTGAATGGCAAGTATATATATATATATATATATATATATATATATATATATATAGTGCATGTATTATTTTTGTTTCCTATATGTTAATCCAATGAAACTCCAGTCGTCATCAAAAGTGCTCAATCACAAGTAGAGCTGTTTTTTAGTATACATTTTTGGTTACATATGTGCATACATGTTTCAGCTGCGCCCTCTTTCTAGAGCCAGCTCCCTCAGACCTTTATATGCTTCATTTTACTTCAGTCACATTTCTCAGTAATCAAGGCAACCCTTCCCAGAGTTAACACTTGATCTCTATATGAGATACTTAGATATAAGAATAATCTATTAAAGTTCTTCACCTGTCAAAAGTTAAGTTAGTAAAGAAATTAAGAACATTAATTTTAATTCCCCTCTCACCAATTGACCAGTTAACTATGTTATCGTATATATTTTTGTGGTCTCTTGGTCTTACCGGATACTAGGACAATAATTAATCTGGTCTGGTGGAGTATCCAGTTTAGCGCTTTTACTTGAAGTAATATTACTTGAAGAAGGTGCCCCATTCCTCATATGAGGCAGTGTATAGGATGTGTAGAGAGGATCTTATTTGGGCTTCGAATACTATGTTATTTTGGATATTTGGTCAGGGTTTACTTGTAGGGCAAAGTATCTTTATATTCGGTTGTCCTGACAAACCCTTGTACTAAGAGATCAAAGACACTAGATGATGGCATCTCGTATGTAATTCAAACTCACTCCCTATATGTGTGTGTGTTTGTAATTAAATAAAATGATAGATTAAAGTTATATAATATTGTGATTTAATCTAATATCAATTTCGCAGCGAATAAAAACTAATACGTCTTCTAGAATTTGTTTCCCATACGAATCGGTCTAAGCTATATGAAATAATTGTGTTTTTATATTATATATATATATATATATATATATATATATATATATATATATATATATATATATATATAAACAGATCCAATATTGACATAATAATGTAGCTTGGTTTACTTTAAGAGAACCGATTCGTAAAATAATTTACACTGAAATGTATCTATTTTAAAAATGTGTTGTAAGAAAAACAAACAGATGTTGCCTTTGGAATATAAATAAACTTTACTTTTCAACATTTTTTTAATTATTTTGTTATTTTATCATTTAATAATTTTATATAACAGGTTTCAAGCGGTGGTCCGCTCTGATCAAATATGTAAATCTACTTGAAGAAATGTAATCAATTTGAAAGAGTGTTGTTTCATTTGAGGAAATGTTATTGTTTGCTGTTCTTGCGCATGTGTGGGGGTATGGGTTTTGATATTTTCATATTTATTATTTTAATTTTTATTAATATTTGCTTCTCTTGGTCAAAATCGTGTGTGTTTATTAAGTACGTGTACTTTTGACCTTTATTTTATCGGTCATCTTCGTTTCTTGAAGTGTCTTGGGTTTTCTCTTGAAATGTATTATTTTTTATAGCTCTGACACCGCATTGACTGTTGTGCTCGTGTATGTGTGCGTGAGGTTAGTTCTGAATCTTGTACATAGGTGAGCGACATACAGACACACACGCACGCACATACACATATATGTACATACACTAATACATAGGCGTATGGTTAGATAGATAAAGGAAGGTAGAGAAAGGTTGATAGAAAGATAGATGTGTGCATGTACGTGGGCTCCGTCCATATATGAGTGCATCTACTTCCCCATCATGCATGTAGATGTGTGCGGTCCGTATGGTGTATAGCTTGAGGTACGATCTGTTCAATGCTGGATTGAATTTAAATATGAAGTTTTTGTCTTGTGTAAGTAAGTATGTGTAATCTTGGCTTTGGAAAATTGGCATTATTTTAAATTTTCATCCGCTGCATGAGTGCACATGTTGGGAGACGAATACTTTACTGTGTTCTTTGATTTTAATGTTGGTGGCGCCTATTACAGATTTGTCGCATTTTGTACATTCGAGTACTGAGACAATGTTCATGGAGGTGCAGTTAAGGTATTTTTATTGTGAATGTTTGTGTTGGTTTATTAAATGTGTATAAGCTACCCTCTATTATTATTGTCACAGACACCAAATCCTTCCTTGTTGCATTTTGTGACCCCTTGTGTTGTGTGTTGGTTGAGGTTGTATGAGGTTAAAATTTGTTTGAGGTTTTTTGGTTGGCCCTTTTTTATTATATTCATTGTTTTAATATGTTGTTTTGTTTGTTGTTTTGGTTGAGTAAGGTTAGGTTTCTTGTAATTTCTGTGGATAATTCTGGATTGTTTTTGTTGTGTGTAGAGATGTATAGTAATATCTGTTCTTTGTCTTGTCATTTGGGGATTCATAATTGTTTTAATGGGATGTTGTCTGCTAGTTCTATACCTTTGTGTATTATTTGTAGAGGTATCCTCTTCTTGTTAAAGTTTATCGTAGTACCTCCAATCGGACAATCTGGAGGTCTTTGTCACTGACTATAGTACATATCCTGCGTGCTAGGGAGTAGGGTATAGATTTTAGGCAGCTTTTGAGGTGATGGCTTCTAAAATAGATATATTATTGGGTGTCTGGGGTTTGTGGTAGATGTCTGTGATTATGTGATTGTTTTTAATTTTAATTAGTACATCTAAGAAGGGTAGTTTCGTTTGACTGTGTTCAATGGTGAATTTAATATTGGGGTGTAGATTTTGTAGTATGCTGTGTAATTTATTGATGTCCCCTCGTGTTGGTTCCCAGAGGATAAAACAATCATCCAGGTATCTTTTCCAAGATTTTATGAAGAGAGTTTGAATATTCTGTCCATATATTTCTTCTATCTTTTCATATAAGATATTCTCTAGGTAGGCTAGTGTTATGGTGGCATATGTTAGTGCCATTTTGTTCCCACTGCTGTACTTAGAATCTGGATGTAGTTTTTGTTATTGAATTCAAAAGAGTTATTGTTGAGAATAATGTCTATGCTGTTGAGGATGAATTGTTTGGTGAATCTTTGGTGTAGTATGTGTGGGTGTTTATCAATCCAATGCAGACGTGTGACGGATAGATACCAGTTGGAGAAAATAAGACATATAATTGTGGAACAAGTTAAATAGTTTCGCCCTTAATACAATGTATACATACACACACATACACACACACACACACACACACATATATATATATATATATATATATATATATATTCAAAAACACACATATATCTGTCCATCTACACAATGTTACAATGTTATGTAATACCGGTATCAAGATAGTTTGGTGGAAGCTCCGTATTATAAAATATTCGGGAACTCATCACTTCTTCAGAACCGTGCTCAAATAAAGTTCAAGCGTGCATATATATATATATATATATATATATATATATATATATATATATATATATATATATATATGTGTGTGTGTGTGTGTGTGTGTATGTGATACATAGTTTATGTAACAGTTTGTATGCAAGGTAAGATACTAGAAGAAATAAAGACACAAACTAAATCAGGATGTTGCGGTCAATTGGTTCAACTTAAATGATATGTTTACGTCCTTATTCCTACTAGTATGTTACTTGCTCATCCACTATTCCATAAACTAATTTTCCATTTTGTCTGAAATGTTATCACTCTCTCCCTCTTTCTGTCTGACTCTCTATCTCAGTATCTTACCGTTACTCCCCCTCTCTCACAAACAGTGTCTCTCTCCATTCTCTTTTACTTTCTCTCATCTATTGCTCCGTCTGTCTGTCTATCTGTCTGTCTGTCTGTTTGTCTGTCTGTCTGTCAGTCTGTCTCTCTCTCTCTCTCTCTCTCTCTCTCTCTCGCAGTCTCACTCTCGTTCGTTCGTTCGTTTTTAATTAGGAAGCGGTCATACGCTCTTCTCAGTTGGTGTTGCGTTTCGTTTCATTTTACTAATATTAGAGATATCTTGGCAAAAATAGCACTCTTTCCCTTCGGCTGTAAGATGGACATCACCCTATATATATATATATATATATATATATATATATATATATATCCCTACCATCTATCTATCTTTCTCCTTCATTTTAATTAGAAAGAGCTCGAGACACCTCGCGGCTCAAATTCTGTTTCGTTAGTACCCTGTTTTTTTTGTACTCTTATAAATGTTTCTGAGAAGTTGTCTTTCCCCCGGCTATAAATTCGTCGAACCACTCCGTCCTGGCCAGATCGATTGGAATTGAAACAATAAGAATAATAAAATTAAAAAAATAAAATATATATTTTGCAGAATTTCGCGAGCTTTTTTATTTTGGGTTCGTTCACTTTCTTAATCAAGAAGGATTAATGTTGTTGTCATTATCTGTTATTTCGGTTATTCTCTAAGTCTTTTTTATTTTCCCAAGTTTATATGAAAACTAATTGTACTTGCGACTTAACAGGTCACAACCACTATAATTCCTATTGTTCCCGCCGTTTTTTTTAAATTTAAATTTAAAGTTAAAAGGTTTTAGAAGAAAAAATATCAATAAATTATGATGTATTATCTCTTGTTGTTTACAACTCTGTCTCAACTTTCGACAATATTTTCACCTTAGAAAGCACAAAGCAAAAAAATAAATAAAATCAAAACAAAAGAAGGTGTCGAAAATGTTAATTTTTCTTAATTGTACATCCCATTTTAATTATGTGAAAATAAAAAGAATTAAATAAACTCGAAAAAAGAAAAGATTACAAAATGATTCCAAAATAGAATTCTAAAAAAAAAAAAAAAAAATTCTGAGATTCGAAAAGTGAAACAAAAATCGAATAATGGCGGGAACTTAATTACCAACTCACTACTTTGATCTCATTCGAAAAGTCAAAAACTGTGACATACCTTTAAAGATATTATTCGTGCATGACTAAGAATAATAAGTATCTTTACGTCTATGTTATCCGAATCTATAACTAATGGAGATTTTGTTCCTGTCTGTCTGACGCTAAAATATACTATTACTACCATTAATTACACAATTTTACTATTTTTTAATGCTCGATTCAGTTTACTATACTATTTCAGACTAATTTACTATCTTCCAATACTAAATTCAGGAACCGCGCATCGTAGGTTATAGCCTGTGGTCATGATATCATCATCCCAGGCATAATCTCCTTCTTTGATGAGTGGGTGAGAGGTTTTGTAGAATCTCTTATGTTGCCATGAGACCATCCTTCCAGACAATACCTCGTCCTTGGAAGAGAAAGTTTAGTATATTTTCTGTGGTCATGATACTATCCTCCCAGGAATTATCTCCTTCCTTTTTGAAGGAAGACCTAATGTTGTATATATTCTGTTTTCAGGAGATTATCCTCCTAGGCATTAATCCCTCTATTGGGTGGAGTGTAGTATCTGTTCTGTTGTTATGAGACCATCCTCCCAGGCATTACCTCCTCCATTGAGAGGGTAGTGTAGTATGTGTTTCTTTGTCGTGACACAATCGTCCCAATAGTAGTAATAGTAATAGGTGTAGTAGTATATAGAGGTGTAATTATTCTTTATAATTTTATATAGAAGCAAGTAAATTTATTATTTGCTATATAATTTACATACGTTTTATGGTCTGTAACGTCTGTAAATACCACAAATAGATTAAGAAATAGTAGAACAACAATGTGTGAAGAAATAGGTCAGAGTTAGTGAGTGATTTGTATTTTGTCAAATGATTTCTGACAGTCCTCGGACCAGGACCATTTTACATCTTTCGTCAACAGTTTGTTGAGTGGTGATTTAATTTGTTCTAGTGAAGGCATGTAACTTCCGTAGTAATTCACCAGTTCAAGAAATGCGCGTACGCTTCTAACATCCGATAGAAGTGGCACGTTTTGAATAGCTGTCACATTAGCAGGATCTGGACCACGACCTTGACGATCAAAGATGAATCCCAAGTATTTTATGGAAGGCAAATAAAAATGGCGCTTTTTAGGCCGCAGCTGGAAACCAAAGTCTTGAATGCGGGTCAGAATCTTGCTGACTCGTACTGTCAACTCCTGGTTGGATTTCCCGACAACAATGATGTCATCTAAGTACGCAGCTGCACCTCTAGATCCAGTGAGCAGAATATCCATGATCTGCTGAAATATTGCAGGGTCTGTTTTTACCGCAAAAAGTTTAACGAGTGAATTGTAATAATCCACGGTGTTTAATTATGTTAAGCAGTGTCCTCGAGGTTACTGCTATTTCGACTTGCAGATAGGTCTCTGTGAGGTCCAATTTTGCAAAGCAGGTGCCACTAATAAGTATGGTGAAGAGATCATCTGAGATTGGCAATCGGTATTGATAATCCTCTAGTGCAGCGTTAAGACAATTTGAAAAATGAGCACAACCAAATTGAATCATCTACTTTCTTGACCACTACAATCGATTCCGCCAACAGTGAATATGTAACCGGTATGATGACCTTCATTTCCTCTAGCTGTTTTAGTTCCTTGTCCATCAGTGGCAAGGCAGAGTACGGCACTGGGCGCTTGGGTCGGAAAACAGACTTAGAAAATGGTTTAAGGGACGATGTAACCTCTGCTTGAGTGCAGAGTCCCAGTTTGTTAGGGAAAACTAGATAAAATTGTTTCATAATGCATTTGGTCAAGTCAATAATGTTGCTCTTAGATGCAAATCTGGATGCCATCTTACATATCTAATTGAGCGGAATGTCGAGAAGACCCAGTGACTCGATAAAATCAAATCCCAGTAAATTATGGCTCGAGTTTACTATGTAAATGGTACCCTATACCGTTTTTCTTTCATTTTAATAGTAGCCAGTAATTCACCGGTGATATGAATACAGTCACCGGAAGCACTATGTGCTACATGACTTGCCGGTTTCAATGAAGGCTGGCCTATAGTTTTCCATCTGTTATGTAAGTGTTATATAAGAACAGTGTTTATTTGCAGCTGAACAGGATGACCATTCAACTGTACTGTAATATTTTCGGTTTAATTTTAGGTTTGGCAGAAAAGTTTCCACAAGACATTATTTGTTTTTATGCTGTCTGTACCTGTGATGTGAAAGTTGTTTACTATGTGTTGAGTTTTCTCATTAAGCTGGTGCAGAGTCACTGTTTATGTCCAAGTATTATTTACTCCTCTCCAGGAGTTAGGCACAAGGCCAGTTTTATCCTACTCCCATTAGTAAGATGTGACCCACGGTCGGGTCGGAAAGTGGGGGTTGAAAAGCCAGCGCTCGAGAGGTGAGCACTCTGACCATTAAACATTGCCTGGGCAGCCCCGTCGGCATTCCCCGGTAAGGGCGCCTCAAGCAGTAAGCAATTAACTTACTCCTCCCCAAAGAGGGGAGGCAGAGCCTGGGAGGGTGGACCTCCTAGAAGTGCACAGGACAATCCCATAGACCGGCGTAAATCAAGCCCCGAAGGCCAAGACAATACCAGTCCATGGGGTGTAGTATCCATCGGAACAGATACTACACTTTGATCTCGACCAAAATGCCAAGATGTCCAAGTCGATTGCATCTGAGACAGCGGTGTGTCTAGAATAGACAGTTCCATACAAAATGCAAGCTAACACAGTTCCAGCAAGCGATTAGAGACTTGATAGATGTTGAGGTCGGTTGGATGGGACGATGTTGTCTTTGGCCAATGTTAACCGTGGAAGCTGTTGATTGTTGCACCATTGTTGAATCATGCTTTAGAGTCACAAGGCGTTGGGAGTCCACGGCGACTTGTAATGTTAAGTCTGGGTTTTTCTCTATTTTTTGACAAAATACGTGTGCGAATATCTGTGTCCCGCGCTGATCTCAAACCACACACAACCCTTAAACACTTGAATTGAGCGTCCGTGATGGGAGTAATTTTAAACATCTCACATTCTCTGTTCACAATGCCTGCATACGTGGAAGAATCGTTACGTTAAGACAATTGAAACGCATATAAAATAACCAAATCTGCTTACCAATCTGCCCCAAAGTTGTCATCGTTTCGTCGAAGTTGTAGTCACGTGGGTGTACGGGAGTATAGAGTTTGCCTACTGATCGTGTTGCGACGTTCCAAGCTAACGTAGTAACAGTCTAGTTTTCCAGTTGTCAGCTTGTTTCTTTTAATTCCACACGAAGACGTTGCTGAAAGCGTGGAAAACACGTATAAAACGTCGATTTAGCTCTTTGGTCGTAATGAAATTCCGTGATGCATTGTGCAACTGATTCTGAAGACGAAAGGGGTTTTTTTCCGAAGGTAATGGGAAAGTTGATGAAAATCTCTCTGAAAATAATTCCATATAATGTAATTTTTGTTTGATTAATTGCTGTATGGTGCAATCCATTTTTGAAAAAGTATGTGTGCGTCTACGTGATTCGAAAAAACGATTCGCGTCGCCACTTATTTCCGTTTGATATTAAACGTTGTAATCGGTGTAATAAAAACTAAAATTTGATTAAAGGAGCCGCAGGATTCGTTATGATCAAAGTCTGTGATGCAAGGGAGTTTTGTAAAAAGTTTATCCTAAACTATCATGGTCGACGTTGTTCACTCTACGGGCAGATAACTCTCCCTTTGGCGCAAGGGAAGTAACTCAGTATTATTATTTTTTATGATGTGCCTAACAACATAATGACATAACCTCTCCTCCATGTAACATAAAATTGTAGAAGTTGTCCGAAAGCACAACTGCTCTCTCTCTCTCTCTCTCTCTCTCTCTCTCTCTCTCTCTCTCTCTCTCTCTCTTTCTATCTCGCCTGCGTGGTTAAGAAAAAATAAGACGATCAAATTCACCACGTATCACTAACGATTCCTATCTGTGACGTGATATCCTGTCACATAGCCCTTATTCTACACTTTAAACTTCCAATGGAATTTTCAACTTTATTTACTTAATCTAAACTTATCTGGAAAATACCGTTCGTAACACACCATTATTGTCACACACAAAAGTCCAATATTGGTATAAGAGGTTGCTGACCCTTCTCTTATATGACTTCCAAGTTCTCACACATATAACTGTTAGCGGCCCGGATTGTGGTCTTCGAATTTGTCTCGTGGCTATAAAGTATTTTCTTCTAACTATAAAAGAGTACGGATAAATTAAACTAGTCCAGTGGAAATTAAACTCGGATATAACACTAGTCCTTCTCTCCACTTATCGCAGCGTGGCTCCGAACGCCTTGGATGTTTCCCTGCGACATTTCTTAAGTAATGTCGAGCTACTATGCACTCCTCACTGCGCGGACCCAATTTCAAGGGAAATCATTTGTCTTTCACAAGAGGTAAGGGGCTATTGTGATGATTATCCAAAACAATCACCTTTCTGGGTGGTAGGTAGCCTATTAGTGAATTACCATCATGCAGCGTTTACTGAGCTGGTGTCCATCCCCCTCCAAGATGGATGTTACCCAATTTCACACACAAGGTTTGAGCTGAATTGAAGTATACTTTTTTCAGGCACTTGCTAAATTGTGTTTTTTGAGGGAATAGAACCTGTAACCGATTGATTATAATAAAAACATTTGAATTTTTCGGCATCACTTTCCCATGACAATAATTATCAGCCCTTTTCTCTCTCTTCTCCTCCTCCTCTGTCTTTCTCTCTTTCTCTCTATCTCTCTCTCTCTCTCTCTGTTTTACCCCCTCTCTCTCTCTCTCTCTCTCTCTCTCTCTCTCTCTCTCTCTCTCTCCCTTTCTCTCCCTAAAGTCCTACTGTGAAATTATCGTTGTGTGCGATCACTGCACTGGTCGTGATCATCCGGTCGGGGGTCTTCGTCCGAATTCGGATTACTCGATTTTAACACTGGTCGTGTTGGTCAGCGTTGTAACAAAAGGGTTTTACTTACGAACCAAATCACAACTCGAGTTTAAAACAAGTAACCGTATTTTATTTTATTAACTATATTTGATTTTTCTGACTTGTTCAAACCGACATCTTGCAAATAGATCTGCTTCTCACTTCAGCTTTCATCCTGACCCAGGGGAATTTTAGATTTCTATCCAAATCCCTATCTAAATAAGAACAATGTATTAGGAGGTTTTTCCAAAATCAAACAGAACACAAAGCAAAACAAGAAATAAAAAGGTGAACAAAAAAAAATGAAGCGTTTTCCACTTTACAATTCTGTCGTGATCTTCTGGTGACGTTTTATCGTTTTTTCTGTTTTGTTTTGTTTGGTGAGCTGCCTCGTGATGTCATCTTACATGCCTGATGCTGGGATTTAACATCTAGCGGTTGCTGTATTCCTCAGGTTCGATACTAATACTAATTCAGCCACGGGTTTTTAAACCCACCTAATGAACTGGTATTGTCCTGGCATTTGGGTCTGGATTTACGCCGGTCTATTAGGGGTTGTCTGGTCCTGTGCAGTTCTAGGAGGTCCACCCTCCCAGGCTTCGCCTCCCCTCTTTGGGGAGGAGTAAGTTTATTGCTTACTGCCTGAGGCGCCCTACCGGGAATGCCGACGGGGCTGCCCAGGTAATTTTTAAATGGTCAGAATACTCACCTCGAGCTCTGGCTTATCTAATCCCACTTTCCCGACCTTGTGTCACATTTTACCTTGTGGGAGGTAGATAAATAGTGGTTCGATATTAATCATTGAGGCACAAGATGTGAACTTGTCGTTGTGTGCGTCTACTCCACAGGCCGTGATCGTCCTGTGGTTGTTTTCGTCTGAATTCGAGTTAGTCGATTTTTACACAAGCCGTAACATCGATTATGTGGTCTCTGTCAATATCATAACACGAGTTTAAACGAATAACATCATTTTATTATATGAATGTGACTTGATTTATCTTTTACTAAAACAGACTTGTCATCAGACCAAAACAATCCCTACCAACCAAACACAAAACAACAGACCGTCAGGCTGGGCTAAACAAAACAATCTGGTTCGATTATCTTATTCGCTCGGAATAGACATCAATTGCTACTTCTGTTTGATTACTAAGTAAGTTCACTTGCGATTCATCAGTTGGATATAAAAACTATCTGTTCGGTTGGTCAATTAGTTGAAGTGGGCATAACTACTCTGGGACCTCAAGTGGTTAGCTTTTCGTTCCTATGCGACCTCACTTTTGGAAAGCAATTACCTTTGTCAGATAGGCTAATTCATTTTCCACCTAGTCATATTAAACTATGCCACGCCTCCGATCGACTGCCCTACCCTAAACACATGTGCCGTGGTTCCTCTTCGTCCTCTTCATCTACTCATTGAGCGTGTCGGAATTCTAGCGTTGACAGTCACGGAGCGCAAAGCCATAGTTCACAATTCAGATACATAATAAAAAAAGAAAACACAGTCACCGGAATTAAATACACGTGACTTGTTGAACACGGGTGTGTGTCGTTAAAGTCATGTCGCTAGTCGCTACATCTGAGCTTAATTTCTATCTTTCAACCTCCGAATCTGAGCTGACTCTGACGTCTCTCTTCGAGTTCTGTCGTTGTTTTTTTCCCCCGTCGTGGTCGCTCACTGTCAAGCTCTGTTGTTGATCTTCTCCTCAACAGCCAGTGTACATATCTACTCTCGACCGAAAACCCTAGATTTTCAAGTTTTCTTCAGCTTATCTCAACCGGAAACTAGATGCATCCTTCTGAATTGTCGTTTTTGTCTCTCCTCCGCAGCTATTAATAGCCAACTGTTCATGGCGTCGCCCTGTCTGTGAAGTTCAGTAGATCAGTCGGGTTAATATTGCCATTCATTTCCTAGCTAATTTATCGCGGTGCTCCTAGTTGCGGGGGGAGGGGGCGTTCTATAACATTGCAGTCAAACACCAAACCAAATAATTTTCTTTTCTCAAAGGTCAGCCGGTTTGTAACATGCATGCATGCGCCATCACTAAACATGCGTCATGATGCATGCGTTACGCTATCATTGTTACATAGTAACCCTTTGCTTGCAATGTTGTCGTTCAAAATAAACAGTTCAAATCACCGTAAATAAAACATTGTTTACAACCCGGTGTTCCGTGCGTGTGTGTTATAGTGATCCTGCCGGGCTGTTGCCAATTTTATAGCTGTAATTAAAGCCTTCTCATGCACAGGACTTTATTTATTTAATTGATACGACACGATATATTTGCTTTATTTGTCATATGTTGATATTTTTTTTAGTTTCGGATGCTTCCTTGGTCTTTTGGCTAAGATCAAAGTGTAGTATCTGTTCCCACTGTCCTGTGCAGTTCTGGGAGGGTTAACCCCCTCCCAGGCTTTGCCTCCCCTCTTTGGGGAGGAGTAAGTGTATTGCTTACTGTGTGAGGCGCCCTGCCCAGGCAATTTTTTAAGAAACTCCGTACTCTTCCTCTAGAGTACAAATTCCCACCTTCCGACCTTGTGTCACATTCTACTTTGTGGGACGTAGATAAATAGGAGTTGATGAAATCTACGAACTATTAAATGACGTCACAAACGAAACCTCATTAAAAACCGACCTCGTTTCAAACGTTGCCCTCGTAAGGTGACAAGTAAATTGAAACTTTAACAAAGTTAAAGGTGAAAACTTAAGAAAAAAATATATGAGGGTCGGAGTATTAGCCATTAGAAAAAAACAATAAACTTTTTAGATATCACTTTTAACTTAGATAAACATACATATGAGACGTACTTTAAAGATTATGCTTAGCCAATATACTTACAGTCAAAGTGGAAAGGTAGATGAGAAGAGAGCGAACGAGAGAGCAAAGTTGTCAATTATTTATATCAAGCTGAGAGCGAGGTGTAGTGTTGCATACCTTTAATTTCTCGTACCTTCTCTTTCTCGTCGCGTGGAGGGGTGTCGTCTAGTGGTTGAGTTGTTTCTTCGTTTCTGTACTGCCGTGAACATCGCCGTCCGCTGTGTCTGCAACAAAAACCTTACTACCACGATTCAGGAGGCAAACAATCTTTTAAATTTTGATTCTGTTTCATTCTATTCGTAAGTCTACCGGCGATCTTGGAGATGTCTCACCAACATTAAGGGAGAGATCAAATTACTACTCTATCGTAGTTAATTCCTAGCTTAAGTCCTTAGCCATTCGAGGAGGGGGAAGAAGGAATATCATGCCTGTATTCTCTCAGGGAATTTAAGTCCCCTAATCATTTGAAGACTACATAGAGAAATCGTCTGTTCGGCTTTCTTCCAAAACCCAGACTGACAAAATTCCGTTTCCCCCACAGAAAAACCCGTGACGTTACAGAACCCCTATGCACAGGTGCACCTTTACCCTTGATCTGAGGTCTCGTCAATGTGATGGCCCTGTCAACGTTTGTTAGCTCCGACTGTGATAACAGCTTTATTTTGCACTAAGTTGTACGGGTTCACCCGCACTAAATCGCGCAAGCCAAACCAAACGATCTCTCACACATACGCCCACTTCAACATGCGTCCGGCCCCACAGAGCCATTATCCAACAGTAGTATCTGTTCTGATAGTACATTTCATATTTTCAGTCTTCGTTAAATCCTTCTGAACTGAGACAGTTTTAATGGTTGTCCCAATACAGAGCGGGCCTTTTGGGAGAGCTGGACTTTCCCCACATTAAAAATCGACCATGTCTAAATCTGCCCTCGTTAGGAGGCAAGTGAATAGGAACTTCGTGTGCGCATGCGGGCAATAACTGCTTACGTTTTCTTTGTAAGGTATCCAATTTGTGTATCCGTATTTGTGTATTTGTTTTATGGTAGTGTGTGTGTGTGTGTGTGTGTGTGTGTGTGTGCACGCGTGTGTGCACGTGCGTGTTTGTAGTGACTTGCGAGCACTAGATATCGCATAGGGGGTTAGGGATAGGATCTGGAAGGCAGTATCCGCCCCCCCCCCCTCTCTCCGTTTCTGATGTGGATAAGTCTCTGCCAAACGACCGACTAAATAAACAATTGCGGACCTTGGAATAAACATAAAGCGGCAGAGTAAATTGGGACAAAGTGAAGGATAAAATGTGTAAAAATGTTCGGGGTTGCGGTTGGGGTAGAAAAGGGGGAACGAAGGGAGTAAGGAAGGATGGTTAGAAAGAAGGAAAGAAGTCGGGGATTAAGGGAGTGTAGACACAAAATGGAAAGAAAGGGGGGAGGAAGAAAGGTAGAAATAAAGAAGAGAAAGGGACGGGGTGGAGGAAATGAGGAATAGGTAAAGTGGAGTATACAAGGGAAGGGGGGGGGGAAGTAAAGGAGAAAAGAAGGGAGAGAGTAAAGAACACTAAAGAAAAATAGAAAGGGAAGAAAGGAGGTAAATATATAGGAAGAGAGTAGGAAGGAAGTTAAGAAAGCAAGAAAAGTGAGAGAGAAGAGAGAAGGAGAGTTTGAGGAAAATAAGGGATAAAAAAAAAGAATAAAGGTGTTGTAGAGAATGTGCTGACACCCCCTTTCCTTATACAATGAACTATCCCGATTAGCATATCAACGACGACGATGCTAGCCTCGACGATGCTATACTAGAAGCACAATCGGGTTGTTCCCCATATACATTACAAGCCAATGCCACATCTTGTATCTACCTATTGCATTGTTCACTTACAGTAATAAACGCTGTTTATATGTTTATACTGACCGTTCTCCATATACATTACAAGCCAATGTCACAACTTGTAACTACCTATCGTATTGTTCACTTACAGTCATAAACCCTTTTATATTTGTATGCTGGCCGTTCTCCATATACATTACAAGTTAGTTACCCAACTTGTAACTACCTATTGCATTGTTCACTTACAGCAATTAACCCTTTTATATTTGTATGCTGGCCGTTCCCCATATACATTACAAGCTAGTTACCCAACGTGTAACTTTTTATATTTTTATGTTGGTCGTTTGATGAATTATTAAATATATTCTGATGACATTACAAAAGGAGTAAATAGGAGAGGAGGAGAAAACGAGAGAGGGAAAACTAAAGGAACTAAAGAAAGTAAGGGAAGGGAGGATGGAAGGGAAAAATTGGAATGGGGAGGGAAACAAATGTCGTAAAACATTCAGGACGAAACAAAATGAGATGAAGCAGAAGAGAAAGAAAAAGGGAATTGTGGGAGAAAAAGAACCGGGTGGGGGGGGGATAAAGATAGGCAACAAAATGCGAGATCCAAAGACAGAGAAGAAAATATTTTAAAATTTCACCGCTTATCAAGGCCAAAATGCCACTCGAGGATAAGGGTCATTAAGCGGATTAGTAACGATGGTTGTAACTGGTCAGAAAGAGGACGGTTTAACAAGAATGAGTTTAATTTGGACTTGAAAACGACAATGTTTTAGTCAACCGGGAAGCAGCCTTGCGGTAATGTGTTCCACAGACGAGCAGTTCTAAGAAAGAAACTCTGCTTATTGAAGTTCCGCTTAGTTCTTGCTACACAGAGGGAGAAAAGGACATTTATTGACAGTGGTTGTAGATAGACGAGTTTTTGTTGTGAATGTTTTACAGGGGGTAAACCATAGATTGAAGCTCAGCCGAGCACCTGGCATGAAAATAACAATAGAGAAGAGAAAGACTAGCAGCGTCTCTTTTGTGAGAAAGAGGCTGAATGGTGGAAAAGAGAACATCGCCCACTAGATTTCGAAGTCGGTTTTGCACTCTGTCAAGGCAGGGAATGATGCTCTGAGCAGCAACTCCCCAGATGTGGCAACAGTACTATATCTGAGAACGTATGGTAGGAAATGGGAAATAAAAATGAGTGAGGAGAGCAGAAAGGAAGACAAATATAACAAGGAAACAGGGGGAAAACTTTTTTTTAAAAAAGGATGCGGAAGAGGAAAGTAATCGGCAGGAATAAATGTATCAACCGTAAAGAAAACCAGAAAATGGATGATGGAGTTTTTGTTTGATCGCTTCTTTCTAACATGTACAACTAGAAGAATACCTGCTTCAGTAACAGAACGGTTTTGCACCACTTTTATGTCTACTTACGAAGATTAAAATCAAGATATGATCATACTTAACCATAAATCTTGAATTCTTTGTTACTGCCGCCTAAACCCGTTTCTCTCACAAATATAGTCGGAATGAATTAAATATTTGACAACTCTCTGAATAAGTGTCTTATAAAAATGGTTTAACATTTATTAAAATTGGATATACGTATTTAAGTTTTAAGAAGGTCAGTTACAGGTGGAGTCAAGTAGATATTCGGCACATACAGTGTAACGTAGGGATTCAGGACAACTTCCGTTGCATTCTCCAGAGTATTTCATACATATGATATAAATGTCATCAAAATATGATATATTTGTAGTTTTAAGGGGGTTATGTTCTCATATCCCCTTTAGGATGCATTTAGAGATTCGGGAACACTTCCATTCTCTTCGCCGATAAATTTTACATAAGAATACACTTTTAAATGTTATGTAGATTACTTAACCTCATACACACGTATATTGAGTTGTATATATATATGTATGTGTGTATATATATATATACGATATATATTATATTTATGTATATATATATATGTATGTATATATATATATATATATATATATATATATATATATATATATATATATATATATATATATAATTATATATATATATTATATTTATATATATAGTCTCGGAAGTTTCTCAACCATTAAAACTATATAAAGAAAAAAAAATATATATATATATAAAAAAAAACAAAAAAAAACTTATAGTCTCAAGTCTTCCAGTGGAAAATCACTCATGTAAGTCAATTTATTTTTTACAGTTATTATATTAGTTAGTTTATAACACTATTTTAAGGGATCATCAGTTGTTTACCATGAAAAACTGTTTCATATATATATATATATATAGATATATATATATTTATATATATATATATATATATATATATATATATATATATACATATATATATATATATATATATATATATATATATATAGTAATCTATGAACATATATTTATGGCAATTAAGCTACACGGAGGCTCCCGCGTTTCATCGCCGGGGTGAATCTACAGGCTAAAATGCATTTTAGCCTGAAGATTACCCCCGGGGATGAAACTCGGGAACCATCTGTGTAGCTTAATTTCCATAAATATATTTTAATAGCTTACTACCTAGCTCTACTTACGTATCGAGTACTGCTGTAAAGTAAACACTAAAAATTGATGCATAAAAAAATATATCTCCTCATAAAATTGTATGTGGATACATGAAATACTCATATATATATATATATATATATATATATATATATATATATATATATATATATATATAATGAACATTTAAGTATTGGTATTATTTAAAACTATGGGGCGGTTAAAATAATAATGCATGTATACATACACACACATTGGTAAGAAAGGTACTACTTTTAGAATTAAAAATTTGGCAATAAAGTAATGTTTCTGAGTATTGTTTTAAAGCAGATAAGAGTTTAAGTAGAAAAGTAAGTGAATGTTTTGTGGGTCTGAGTAAGTAACATATCACTTTAAGTTAAATAAAATTAGAATCAAATAGAAATAAAATTTCTAAAGGAAAAATGGACATTTAAATGTTCGTATTAGTTCACAACTAAGAAGTAACACGAACGTGCGTAGTAAGCCCGATGTGGGTTTTGTGCTTTAGTTTTTTAGTAGGATTTTAAATAATAATGTACATACACAAACACTTGAAAGGTAGTACTATTTTGTTGGATTAAATGTTTTTCTAAACAAAGGATTTGTCTAACTATTATCCTGAAGAGAATTAGCGTTTCAGCTGAAATGTTGTGTGTATAAACAAGAGCGACCTAGTTCCTATGACAACGGATCTGTTTGATATGCTAATTTCTCCTTCTGTGCGGCGATTTTGCTCGACCCAGTTTCTTTGGTAACAGACAGATTATAATTTCTATTTTCTTGGGCTGGATAGAAACAGAGAAACATATGCACACAACGCAAATAGCTGCCACAACAATGACTTTTCAACATTTCCTCTTTTCTTGGCAATTGCAGCGTTAATTGTACTAAAAACTAAAGTGTTTATGTCTTAGTTCTAAAAATAAAACAACATTCATAATGTTTAAGTTTGAGTTTCAAACAAAGAAATGTAGTGGTCGTTTTGTTATGCATATTATAAGAATTTCATGGAAAGAATATGTTGGATGTTTATGTATTATTTATAGTATGACAACATTATTTTGTCATTTTTAGTAGCAGTATAATCGCTGAAAAACGTAGTGATTAATATGAAGTAACCGGACGGACGTTGTAATACGATAAAGTAAACGATAATAGATTTAAATCGTATTTGTTTACAGTATGATGGGTTGAAGATAAGGACTTAGTACTGGAGAGGGTAGTCACTTCTACTCCCATAACGAAATTCGTAATCAAAGAGAAAACGCCCGATCGGATTTAATATTAAAATCGATGAATTGGAACGAAGCTATTTTTTTGTTGTTTTTAAAACACGTATCAATGATTGACCTAAATCGCATATGAAACAAATGTGTATATGTAGCTTTTGGTTAGGTCGTCCATGCATGGAGTATTGTTGCCACATCTGGGCTGGTGTACTAATCACTAGTTTATTTCCTTTTCTCTCTCTCTCTCTCTCTCTCTCTCTCTCTCTCTCTCTCTCTCTCTCTCTCTCTCTCTCTCTATCTTAGACAGAATCCCACACTGTCTACCAAGCTTCAGCCTGTGTCACATCGCTGCAATGTTGCATCCCTGTGCTTACTTTACAAGTACTTCCACGGATTCTGTGTACCCCTAACGTAAATACACCCGACTAACCCGCCAAGCATAAAAATGTCAAACCCTTCACTGTAAACATCCCCAGATCCTGAAAAGATTTCTACTCTGAAAGATTATTTTCGTCTGACCGCTTGCCTTTGGAATTCCCTCAATGCTCCCTGTTTCTCCGTCTGAACTAACACCCAGAAATTTAAATGTAATGTGAACAAACATATTGCTGCACATCTACTTAGGATGCCCCAATAAATATGACCTCTTATTCACATTAGCCCCTTACTTCTCAGTGGCAATGTTCCTTGTTCCGGTTGAAAAAAAAAATAGATACAATATTTATTAAAACATCAAAAGTTCAGAGCAAGGACCCTCATATCCTTACTTCATGGATTTTCAAAGATAAACTTCCATCGGGTTCAGCGGCTTTTCCCTATCCTCTGATGAGAAGAGTTTATCTTTGAAAATCCATGGATTAAGGATATGAGGCTTCTTGCTCTGAACTTTTGATGTTTTAATAAATATTGTATCTTTACAATTCTTTATTCTCATCTTTTACCTCTAATATATATATATATATATATATATATATATATATATATATATATATATATATATATATAATGTTTGTGTGTATTTAATATTAAATATATATATATACATATATACATATATATATATTAGTACAAACTATCTTTATGAAAAGTGAGCTACACAGAAAAAAATGCGTTTTAAGCCCAAAGAATTTAGCTTGATGATTTCCTTCAAGAACGAAACATTAGCGTTTCTGTGTCGTTCATTTGCCATAAGTATACTCTTCTACTACTAGGAAGCTATGTTCATCTACTGTGCACTGCTTAAGTACATACTGAAATCATATATATATATATATATATATAACACTGGTACAGTCAACGCTAATTAATCCACGTTTCAATGATTTTACATCTTTTCAAGACTGCATTAAAAATCATTGAAATGCGGATGATTTGACGTTGACTGTACCAGTGTTAATTCATTTTTATAAATGCTCTACTTGCTATTGAGCACTTTCGATACAAAATATTGGATGTATGTGTATTTTTTCAATATATTTGAACTAATTATATATATATATATATGTATATATATATATATATATATATATATATATATATATATATATTCGCTTTTAGTGGGAATATGCTCATCTGTTTTTATTTTGATATTTGGATGTAATAGAAAGTGTCTAATGAAGGCGTAAAATCCCAAAATTCAAAATGGCGGTCAAGTTGAAACAAATGTCAAAAACAGACGAGAAATAAGCAGAGAGAAAAAAAGATCCTGTTGTGTGCGTGTGTGCGCATGCGCTCCTCTGGCTTGATCCGCGAAAAGAAGAAATAAAAAAAAAGGAAAAGGGCGGCACGTATCAATTTGCCTAATTGCCTTGACGCCAACAGCCTTGTAGGAGCAAATGCAAACAGTAAAGTCCGATAACCCTCGGTGAAGGAGGTGAGCAACAAACGAGAAAGCGTTTGCCCTCCCTTTTCACTGAAGACGGCGGCGGCCATTTGCCGAGCTGATTAATGGATCCTAAGAGGGGCCTCGTCCCCCCCCTTTTTTAATCCCCTACCCATCTTAACTTCCGCAATACTGCGCATGATCACACATAGGAGTACACATGCAAGGAAACTTTGTTTTATTTTGTTCTGTTTGTTTTTCCAAAAGGAAGAAAGTAAACAGGGCTACCACCGGTTGCGCTGTCGAACAAACCCCAAGTCGGTCACCAACTGTTTGTTGTAAGCCGTTGCTGTTTATATTATCAGCACGTTACACATTGAATATATGATTTGTTTTTTACTAATTGGTCATCGCTTATCCATGCCCGGAGGCCACTCGAGGATAATGGTTAAAGAGATCGCCAGTTGGACGATGAGCGCCACCAGGCGAGGATTTGAAACTATCGGTGGAATGAGCAGAACATTTCATGACGGTTTTTATTATCCAAGAGGACGGTTCAACACGTATTAGTTTATATTAGACTTGAAAAGGACGATGTTGTAGTCGGCTGGAAAGAAGGGTCGTAGTATTTTATTCTACATACGAGATGTTCTAGGAAGAAAACTTTGTTCAGGGGAATACCGCTTCGTCTTTACAGAAAGTGAGGGAGGTGATAAAGAAAGAGAGAGAAAGAGAGAAAGAGAGAGAGGGGGGAGTGATCTACTGGTGTTGTAGTCAAGCGTTATTTAGTAAATGCTCCGCAGGGGAGATGGGGACGAGGGATTGGAGTTCAGTCGGGCACCTAAGATGATATAACAACAGAATAGAGAGAGGCTAGCAACATCTTTTCTGTGTGAAAGCGGCTGTAAGCGAGAGAGGAGATTACCCCCTAGATTGCAAAGACGTTTTTGTATTCTGTAAAGGCAAGAGAGTCCTCCAAGGGAAACCTCTCCAGATATCACAGCAGTGCTCCATCTGAGGACGGGTCTGACTATTGCCTCAAAAGTGACTTGCTTTCTCACGCCATATAATTTTAAAAATCTTAAAATGATTTTGATGTCAATTTCTGTATATTAGATCGTTATTTGTAGAATGTATCGAAGGTATATCTTTCAAAACATCTGATGTCTATTATATCGTTAAATTGGAAATGTATTTGAGGTATGTTTTTAAAAAAATCTGAGACTGTTTTTAATAATATCGTTATATAGGAAATGTATTTGAGGTATGTTTTTCAAAAAATCTGGACTGTTTTTAATAATAGCGTTATATAGGAAATGTATTTGAGGTATGTTTTTCAAAAAATCTGAGACTGTTTTTAATAATATCGTTATATAGGAAATGTATTTGAGGTATGTTTTTCAAAAAATCTGAGACTGTTTTTAATAATATCGTTATATAGGAAATGTATTGGAGGAATGCGTTTCAAAACATTTGAGACTGTTGTGTATTATGTTTTTAAAGAGGAAATGTATTGGAAGCATGTATTTCAAAACCTCTGAAACTCTTTTCTATTAAGTCGTTAAAGAGCAATCTTTGTTCGGTCAGAGTACTCTTGTTCTAGGGCGCTGGCTTTTTAAATCCCATTTTTCTTATGAGGGAGATAAGTAAAAACTCATACTATTAGACGATCAATGGGAAATGTTTCCCAATAACTGATAAATACAGATTATCTGTACCAAAAACAAAACGAAACTACCATGAACCTAACCTTAACCCTAACCCTAATCTTAACTCTAACCCTAACCTTATAACTAACCCTAACCTAAACCCTAACCCAAACCCTACAACTAACCCTAACCCTATAACTAACCCTAACTCTAACGCTAACCCTAACCCTAATCTTAACTCTAACCCTAACCCTATAACTAACCCTAACCTAAACCCTAACCCAAACACTACAAGTAACCCTAACCCTATAACTAACCCTAACCCTAATCCTAACCCTAACTCTAACGCTAACCCTTACCCTAACCCTAACCCTAATCCTAACCCTAACTCTAACGCTAACGCTAACGCTAACGCTAACGCTAACCCTTACCCTAACCCTAATCCTAACCCTAATTTTAACGCTAACTCTTACCCTAACCCTAACCATTGTTATGCTAACCCTAACCCTAACCTTACCCCTAACGCTAACCTTAACCTTAACCCTGACCTTATCTGTTGAACAAGATAGCACGAGTCTACTTTCCAACCAACTGCAACATGGTCGTATTCAAGTCGAATGTAAACAAATACTTGTCGGGCAATTCTCTTGTATTATCAATTCCTCTTAAGTAATCTTCTTCCCATTCCACTCAGTACTTCTAATCCTCTCGTGACGTCAATCATCGCTCAACTGACGATCTCTTTAACCCTTATCATCGAGTGGCCCCCGGGCCTTGAAAAGTGATAACCCAGTAGAAAAAAGAACATCGACGTGAGCCGTGTCGTGATATATTGAAATAATTATTTTTGCACAATATGTTGCATACAGACATCCGTTGCAGCTAACCAATTGCCGGACGCTTATGTAAATAGGTCGTTTTGGGTTTGATACAACAACAACAATAATAATAATAATAATAATAATAATAATAATAATAATAATAATAATAATAATAATAATAATAATAATAATAATAATAATAATAATAATAATAATAATGATAATGATAATGATAATAATAATAATAATAATAATAATAATAATAATAATAATAATAATAATAATAATAATAATAATAATAATAATAATAATAATAATAATAATAATAATAATAATAATAATAATAATAATAATAATAATAATAATAATAATAATAATAATAATAATAATAATAATAATAATAATAATAATAATAATAATAATAATAATAATAATACGGCCATATCACGCTGAAAACACCGGTTCTCGTCCGATCACCGAAGTTAAGCAACGTAGAGCCTGGTCAGTACTTAGATGGGTGACCACTTGGGAATACCAGGTGCTGTAAGCATAAAAACGAGAGAGGCGCAAGCATAGGCTGACACCACGAAAGGGTCGAGGAGGGAAAGTGCAAATCAGACATCCACTGGAAGAGCGCGGACAGCTCTGGGACCTTTGGGAGGCTTGTTGCCACTCGGAAATCAGCGGGAAATCGTTGGTAGGTGGCTGTTGCGATTACTGCAAGGTCAGCAGCGGTGATGAACGAAAAGAGGTGGAGCATACTGGAAGTCTGAGGAGACTTGTTGTCACTCAGACTCCAGGGAATACCACAGGTTGTCGGCAGTGGGCGATCACTGACGATGACCAGTGTGATAACTCCTAGTGAGTAAATAATAATAATAATTCACCTTTTTTATAGTTGGCTTTTGAGCTTAATGTTGTTTTGGTCGATTTATCCTCGAGTGGCCACGGACCTTGATAAACGGTGAAACATCAGTAAAAAAAGAAGCCCCTCCGGCTTATATTAGAGTTGAGTATTGTTCTGTTTTGTCGTAGGAGCCACCCCAACAAGCATCACTACGCCTTCGGAAAAAAAGAGTGGTTTACTGCCAGTGGCCTGAAGCGCCCCTCCCGAGGAATGACGACCGGTACAATCCCGACAAATTTTACATCCATCTCGAATGTCCGTTTTTGAGAAAGCTATTTTGACAACTATGAACAGATCTAATACTTATCTTACTGTACTGGCTGACACACAAATATACATATATATCTAATTGGGTGGGGGCATTTTTAACAAGAGCCAGCAGTAAACACATCACACATGACATTATCCTTTATATCTACAAAGCCACCATCCGCCCATACATGGAGTATTGTTGCCATATCTGGGCTGGTGCATCATCCACTAGACAAGGTCCAAAAAAAAAGTCGCCAACTTAAAAAGTCCCTAACTATCCACCAAGCTCCAGCCCCTGTCCTATCGCCGTAATGTTGCATCCTTGTGCTTGTTTTACAAATACTTCAATGGATTGTGCTCCGATGAACTGGCTCCTCTGGTGTCCCCTCGACGTAAATACACTAGACCAACCCGACAATCAGCTAAATCCCATCCATTCACTGTGGAGGTCTCCAGATGCCGGAGAGCCTTCTACTTCAATAGCTTCTTTCCTTGTGCTGTCGGCCCCTGGAACTTTCTTTGTTATCCCTGTTTCCCCGACAGTACCGACATGCAGAGGTTCAAAGCTAATGTAACCAGACATCTCGCTGCACAGCTCCAAACTTAGGATGACCCCCAAAACCTATACCCTAATTCTCAGTAGCCCCTTACGTCTACAGTAGCAGCCTGCCTTGTTTGGGATGAATTATGTTAAAAACCAAAAACGGGGTGAAAAATAAATAGGCAACAAATAAATGTTACCAAAGTCAAGATAAGTTACTCTTCTAATTACTTGGATAAGTTTATTTGTGTTGTAACTTATTTAAAGCGTTTCTTTGTTCAAAACAAATCTGGTGTTCACTCTGTTCAGTTCGAACGAAAAACAAAATGGCTGGACATAAGCCGTGCACGATACTCATGATGAATGCTCAAAAATCGAAAAAGAACAAAGATACTAGTAGAAACTCATCCAATAAATGTCATCAATTGTGTGAAAATGTAATGTCATACTAGTATTTTGTTTAATTTTCGATTTTTGAGCGATTATCGAAACTCCACGTGACTGTAATATCAGCCAATTTGATTTTCGTTCTAACGTAACAGAGAGGATATTTTATAACCTCGTAATTTAGGTTAATTATGAATAATAACTTCATAATAAATGGATGAACTATCAAGAGAAACGTTTACCAGATTTATTAAAACTGAACACAGAATGAATTAATGAGTTAATTGGCCGCTGTACGCGATTGATATATTCACAGTCTGACGCCGTGATCTTTGTTTATTTTCTCTCTGGGCAGACGACCCTTTTTCCAAGGGCGATAACTCTTCACTCGCGAATGGTTCAAGGGAGGTAATTTCGTTTTCAGTAGGTGTCCTAACAGGATACTAAGTTTGTTTTGAACCAAAAAACGCTTTACAAAAACGTAAAACACAAAAAAAACTTATTCAGGTTGGTAGAAGAGTTACTTATCTTGCCTTTGGTAACATTTATTTGTCGTGCATTGTTTTTTCACCCCTTTTTTGTTTTGTTGGCTCTTATTAAAAATGCCCATTTAAAAAAATTACTATTAATCGAATATTTATAAAAATCTAAAATAAAATACGGGAAAACTTAAACGAGTTTTAAAAGTGCTATTTATCACGTAAATTGAACGTGTACTTTTTATTTGTTTCGGCTACGTTATTGAACGCTACTTCCAAGAAACCTTTCATATTCTTTGTATTAGTAAATATATTAAACCTCATCTTGTGTATGTGTCTACGTTTCTCGGCTATAAGTAACTGTGATAAATACACATTGAAGTATTTATAGTCATTACTAATTGAATATTTATTGAAATCAAAATTCAAATAAGTGAAAAGTAGAACGAATTTTGGTAAAGACTATTTAAAAGATTTTCTAACTTGACGATATTGTGTATTATTTTTCTTTCCCCCCCCACACACACAAAATCAACGTTATTGAAGGTTCTCGACTGAGCTCCAGCCTATGATCCATGGTTCCTCCTTTAAAACATTTACAACAAAAACTCGTCTAGCTACAACCACTGTAAATAATGTCCCTTCCTTCCTCTGTGTACCTAGGACTAACCGGAACTTCCATGAGCAAAGTTTATTTCCAAGAATTACCCGTCTATGAAACACAATACCACGTGACTGCTTCCCAGCTGACTACAACGTGTTTTGTTTTCAACTCCAATGTTAACAAATCCTAGTTGGGACATACTCTTAAATAATCAGATTCTGCCAGTTTCAACAATCGTTACCAAGAGAGAAAGAGAGAGAAAGAGGGGGAGGGAGAGAGAGAGGGGGAGAAAGAGAGAGAAAAAAAGAGAAAGAGGGAGAGAGAGAGTAGAAAATGGATCTTGTGTTTACTTTAGACAGCATCGTAACTCTCGCTTCCTTTATGTTGTCCTTAATTCCTCACATTCAATGAGCAATGTTTGTTAAAAATGAGGAAAAATTGCTGTTTTCTGGGTTGGAATCTATCAATCTAACCCTTATCGTTGACTAGTTTTCTAACCTTGAGGTTTTATTTCTTTAGCTTACATCAAGTGGTTTCGTGTCTTGTCTGGAGCGATTTCCATTAAAAAAGATCCTTACGGTGTTGTCTCACCGTACACCTGACAAACTCAGTAACCCCCATCCTCGAGTGGCCTTTAAGCCTTGATAAGCGGTGACTCGTTCGTACATAAGAAGAAAAAAAACTCCGAGTAAATAGAACTACTAACGAAATAAATAAATTGGAGGAAATACATGCATCAGAAAAAAGGTTGACAAAACATGAAAAAGAGCATGAAGAACAGTAAAAAAAAGACGAAACGAAGAGCGAAAGAAGTGGAAAATGAAGGAAAGAACGAAACGAAAAACAAAAGAAAAAGAATAATAAATTAACGCGAAGAAGAAATTGAGAGAGAAGGAAAAAGAAAAAAAATCAACACGTATAAAGAAAGAGAGAATAAAAGAAAGAAAAAGAAAATGAAGAAGAAATTGAGAAAACAAACAAAAGAACACACAGAGAGAAAGAAAAGACAGAAATAGTAGAGAAAGAAGGAAAGAAAATGAGGAGAGGAAGAAAATATTACGGAGAAGAAATTGAGAAGAGAAAATGAACAGAAGGAAAAAAGACAAAAAAGAAAAGAAAGGAAATAAATATTAACGGTGAAATCGAGAGGATAAGAAAAAGAATAA
>OY744541.1:34343122-34388122 GCA_963556195.1 Sepiola atlantica | reverse complement strand
AATAAATATTAGCTCATCAAATAACACCAGGAAAGAAACCACTGTAAGTTATGTAGGTGATTAAAATAGGATTTTAATTGTTTTCAAAAAAAATTCCGCCCTCAAGAAATAAAGATCATTAATTGGATTAAATATTAATACTTTTAACGCAAATAGGTCACATATGCATATGTAAAGAAAAGAAAGGTGTGCGGTTTTGCCGCTGTCAGTCATACCAGTAATCTTAAGTCTTTGTGGCTAATAAAAAAAATAATAACTTTGCAAGAATCAAAAATGTCCATTTGTTACCTATTTACGTTTGATTTTATTTGGTATTATCCCACCAGGCGTTGTTTACTAAAAGTAAAAATAAAAATTTAAAAAAAAAATTATTTTTTTTGGTGGGGAAACATGTAAACTGCCTAACAAATATCCGCTAAAAAGGAATTAAAAAATAAAGTGTTTTAGTTTTTAGCGTGAGGGATGATTATATTTATATATTTATATATAATACAATAATATAAACTTAGTTATAACCTACACCTACCTCAATCTAGAACACATTTTGATTTCCCTAACATATTAAAAAATAAAAATTTGGTTTACAAGTCTCCATATTACCGCTAAATGGCCCGGTAATGAATGCTCAATTTACGTAAAATTTATATAGGAAATAAATTTTACGTAAATTGAGCACTCATTACCGGGCCATTTAGCGGTAATATGGAGACGTGTAAACCAAATTTTTATTTTTTAATATGTTAGGGAAATCAAAATGTGTTCTAGATTGAGGTAGGTGTAGGTTATAACTAAGTTTGGGTATATGTTACGACGCTTAGCACAGTCGCGAACGGAGTCCAAAAAAGAACGAGAAAGGGTTTAAAAGCATAAATTTGCAACAAGTGAAGCTGACCTGCGACGAGAATGGATATTTTTCTATTTACCTATGTAATTTGTTTTTATTTTTACGTATTATAAATGGGTTTTTATTAGATGTAAAAAAAAAAAAATGTATTGTTTTTTTTTCCCAAAGGCTTGCACAAAATTCAAGATGGCTATTCACGTGCTTCCTTACCAAATGCACCCCCCCCAAAAAGCGGCCATGTTTTTCCCAAGTTACGGGGATAAAACTATTGATTTCTAATAAATAGCGGTTGTAACGGTCTAAAAATACAAACAAATACTACAGGCAAGTTTCAAAATAACTTTTACAGCTTACAGTTACTTTTATTTGTTGTATATTTGTTTTTTTAGCGTTTTTACTCTGCTGAGCGTCGTAAAAGATCCCCCTAAGTTTATATTATTGTATTATATTTTTTTTTGGGGGGGGGGGGCTTTTTTTCCATACAGTATAATTAAGTGCGGAAAGAATATTTAATGTTTTAGCATATATTTTTTAGCTAGACGCCTAAATAATTTGTTGTCTGATTCTGAATTGTGGTGTGGGTGGGGGTTAAATTGGGGTGTGCTATTTAAAAATACGTACCATTTGCATTCGTGATGTAAGCAATTTAGACTTTCTGGAGAAAGTCGAACGAAGTTCCAATGCTTCCACACAATACGAACCGAAGTAAACCGACTTTGAACACTAAAACTAAAATTAGTGTAGAGAAAGATTAGGGTTTGTGTAGGGTTAAGTTTGGGTTAGGGTAAACATTTTAATAATAATAAAAAAATAAACAGTTTGTTCGGTAAAGTTCGTTACCGTTCGCTATTGTTACTTTTACTTAGCCAAACACGAATATTTTCCATCATGGTTAATTTGTTGGTGGGCTAGTGGTCGCTAGGCCCCACTATCTAAAAAGAAAAATCTTAAAAAAAGAAATTTAATTCAAAATCCCACCACCCAGTTATATTTAAATCAGAATAAAACTAAATTGGATGAGTAAAAAAAAAATGTCCCCACCCCAATTTTCCCGTCTCGAAATTGAGAAACCACCCGGTTATATGTATCGAATAAGCGCTAACTGGGCAGTAAGTGGGTTCTCATTTTACGTTAAATTTTATAGGAAAGTTATCCCTCACCTAAAAATCTAAAATATTAAATAATTGTTTTTAATTTCTTTTTTGGTGATTTTTTTCAAGCTGTTTACATGCACTCACAAATAAAAAAAAGAATTTTAAGTTCTGAGAGGGGGGGGGGCGGGTAAACTAAGCCGATTTTTTTTTTTGTTTCTTACAAAACATATTGTACCTTAAACGTAACACTAAGTCCGTATGGTAAAGAAACAATGTCCATTAAAAATTAAAATTATCCCCCCCCACGTAAGGCTCAGTAATTCTATTAAGTTTGGATTGTTTGAACGCAAATAGATCTCAAATGGATATGCACACAATAAAGAAATGTTTTTGATGAATATCCCAAGTGTATTTTCTGTTTTGCAAGAAACAAAATGAAGAACTAAACGCCAATCGGTCACAAATGTAAACATTTTGAGTTTTACGAATCTGTTAGTTTACTTTGTTGGTAAAACGGCTACTGAGATCTCAAAAAAAAAAATTCGTACTTTTAGCTTTTATAAGTACGGATGCTCAAAAAGACAATAATCAGAATATTGATGTTCAGGTTTATTTTAGCTGTTTTTGTTTTTTGATGTTTGTTTTCGTATCTGTTTATAAATGTAATGAAACATAGAAATAGAACATTGTGCATTGTTCTCGCACGACTTTTATTCTTTTTCTGAATTAAAACTTGAGTAACGAGTATTACCAACCCGATAGACAAAAAAAAAGGCAAACTTACCCATCCATTAATTTTTGATAGATTATCTACGATATGCAGTTAAACCATAACAAAAATTGAATATCAATAAATTTTAGTATCGATCATTTGTTTTCTGGTATAATTTTTTCACTCGGTCATAAATTAATTACGGTATGATTTATTCATCGTCCCTCAGATAAAAACAATTGGTCGTGAATAATCCATGGATGGATAAGTTTCATTTTTTTTTTGCTTCCGGGTTGATGATATTCGTTACATTCGAAGAAGAAAAAAAAATTCCTAAAAAAGAAAAATGATGCAGAATGTTTTATTAGTACTTATCATTAAAGTTATAAACAAAAACAACAACAAACAAACAAAAAAACGATTATAAACTTGAACATACATTTTCTGATTATTGTTTTTTTGGGACATCCATACTTATTAAAGCTAAAAGTACAAATGCTTTTTTGAAGGTCTCGGTTGTTATGCCGCTTTACCTCATTCTTTGGGGTTTATTTTTTAGCCACACGTTTTAACGTATTGTGTTATCTAGTGTGTAGAAAAAGTCAACATTACGCCTGAAAAAAAAATCAATTGTAAGAAATACTCAAATGAATGTTTATATAACATACGTATTTATTTAAGAAAAAAAACACAATAATTGAGTTTAGACTATACACTTTAATTCTAGCCAGAAATTACGTTTAGAGTTACAGTGTAAAGGTTTCAAAATCACTTTTGAATATGATGAAATCGTTGCGGCAACAATACGCTTATCCCATTCCCGATGAATTTATTTTTTGAACACTCCTCTTTTAAGTTCCCACTCCCATTTAGGGACCGACCCGCTTGGTTTCGGTCTCGTGCCGGAAAACAGTGGGCGGTCTAACACTTAGCAATGAGGGGAAGCCGGGCCATACTACCCCCCCCCCCACCTTTTTATCATTTTATTTGGTTCTTTATTTTTCTTTCTTTTTGGGTGTTTTTAATATTTTATCCCACTCCCACGATAATTCATTTTTACATCGATGTTTTTTTGTGGATATTTTAAGTAGGGATCCACCCTCAGAGTGAATGCGGTATTTTGGTGCAAGGATCTAGTTTAGAGACAGCAAATGTTTTTTTCTGTTTTTTGTCTTTTTTATTTTTTAATAAAAAATGCCTTCATTTTTTTTTTTAAATTGTTGCAAATAAAAAATGTAAAAAGCTTGTCTCAATTATCCCCGACCCACCCTTCCCCCTTACATAGCGGGCGTCATGCCTAAGGTAAATACATTCCAAAGGATGTAATTTTTATTTAATATAGAAATAAATGTTCCCGCGGAATGTATTTGCCTAAATACATTCTCAGCCTTTTGGCTGAGATCAAAGTGTAGTATCTGTTCTTATCAGCTTAATATCTGATATTTATTTACTCCTCACGGAGTTAGGCACAAGGCCAGTTTTATCTTACTCCCACAAGTAAGATGTGACCCAAGATCGGGTCGAGCAAGTGGGGTTAAAAGCCAGCGCTCGAGAGGTGAGCACTCTGGCCATTTAAAAATTGCCTGGGCAGCCCCGTCGGCATTCCCCGGTAGGGGCGCCTCAGACAGTAAGCAATAAACTTATTCCTCCCCAAAGAGGGGAGGCGAAGCCTGGGAGGGTGGACCTCCTAGAACTGCACAGAACAGGCGTGCAGTATCCATCGGAACAGATACTACACTTTGATCTTAGCCAAAATGCCGAGACCAGCGTTATTTACCTCCCCAGGAGGTTAGGCACAAGGCCAGGTTTATCTTACTCCCACAAGTAAGAGGTGACCCAAGCTCGGGTCGGAAAGTGGGGTTTTAAAAGCCAGCGCCCGAGAAGTTATTTAGGCCGGTGAATTCCCTTGGACAACCTCCATCTTTATCTACAGATGGAGATTTTACAAACCTTGGGAACTCACCAGACCTTAGGCATAGCGCCCGGGATGTAGGGGGAGGGGGGGGGTCGGGGATAAGTGAGACAAGCATTTAACATTTTTTATTTTCAACAAAAAAATACAACAAAAACAGAAAATAAAAACTTTTGCTTACTCTTAACCAGATTCTTGCACCAAAATACCGCATTCACTCTGTGGATGGATCCCTACTTAACATATCCCAAAAAATTTACGTTGTAAATGATAATTATCGTGGGAGTGGGAAAAAATATTAAAAACACCCAAAAAGAAAGAAAAATAAAGAACCAAATAAAATGATAAAAGAAGGGGGGTTAGTATGGCCCGTCTTTCCCTCGTTGCTAAGTGTTGGACCACCTGCTGTTTTCCGACCCAAGACCGAAAACAAGTGGGTCAGTCCCTAAATGGGAGTGGGAATTTAAAAGAGGGGTATTCAAAAATAACTTCATCGGGAATGGGATCTGGGGTGGATGGCGGCTTCCAAGATGGTAATGCCAAAGGTTTCAAGCGACCGGGGACAAAGTAAAAAATGGAAGTGGGAATCTTTGGAAGCTCTCTAGTGCCGGCAAAAATAATATAGGGACAGGATATCTCTCATTCCTACTAGTTAAGAGTTGCTCTTTTAATTAAAAAAGTCTACAGGGGTGGGTTCCGTAGAACCTAGTACCGCGTGTGCCATTACTATGGAGGGAACACGAACTCAAACCTGGCGCCTCGTCGGATGCACAAACTAGTGTCATGCACCCATCTCCTATTGAAATCCATGCGATGTAATCGCTTCCAATCGCATCTGATTTTCACTTTAAGTTGATGTTTAAAGTAAACTACCAGATCGCGATCTGAAACCGATCCAACCCCATGAACCTCATCAAGACGTGTAACCCACGTCACTAGTCTCGCTACGGCTAGGATGGTCAGAAACACCATTCGTTTTTTCCCCGTCCATTGCGGAGCTGCGTTGTTGATGACAGATGCGACATCCAGGACCATCGGCTGCTCGGCGTCGATGCGAGCCGTCACCTCTCCGACATACTCCCAGAGACGTCGAACTTTGCTGCAGGTGAAAAAGGCGTGCTCGGCCGTTTCTTCTTCGTCGTCTTCACAGCGCGGGCATAAGGGGACGTCCCTTAAGCCATCTCTGCGTAGTCTGCCATAGAGGGGCAGTGCGTTCCGAACCAGTCGCCAGGTCAGAGAATACTCAGAATTGTTGAGATAACTCTGGCCCGGCGCCCAACTCCACTGGGAGCGGGACTCCTCCCTCGACCATCCAAGCCGCTCCTCAAGTGGGTCCGAAGCGGTACCCTCCACTAGATCCCGATATAGTCTCTTCCTAGACCGGGCAAGGTTACTGGACCCCGGCAACGCTCTAAGCGCGGCCCGACATTCGGTGAAGAACAAGGGCTCCCCTCTCGGCCTACGTCGACCTTCGACCGAGAGGTCGGGTATGAGGTTGGGAAAGGCGCTCCCGACCGCAGGGTCCCACGGAGTGTCTTCCATCAAAGTCCGACTCAGGAAAGCCAGTCTCTCGGCATGTCGATGACTTGCCAAGTCAGGCATCCCCAAGCCTCCCACACTCGGAACTTGAGTACAGACCTGTCTGCGGACGTACGCTTTCCGGCCCTTCCAAAGAAGCGAGAAGAGCAAGCGCGTGAAAGCGTGAAGGCGGGCCGCAGGCAGTGGTAGTACAGACAGCCGGTAAAGGATGAGAAGGAAGACGTAAGTGGCGCACGCCTCCGCTTTGCCCTTCAAGGAAAGCTTCCTTCGAATCCAAGCCTGGACCGACGATTCGACCTTTGTCTGTACTTCCGACCAGTTCTTTTCCAGCTGGAGGCCCGGCCCGAACCATACGCCGAGGATTCGAACCGGGCCATCCGACCAGCTGAAGTCACCTGGAAGAGCGGTCTCTCCGCTCCAGGCACCCAACCGCAGGCCGTTCGACTTGCTGCGGTTGACTATGGCCCCTGTCACTTTTTCGTACCGAGCGAGCGTTTTAATCACCGTTCGAATGTCAGTACGGCTCGACACGAAAACGGTGACATCATCGGCAAACGCGGAAACCCTGACTCGCGCTTTGCGAGGAGGGATAGCGATTCCGCGCAGGACTGGTGTTGTCGCCTGATCCCTTAATTTGCGAAGGAAGGGTTCCAACGCCAGGATGTAGAGCAGGGGCGACAGCGGACAACCCTGACGTACCGACCGAGAAACAACGAACGATTCCGACCTCTTTCCATTGACTTGCACCACTGCCGTCGGCGAGTCATACAGAATGGAGATCCACCTGCGGAAGTCCGGACCAAAACCGGCAGCCGCTAAAACAGCTTTCAGGAAACCATGGTCGACCCTATCGAAAGCCTTGGACTGATCTAAATTGATCAGCGCGGCTTCAGCGTCGTCTTCTGTCCCCTCTATGATCATGCGAATCAAATGCAAGTTGTTCTGAATCGACCTCCCCTTCACAGCAAAGTTCTGCTCAGGCTTGATCAAATCACCGATAACAACCTGCAGGCGGTTCGCAAGAACGCGGGCCAAAATCTTTAACTCTGTGTTTAGCAGAGTTATGGGCCTGTAATCGTCTAAATTACCCCCACCAGGTTGGTCCCCCTTCTTCAGTAATGTGACCACTCCTTTGGTTACCTGTCCAGGGATTGACTCCTGAGCAAACCAGTGGTTAAACACATCCTTCAGAATTGGGACAAACATGGGCGACAGCCTCAAATACATTTCGTACGGCAGACCATCGAGTCCCGGAGATTTGTTCAAGCCGACCTGCTTCAACGCAGTAACGATCTCGCCCTCCGTAATCCTGCCATCACAGCCAGCTGCTCGAGCCGCCTCGAGGCGGGGCGAGTCAGTCAAATAGCTGTCAAACTCCTGGCCGCGGAGTCTGGGCAGTTGGGTGAAGCGTTCCTCCAAATGCTCACGGAACCCCTCACAAATCTCACGAGTCGATACCAGGGTATGTCCTTCCAGGTTTTTCACCTTCCGAATGTACCCGTCCGAGCCACGACGTAAAGCAGCCTTACGCTCAACAGCGTCAACATTCACGGCTTCGTTAGAGACTTTCTTTAACCTAGCTCTAACTACTTGTCCCTCATATCGCTCGCTGGCCAAGCGATTGAGGTCCCCCGTAATTAAGGCTATCTCTAGGGGATCCCCCCCCCCGCCACCGCCCGGGTCATCTTATCCTCTGCCTGCTTTTGTGTCCTAGCCCTATCTTGAGCGAGGCGCTGGCTGTAGCGGACACAAAAGCTTCTAACACGAGCCTTAGTTTTGACCCAGTATCTACTCCCGATAACCACCCCCACTAATCCCTGCTGAAGTAGTAACGTCAGCTGTTCCCGGAAGTCTCGTATCTCCAGCAAGGAGGTATTAAACTTCCAGTACCCAGCCAACCTAGGCCTATCGCTTAAGTTCAGACGGGCCATAACTAATTTATGGTCTGAATGTCCTAACATAGTGAACGTGGGACAAGATAAGAAATCTATGTCGCCTCTTCTAACTAACATTCTGTCCAAGTAGGTACTTGGACAGAAGGCCGCGCTAGTATACCACGTCCACATCTCCCGCCCTGGGTGATCGACACGAAATCTGTCGACAAGATCGCACGAGGCCATCAGGTCAGACAGACTGCTCTCACACCACGCCGACCCTCTATTCCCACCGACCTTATCTATCTTGGGGTCTAGGATGGCATTCCAGTCCCCCATTAAAACTACTCGCTCCGGACCCCCGAGGAACGCCTCCAACCGTCGAAAAAAGGAAACCCTCTCGCCAGCAATGTTAGGCGCATAAACCGCAACGATCCGAAACTTACTGTTTTCGACGGCAACATCGACCACGACCAGCCGTCCCGCCGCATCCGTATGAACAACGCTAACGTTCGCCGACAGGCTGCGTCTAACCATCACCGAGATGCCACTCCTACGAACATCGCCATATGCTGAGTAGACGTCAAAGTCGTCAGTCAGCACATCACAATCCCCGTACGAACAGAAGTGGGTCTCTTCAATCGCAGCTACATCTACCTTACGGGCCACGAGATCCCTTAGCACGCGAGCAGCTTTGCCTCGGGATCTCATGCCCCTCACATTCCAACAAGCCAAGTTCAAATTTGTGATCCCCATCAGTTAGTGTCGCAAACGGGGCTAAAGTCCTCGGGAGTGAGGACGCCGAAGGCCTGACCGAGACTGCCGGTCAGCAGTTCGGACGAAATCCGTCCGTCTCGTGCCAAACCTCCCACGTCCAAGGGGAAGGTTAGTTTAAGGGCCCCAAAGGAAGAGGGGTGAACATAAACAGGGACCCTCCCCGGACATTGGAACGATAATTTTTTAAGGGAAGGGTGCTCCTCGTCTATTAGTTTGAAGCCCGGGAAAGCTGTTTTCCCTTCCTCAACCATCCTCCAGAGAGCATTTGTCCTGCTCCCCTTGTTCTCTCTCAGGAAGGTGGTCATCATGGGGGCCTCCCGGAACTTCTGGGGGCTCTCCACCCGCTTTCCCTTCACATGGGTGAAAGCCTGCATTTGTTTGAGGTACTGTCTTTGCCTCGCGCTCAGATCTGGGTGAACCTGGGAGGCGTTGGTTGCACAAATCCTCTCCCCCGGCAGGAAAGGGGGCCTCTTTGTCCTTACCTGCCTTCCAGCTGGTGGAGGAGGGGGCGTCTTTGCTGGGGCGGACTCTTTGGTCCCTGCTTCTTCCGCAACGGCCGTTATGGGTGTTTTGGAGAGAGGAGTGGAGTCCTGTACCCCCGGGGGTGTTGGTGCCTGGACAGTCGGAGTAGCCCCACAGTCTTCGGCTTCTCTGATCTTTTTGGCCCTCGGGTCCTTTTCTTTGGGCTCTACCGGCCCCTCCACTGCCATCCTCTCTTCGTTGGCCGCTGGCTCCTCCTCTGACTCCGACGACTGTTGGAGCTTCCGTTTTTTAGGGAGGGTTTTCTTTCCCCTCCTGGAGGTTACCGGGCTGAATCCATCCTCCTCAGGCTTCTCCGCCGCCACTGGAGCTGGAGCTTTGGCTGGGGCGGGTGCGTTGGTGTAGGTCGCCGGTATCTTGAGGTCCACCAGCATCCGGAACATTTTGTCCCTGGTGACTCCAGTGAGTCCCTTGAGTTTGGCATCTGTTGTCACCAGGGAGACTATTCTCCTCTTCAGGTTCTCCAGAGTACCCGGGACAAGTCGAATGGTACTGCCCTCCGTGTACTCCTTGTACTTTCCCCTGAAGAGTTCCCTATAGTCTTCCGGGGTCTTTTTGGACTGGGGACCCCATGTAGTGGTCTCCGGCTTGGTTTTGGCTGGGAGCTTTGTGGCGGACGGCCTGCTCCGGACTTTTGGCACTCCCTTCCTCTCCTTCTTCCTGCCAAGGCTCTCCCCCTCCGACTCCGCCGATGAAGAACCCCCCGAGGAGCACCCGAAAAACAATTTAGGGTCGTACCGGCCCTGTGCCACCCCCAAATCCAGTGATTGGGACTTTCTAAGTAAAGGGGCTTTTTTATTTCCTGCAACGGATTCAAAAGGAGTATTGTCAAACCCGGCAAAAAACTCCTCATGAGAGAGGATAACCCCTGGGATTTTCTCGAAATCCCCAAACACCAAATCTGGGCCGTCATCAGATACTGGAGCGTCGCACGACACGACACTCCCCAACAAGGATCCGGAGGTGCCCTGCGGGGCTACACCTCCTGGGGGGCACTCGGGTGTGCCACCCCCCGACTGGACTGGAGTGTCGCACGGCACGACACTCCCCAAGACAGCTCTGGCTTTTGAGACCCAGGTGGCCTCCATCGCAACTGGATCTGTCTGCTGTCCACAACCCGCCGATTCGGAATCAGGGAGACCGTCGCCAAAAGGCACGTGAGTCTTCCCCGAACCTGCCGGCTGCTTAAGTTGGGACAAGCAGTCAGACTCTGAAAAAGAATTTAAAAAATTAATATACAAGAAAGCCTAGCTCTACCAACGGGGAGCTGCCTCCCCAAGAGGGGGAGGAACTACAATAGAGAAGACCTAGCTCTACCAACGGGGAGCTGCCTCCCCAACGGGGGAGGAGTTAGACAGAAATAACATAAAAGAGAGAAAAAAGAGAAAAAAAAGAGAAAAAATCCCCAAAAGGGCGAGGAAAAAAGTGAAAAAACTCCCCAAAAGGGGGAGTCGACAAAAGCCCCAAAGGGGGGCTTAGTCAATGGTAATAAGCTTTAACCTTGCCAATAGGCCCGGTAGCTGATCACTGGACTTTGGGTAAAATGAAAATGTCGCAACTGAGAACAGATACTACACTTTGATCTTAGCCAAAAGGCCGAGAAGCGCCCGAGAAGGTGAGCACTCTGGCCATTAAAAAGTGCCTGGGCAGCCCCGTCGGCATTCCCCGGTAGGGGCGCCTCAGGCAGTAAGCAATAAACTTACTCCTCCCCAAAGAGGGGAGGCAAAGCCTGGGAGGGTGGACCTCCTAGAACTGCACAGGACAGACCCATAGACCGGCGTAAATCAAGCCCCGAAGGCCAAGACAATACCAGTCTATGGCGTGCAGTATCCATCGGAACAGATACTACACTTTGATCCCAGCCAAAGGCCGAGACCAGCCGTCCTATTTGTTATACTTACGGCCATATCACGCTGAAAACACTGGTACTCGTTCGATCACCGAAGTCAAGCAACGTAGAGCATACGTTTTAAAATAGATAATAATATTCAGAAAATTGTCGTTTTTTTTTTGTTTGTTTTCTATGCCAGTCGCTCCAGACAAAGCATGGAGCCACTTGATGTAAGGAGCTAAAGGAATACTTCAAGGTTAAAAACTAGCTAACGATAAGTGTTATATGGATAGATTCCAACCCAGAAAACAGCAATCATTCCTCCTTTGTCAGAAACATCGCTCATTGAATGTGAGGACTAAAGGACAAAATAAGGGAAGCGAGAGTTACGAGGCTGTCGAAAGTAAACCCAAGGTTCAATTTAGAACTGATTATTGATTAACACTTATATCCGTTGCGCCACGGCTTATTCAAAATTTGACAGGATTCACCTGAAAAATGTTCGGAGGTTACATCGTCCAAAACGTTGTGAGAATAACATCTAAGATCATATGAGTAGTCCGAATAATCCAAATAATGCAAATTATGAATTCTCATCTCAAAAATGTATAATTATAATAGCGTAATCCTTGAACATGTATTTGGTCATGTCGCCCTTTCTAGAATTCTCGGTGATTTGTGCTACCATTTAACGATCCGCCCAGTCACTCATAACCTCACCGAAGAACGTTGCTGTTTCATCAACAGCGATGTTAAATGGGATTTTAGTCACACGTGTAAAATCATGACTGCCTGTTTCCAGCTTGTCAAGCCTACACACGTCGTCATTTCTTTATCGTCATCGACTTTGTAGGGATATCTACGACACACATAGCATGTTCGCTTTCTCTCTGGTTTCAATGACGTCGAGGCAAGATAACCAGAAGACTATGGACAATACAAATATTATATTAGATTGGTAATCCAGAAAGATATGTGGGTCCATCGCGCCAAGTAGGTGTAACCCCTTTTCCCAGACACTGAACAAAGTATTTCGACACTCCCACAGTTTAATATAAAATTAAAAGGTTCAGTTCGAAATTCCTTATAGATTCCCGAGTTCGATATTAAGATTCCCGACTTCGACAAGACGCAGTTGAAGAAGCTAGGTTAGATCAGTTTTGTGCATATAATATTCAAGGTAAGAACTGTAGTCTACATAATATAAATAATAGAAACTGGTCATGGTTTATTTAAAAAGAAATATAAAAAAATATAAAAAATCTCATTCAAAAATTGGAAAACAACATTGAAATGGGAACATTTACCCCTTAAATGCTTTTTGTTTTAAATATGACACATTTCAACAAAATGCTTATTTAATATAATATTCAACAAAAATCTGTCAAACTGCAACTTGTTTCACATCTGCAACGTGCCTGTTGGCAAGTGTGAGTAGGTATTAGTATAATGTTGCATCAGCACACCTGCTAAATAGATAATCAGTATCTTCGATGATATATTTTTTCAAACCAATATAAAGAATAAGGCATAAAAGATGGATATTAAAAATATTTATTGATCAAATAATAATTATCAAGCTCCGATAAGTTGATAAAAATTAAATCGAAGATTCAAATTATGCCACATTGCGAGGTTCTCTCTCTTTCTTAAAGAAATCGGAACACTATTAGAATCTGATTACTTGTGTTTACATATAAAATAGAAGACGTATTTCTCTCGTTATCCATTCTGACGAGTATAAAGAACACCAAACATATCGCTTCTTTTATTTTGTACTTTAGTCTTCACATTTTCTGAGCGATGTTTCTAACTAGAGAAGGAATAATTGCAGTTTTCTGGGACGGAATCTATCCACTGAACATTTATCGTTGGCTAGTTTTTTTTTTACCTTGAAGTAGTATTTTTTTACCTCCTTACATCAAGTGGCTTCGTGCCTTGTCTGGAGCGGTTTCCATGAAAAAAAAATCAGGGTTAAAAAGGAAAGAAAAGATTATTCTATAGTTCGCGCATTGGAGTAAAGTTTAAAACTCCTTATGTTTCCTTGTTACGATGATGAGAAAGATTGGACAGAGTCATAAAGAGCGAGAGAATTTCCCAACTGTTTTTTTTGGGGGCGGGTAGGGTTTAAGGTTAGGGTTTAGGGTTAGGGTTAGGTTAGGGTAAGGCAAGGGGTCGCAGATAGTTTTTCTCTTGTTCTCCTTCCACCTCGTGCTTTAAAAGTTTACGATTTGAAATGTATATGCTAGTATTTAATGATAGAAACACCACTTGACAATAAAAATGGATTCTCCCGCTAGAAGTGTTCGCTCTGATCGTAAAATAAACAAAGAAAAAGCGACGTGTTAAAGCGTTACTTCAGTTGAAACATGCTATTACGAATAGTTTTCGTTATTTTTTTTCTGTGTCCTCGTTTAAAAGCTTATATCTCCTCTCTCTTAAATTTCAGTAACAGTTCAAAATTATATTTGATTGAAAAATCTAAAAATGAATACACAAATATTTGTAAATAATTTCTATTCTATCTGATTTTTTTTTCGGACAATTTAACATTTAGTTGTTTTCCAGCTTCGGAGACGTGCGCTATCACAGAAACGCAGGTTAATTTGCGTAGGCTGTTCTAATGTTTTTATACATCATATATATATATATATATATATATATATATATATATATATATATATATATATAAAATATTTTATGAATAAATATTAATTATTTATTACCTACAGACATCGATGTTTCATGCTTACGCAATCTACAGTGCAGGAAGTTATTTTCCGACGGTCAGCGGGCGCGAACTCCGATCACAAATCGCCACTGATTCGCAGTCAAGAGCGTTTTCCGTTGGCCACCACAAATTAGCTATGTAAATACGAAGTCGGCGGGTATTTTACAACAAGCAGCGAATAGTGATCTACAACAACAAAATTTGTTGGATATGTGTGTGCTTGTAATAAAGATAGCAGAACTTGCATGCATAATTATCAGTAAGAGATTTGTAACTATAATCCATTTATATAAAACTCAATGTCTGCGTGTATGTCTTTGTGTGATGCTTGTCTGTTCTGTACAGAAAGAAAGGTTAGAGTATTTACATAAAATCTAAAAGTGTATTTCTATGTAAAATTTTCCTAGGAAGACAATGGAAGTATCCTCGAAACTCTAACTGAACCCTTAAGGAAGCTTGAGAGTCAAACCTTCTTAAAACTTCAAATATATCCTATTTTAATGAAATTGAAATCATATGTGCAAAGTTCTCCGTGAAAGACAATGGAAGCGGTCGGGAATCTGTAAGTGCTCTCTTAACCTAAGAGAGATATGCGAGCTGAATATCATTGAAAAGTTCAAGTACATCCTATTTTGATGAAATTTATATCATATGTATAAAATTATTCGGGGAAGACAATGGAAGCGGTCCCGAATCTTTAAGTGCTCTCTTAACCTAGGAGAGATATGCGAGCTGAATATCCTTGAAAAGTTCAAGTATATCCTATTTTGATGAAATTTATATCATATGTATAAAATTATTCGGGGAAGACAATGGAAGCGGTCCCGAATCTTTAAGTGCTCTCTTAACCTAATAGAGCTATGTGAGCTGAATATCCTTCAAAAGTTCAAGTATATCCTATTTTGATGAAATGTATATCATATGTATAAAATTATTCGGGGAAGACAATGGAAGCGGTCCCGAATCTTTAAGTGCTCTCTTAACCTAATAGAGCTATGTGAGCTGAATATCCTTCAAAAGTTCAAGTATATCCTATTTTGATGAAATGTATATCATATGTATAAAATTATTCGGGGAAGACAATGGAAGTGGTCCCGAATTTCTACGTTACGCTCTATGTGCCGAATATCTACAGCCCCCCTCTAAGAGACCCATTGAAACAGAACGCCCTTAAAACGACGTTAATGAAATTTAAACCATATGTATAAGACACTAATTGAAAGAGTTTTTAAACATTTCAGCTTCTTCCGACTATATTATGGGTGAAACGGGAGTCGAGATGCAGTAAAAACAAAGAAATAATATGGTGTTATGAACATAATGGAAAAGTGCATAGTCGTGATCCTTATTTAATCCCGGGCAACATCGTGCCTTCCTGTTAATAAACAATTAATGTTATATTTCTTAAAAATGTTTATTTACCTCAAACAATGCACATTGGACCTGTAACAGAAGAAGCTCATCTGATAGAGACCATATTTATAGCGGTGCAGCGTGGATGGGTAGATTCGCAGCAAGATGTTTGTTTGCATTACATTTAAATGTCTACATGTTGGTACGGTCGGGGAAACAGGGAGCAATAAGGTAATTCCAAAGCACAGACTGTTCGAGGAAAGAAGCTATCACATTAGGTAGAAGTGCAGTAATTTCATCGGTGTGCATTCTGTGAAAATACTCGTAAAACAAGTGTGGCGATGCGACAGGGTTGGAGCTTGGCAGACAGTGCGGGACCTATTAGGTTGGAAATTATTGTTTGCTCCCTGTTCAAGATGGAAAGACTAGTTGTTAATGCACCAGCCCCGATATGACAACAATACTTCATGCGCAGACAAATAATAGCTTTATAGAAATATCGTATATTGGCAGATGTTAGAAGTTTGCTAGCCTAGTAGACGGAGCTTACCTTATTTGCAACCGACTTGGAAACATCCAAGATCTAATTAAACATCAATCTGAAGGAGAAAAAAAATCAAAAGCGCAAATATCGGTTGTCTATCACTTCCATACCGATGGTTTAAACAGTTACCGAAGATTTTTAAATAGTCTATATACACGGGGAATCATCAGCGAACCGAAATGAGATTTTAAAAAAATAAGAAATAACGTTCCTTTTCTCATAGTGTTTTTAAAAAAAATCTAATTTCAATACGCTGACAATTCCTCTTGGGTTAATACTTTACAACATTTAAAAGTCAGCCCATCTGGATGAAACCGCGGTACGTTTCTGAAATATGTAACAAAGTTTTCAACTAAATTATATATATATATATATATAAATAAATGTTGGGTCGGCTTTTCCCTATCCTCTGATGAAAAGAGTTTATCTTTGAAAATCCATGGATTAAGGATATGAAAGCCCTTGCTCTGAACATTTGATGTTCTAATAAATATTGTATCTTTAAAAAATGTAATCTTCATCCTTCATCTCTGTAAATAGATATATTATTTATTAAAAACTGTGTTCTGCGTCTACAGTAGTCAAATGACATCCCGTAGCTGCAATCAGTCCTCCATGCTAGTCCCAGGCCATCTCATGCACAAGTTGTCGTAGGCAATGAGGTTGTTTCGCTCTACGTAGTCGTCCTAGTTCCGCCTGCTTGAGGTCAGCACGTAGTGTGCTCAGCAGATTTGTGCAGTGCCGTCCTAGTCGTGGTTGGTAGGCTTGCGAGCCAGTAACGGCAAAGTCTAGTGCCATATATATATATATATATATATATATATATATATATATATATATATATATATATATATATATATATATATAAGATTGATTCGGTTCTATTTTTTCTCAATTGACCAAAAAATGAAAATCCTGTGCATTTCGTTTGTATACGCACTGCTATTTTACGATTCGACGAATAAAGATACGTTATTAACGCGAAATCATTAAGTGAGGTTGCCATTTTTTAAAGCTGCACTGTTTAACGAATTTTTTTTTCGCTATGTTTTATCAGAGTTATCTAGAAGTTAAACAGGCTCATAAAATTTCATTTTATTGTCAGCTTGACAACAGCGGGTTCGTTAGTTTCATTGTCTATCACAAATTGTCTTTTGATAACCCAGTTAAGTGGTGCCGGGTGTCGGTCCGGGTGGTTGTTGGTTGATAAGATACCCGTCTGTTGTTTAATAGGGTGGAGAGAGTTGACTAGATTATGGGGAAGGATAAGACCCTCCCCGGTTGGGTCCCAAATAAATATCAGCCGTAAACAACAGGCGGTAAACAAGTACTCGACGATAACTTACTGTTAAACGCGGGTCAAGTATGTATATATATATATATATATATATATATATATATATATATATATATATATATATATATATATATATATTATATATATATATATATATTTATATATATATATTATATATATATATATTTATATATATATATATATATATATATTTATATATATATATTATATATATATATATTTATATATATATATATATATATATATTTATATATATATATATATTTATATATATATATATATATATTTATATATATATATATATATATATATATATATATATATATATATATATATATATATATATATATATATAAATATATATATATCCTCGGGGTTTCGCAGGTGTCGAAACTATGCAATTTCAATGTTTACTACCATTATTACCAAAATAAATCAAACATTCTTCATATCATGGAAATTCTTTGAAAATATTGAATTCTCGACACCTTTAATACATTGTTAAAACATATGACACCACCTGCGATTAGTTGGATCAGCATTTGTTCTATATATAATTAAATAGTTTTATAACCTTTCTGAATTTCGAAATATTTTATATCTCTTGATTTTTCGAAAGTTCGCTTGCATCTTATAAGATTGAGTTGGAAAGATCTTAACGTCAGCTTCTTCTTACTATTTTATATATATATATATATATATATATATATATATATATATATATATATATATATAATATGCTGACGTCAAGATATTTCAAAGTCAATCTTATAAAATGCAAGCGAACTCTTGAAAAATGAAGATATATATATATATATATATATATATATATATATATATATATATATATATATATATATATATATATATATATATATATATATATATATATATTTATATATATGTGTATATATATATGCGTGTGTATGTGATTTTTTGAAAGCTTACCAAAGCATTCCGTTCAGGAGCCCAATCAACACCACAAAAGATTTTTCATTCAAACAATTATTTATTTATCATTTTTCAAATTAAAAGGTTTTTTTTACCTACACGTGTTTCACTACCAAGCAGGTACTTGCTTGGCAGATCATCAGGGAAAATTAAGCACCTTGAATAAGAGTTACAACAACCGGCAATACACAATGTGGTGTTGCTTTTCTTGAGGTTACTTAAGAAGGGAAGAAAAAATAAATAAAGTAAGATAGAGAATAAAAAAAATATATATCGTCGTTCTGCAGTATGCTGGAATCATTCGTAGTTTAATAAATTAATATTTCCCTAGTATGTTGTAAACCGCCCCAACAACTAAGGACAACATCTTTAAAGTATTAACTCTTTTTTAATATATATTTTTTATATATATATTTTTTATATATACTTTTTTATTCTCTATCTTACTTTATGTTTGTCTTCTCTTCTTAAGTAACCTCAATTAAAGCAACAGCACATTGTGTATTGCCGGTTGTTGTAACTCTTATTCAAGGTACTTAATTTCCAAGCAAGTACCTGTTTGGTAGTGAAACACGTGTCGGTAAAAAAACTCTTTTATTTGAAAAATGATAAATAAATAATTTTTGAATGAAATAATCTTTTGTTGTGTTGATTGGGCTTTCAAAAAATCACATATAAATGCTCCGTACCCTGTAATCGAGTATCATCGAGCTCGTTTTTATTGGAATAATCCCGGTCTTCACTGAATAATCTTTTTTCTAAGTGAAAAATCCAAATCTCTCTCTCTCCTTCTCTCTCTCTCTCTTTCTCTCTCTCTCTCACTCTCTCTCTCTCTCTCTCTCTCTCTCTCTCTCTCTCTCTCTCTCTCTCTATATATATATATATATATATATATATATATATATATATGTACATGATAAAGAAAAGGATTAAGTGTTCCGACGTAATAGGAAATTGGAAAAAAGAAAACCATAAAGTATGTATTCATCAATTCTTTCGACTTTAATACAAGATTTTCTCAAAAAAATCATCCTGAGGATGTCTTGTAATACAGACGAAACGTTGACGAATACATAAATAATATTTTGATGTTTTCCTTTTTTCAATTTCCATATATATATATATATATATATATATATATATATATATATATATAGAGAGAGAGAGAGAGAGAGAGAGAGAGAGAGAGAGAGAGGGGGGGGTTTGAAGAGAGAGAGAGGAGGAAAGAGAGAGGGGGGGGGAAGAGAGAGAGACGGGGGAAATAGAGAGAGAGGGAGAGAGAGGGGATAGAGAAAGAGAGAAATAGAGTGGGAAGGCTGTTTGAGGACATATTGTTCTAAGTCCAATGCACGCTACAAATCATTTATAAATGTTTTTCAGATGAAAATTTTAATCCAAGAAATGAAAAGAAATGCAGTCATAGTTGGTTTAGCTGCAAACCATAGTGATTTAGAAATTAGTAACTTTTTACATAGTGACAGATCATTTGTTTATAAGGTTCGGTTAGGACTAGAGTGATGTGATGTACACGTTAACCCTAAGGTGGCTATGTGTACGTTCTTCTGAAGTACCCAGGGTGATGTACATCAAATATCCGGCTATTGTGATGGTTTTAGGTGTGGTGAGAAGTGAAGGCCATTTCATACCACCTTATATTTTCCCACAAGGTCTTAGAATCAATGCTGCTGGATAAATTGATGTTCTTAAAACGGTTGTTAAGCCCTTGATAGATAAAGTATTCAATGGAAGACCATATGTCTTTCAACAAGACTCTGCACCTTCTCACTAAGCAATTGTAACCCTGGATTGGTTTTCAGAGGAGTTTCACGATCATGTGACTAGTGTTTTTTTTATATTGGATTGGCTTAAAGTTCGTTCTTTTTGTGTTTCTTTCAGTTAATGGATAACCCAAACATCAAGTTAAGAAACATAATCGAGTTTATGCAATTCATTTTTTACACTCAATTTTGAAATCTTGAGAATGTTTTCGATTTGTCTGGTTGTCAAACGGCAATCCTGTTTTACTACGATTTTCACATAGTAACTGTCGACCATCTTTCGCCGGCCAGAGCAAGGAACAACTTTCACTGAAAAATGTCGTTTTCAGAATCGAGCGACTGCTTATTCCATTTGATTGCGGCGGGGGAGGGGGGGGGGTAGCGAAGTGTCGTACTCTACTTTTAAATGTAAATATAATTTTCCTTTTAACTTAACAATCTTCTTAATGTTTTCCCTTTACATATTGTATTTACGGTTTTGATGAAAAATTCATTTTCGTAATCGAGCCTTATTTTGTCTTTTTGCCCTCGTATTCCATGAGCGATGTTTCTGAAAATGGTGGAATAATTGCTGTGTTCTGGGTCGGAATCAATCAATCTAACACTTATCGTTGGATAGATGTTTGACCTTGAAGTAGTCGTTTTTTTTTTAGCTCCTTAGGTCCAGTAGTTTCATGCCTTGTCTGGAGCGATTTCCATAAAAAAACATTTCTGGCACATCCGTTTTGTAACAGCGTTCTCTCCATATACCTGGACAGTTTATGCAGGTTTCTGTAGCTTTTTTTTCCTTTTGTCTAGTAAAAAATCATCAGATATCTGTGGTGCTTAGCTTAATATTCTATTTAAAGGCGTGAAATACAAGCAAACATGTAAGAACTTCTCTGTTTGGAGGCTTATTGCACAAAACACAGGATTTTATGAATAGGAACATAAAACGATTTTTAGTAGGCCGGAAAGATGACATTAAAAAAAACGAACGAACTTTTTGGTCAACCCAATATCTTATTCTGCTCCGGTGAAAATATTTAATAAACTAATTCTTGAAAATTCTACATGAAATTATAGTAAACTAAGGTAATATTAATCAAAGTTCGGTTATGTTGAAGCATCTAACTTATTAATAGCCATCAACACTCATCCTCGACTTTATAACAAAAAGCAATATATATATATATATATATATATATATATATATATATATATATATATATATATATATGTATGTATTACCGAAGAACAGAACAACATCGGTGCCGCCGGTTTCAAATCCAAACAGAGGGGATCTATAACTGATATACAGATTTTCTGTGGAGGCAGACATAAACAGAGGCTGAAGAAAGTCCGGTAAAAGAGACCAATTATAGGTCCCCTTTTTGGATTTAGAACCGACGGTACAGATATTGTTCTGATCTCATGTTATATATATATATATATATATATATATATATATATATATATATATATATATATATATATATATATATATATATATTAGAAAAGAGCGGTCCTGCTCGAAATATTTGATTTATCATAAAAAAAAATCCTGGCATCTAATCGATTTCTTAAACAAAATTGTATTTTATATATATATATATATATATATATATATATATATATATATATATAAGTAAATAAATATTATTGTATTTCTTTTAATTTTCCTTAATAATTGAGCACACACTCTGCCAGGGTTCTCTCCCACTAACTTTAAACACACACACACAAACACACACATACATATATATATATATATATATATATATATATAGATTTATATATATATATATATATATATATATATATATATATATATATATATATATATATATATATGGGCACTTTCGAGTGGCTTTAATAACAAGCAGTACAAATAGCTATATGCGCGATCCGAACACCGTTTCGTAAGATCACTCTAGCTGCCTGGTAAATAGCAGTCGATTTTCGCTATTTACAGTTAAAGTTACTCTATATTTACTAACTAATTGACGATGGCCGTTTGGATAAGATCCCCGACTATGTCTCTAGGTATTTAAATAATTTATATATATATATATATATATATATATAATGTTTTTTAACACTGGAAGACAATTTTGTTTAAGAAATCGATAAGATGCCAGAATTTTTTTTATATATAAAATTAAATATTTCGCGCGGGACCGCTCTTTTTCAATGAAAAAAAAAATCCGACATTGTTATTATTTTTCATTATTATTTCGCACGCCGACCGTACAGGACGGACTCCCAAACGGCGACGCTCTCCCTGGTGTTAAGGGTGAGGCAGTGTCGTACTGAGATTTTATTACACATAGTTGTAGTAAAAGCAAGCGTCGATGCGCTGAAAGGTTATCATAAAATGGTTTTGCACACACACACAAAATAACAATGTCGGATTCTTATTTTCATTAGAAAAGAGCGGCCCTGCTCGAAATATTTGATTCATTATAAAAAAAATCCTGGCATCTTATCGATTTCTTATACAAAATTGTATTTTATATATATATATATATATATATATATATATATATATATATATATATATATATATATATATAATCTGTCACACAAAAGTTAGCGAGTAACAAACTGACGTTCAAATACTCCTTAAGTATTTATGGGAATTAGAAAAGCAGATAACAAGTCAGACAACCCGGCGCCTTCAATCTATTTCCATAATGAGACGTTCTCTTTCTTCTTTTCTTTCTACTTTCTATACAGATTAATACGGTTGTTTTTCTTTTACTTTTTCATCTTTTAAACCTTTTTAGTTTGAGACGTTTTCTTTCTCTTTTTTCTTTTCATAACATCATCGAATCAGACGTTATTTATATGAATATGAATATTACTGTGAACACTAGCGAAGCATAAAGTGTTTCCTCGTCATTTTTACGAAGGGTGTACACTCGTACGTGAATAGAAATTTGACATCTTCGAAAATCATTGGATAGTTTGTCTGCTTAATTAAGTATTGGCTATAGCTACTCCTGTGTTAATTAAATGAGGTGTTAGCTTTTTAGCAAACAACACTATACAAATAATGGATGGTAACGATCCTGATCTTCATCCCTGTAGATCAGTGGTTCTTAACCTTTTTTCTCCAATTCCCCACTATTTAGTGAGCCAGCTCTCCATTCCCACCACAGTTATCACATGGAATTAAATACATACGAAAAGATTCGTTATGTTTTTTCTAAATATATTTGGCCTATAAAAAGCATACAAACAATGTAACACTAGCACTAGATGCATACAGGTTAATGAGACTTTTGCATTTGTTTTGCCTTGACAAGTGCCTCAATGTTCGGTTCCACCTTTGAAATAGCGCAGCGCAAATCAGATTCAAGGTCAATCAGGCGGTTTCGCGATTTGTTTTTGATCTCAACCATGCTCGAAAACGCCGACTCGCACAGGTACGTAGAGGGAAATGCAACCAGTAGTGTGAGCACCGCCACAGCAATGCGAAGATACGAACAATGCATAGTGGCCCAGAATGTGTTCAGGCTGTAATGTATTAAATTTTGAAGCAGTGGTTCTTCTGTCCGACCGGTCATTCCCCACTTGGCAACTCCGCCATTCCCCACCAGTGGGGAATTCCCCACAGGTTAAGAACCACTGCTGTAGATAGATAATGCCCGGTGTGAGTCGTCCCCAATGTTGTAGCATACTATGGGGGATTAACTGTCTTTATATGTTAAATATTGGGTACTCTTATAGGGAACGCACCGCGTTTCCGTGACTTCGTGTCGTCAACGTTCGGGCAGGTCTCGGAAGCGCTCGATAGTTGACGAAACTACTAACCGATCAGGTTGCAGCAGGCATTAGAAAATTAGGTTCCAAGCAAGCAACGATAAATTCTGGAAAGGCGTTAAATAAATGAATAGAATATACGTTTGGTTTTTTAGCAAACCAACAACCAAAGAGAGGGGATGTAAAGTCATATAATAAATTTTAAAGTATTAAATATTTGAAAAATTAAACTATCAAAAAAATATCGGTATTCAAACAAAGTAATGTCGACATTTATAATAATTATGAAAATATACTAGAGGATTTTCACGTGTAGACGTTCTTTTTCTATTTTTGGTAGAAGGGAAAAGGTTGGAATCGTACCATCAATAATCTAAACTTAAACGTCCATTGTCATTTCATTCATACCTTAGTGGAGAGAGTGCTTCTTTCTCTCTCTGTCTCTGTCTCTGTCTCTGTCTCTGTCTCTGTCTCTGTCTCTGTCTCTGTCTCTGTCTCTGTCCCTCTCTCTCTCGATACCTGGCTGATACGTAAACTTGTCCGACCTAATTCACCCATCTGTCTGTATTTCTCTCTCTCGTTTCGAGAAATATGCGTATTTTATTTTTTTAGATTGATTTTCGGATTAATTCGAAAAATATTCCATTTCTGATCTATTACTAATTCAGATTTGATATTCTCTCTGTTTAAATCCGAAACTATCCTATTATTTTTATTAATAATGGAGATGCTGTATCTATCTCTCTGAAGTCGAAACTATGCTATTACTATCTATTAATGCTAAATTCAGTTTACTATACAATTTCCAACTAATTTACTAACTATTAATAAGGTTAGTGTAGCATATGTTATGTTGTAAGCATACCATCTTCCCAGACATTACCGCATCTTTTGCGAGCGGAAGTGTAATATCTGTTCTGTTGTTATGATACCATTTTTCCATAAATTACCTCCTCCTTTCTATTATGGGAGGTAGTGTAGTATCTGTTTCGTTTGCTATGTGACCATCCTCGCAGGTGTTGTCTCTTCCTTTCGGGTGTAGTACAGTACATTTTCATACATCATGTACCAACGTCCCACTCATTACCTCCTCCTTTCGAAGAAAACGTAGTATTTGTTCATTTTTCATAGATACTAGCAAAAATATGCGACCGGAGAAAGCTTATTTTTGCTTGTTTGTAGTATTGATTTACTCCTCTCCAGGAGTTAGGCACAAGGCCAGTTTTATCTTACTCCCACAAGTAAGATGTGACCCAAGGTCGGGTCGGGAAAGTGGGGTTTGAAAAGCCAGCACCCGAGAGGTGAGCACTCTGGCCATTAAAAATTGCCTGGGCAGCCCCGTCGGCATTCCCCGGTAGGGGCGCCTCAGGCAGTAAGCAATAAACTTACTCCTCCCCAAAGAGGGGAGGCGAAGCCTGGGAGGGTGGACCTCCTAGAACTGCACAGGACAGACCCATAGACAGGCGTAAATCAAGCCCCGAAGGCCAAAACAATACCAGTCTATAGGGTGCAGTATCTATCGGAACAGATACTACACTTTGATCTTAGCCAAAAGGCCAAGAACGAGCTTTATTTACTCCTCTCCAGGAGTTAGGCACAAGGCCAGTTTTATCTTACTCCCACAAGTAAGATGTGACCCAAGGTCGGGTTGGGAAAGTGGGGTTTGAAAAGCCAGCACCCGAGAGGTGAGCACTCTGGCCATTAAAAATTGCTTGGGCAGCCCCGTCGGCATTCGCCGGTAGGGGCGCCTCAGGCAGTAAGCAATAAACTTACTCCTCCCCAAAGAGGGGAGGCGAAGCCTGGGAGGGTGGACCTCCTAGAACTGCACAGGACAGACCCATAGACATGCGTAAATCAAGCTCCGAAGGCCAAGACAATACCAGTCTATAGGGTGCAGTATCTATCGGAACAGATACTACACTTTGATCTTAGCCAAAAGGCCAAGAACGAGCAAGTATTATAATAGATATCATGTTATTCAATAAACACTGGCCCGGCTTCTATAAAGAAAATAAGTCCCATCGTTGTTATTTACCACATGTTAACTACATATTATTGTCGGGCGAGTGTGCGTGAATATCGGATCCCACAGCCATTATTAGTTTCAAGAAATTTCAGGTGTCTGGGTCAAAGGTCGTGATGACTGGATAAATGTTCCTGATACAAGGATATTATATTCGAGTTTGATAATCATGCAGTCTTTACTTACCAAGCTGTGAAATATATGAAAAGTGAAAAAAAAAGTAGTTGAATAAATGAATAAACTTCAATGAATAAAGTAAGAATCGCACTTAGTAGAGCGCATACCTCCACTACGGACCCATTTAGTTATCTTTAGTCCCGTAATTACTTTTAATTAAAAGTCACGCAAATCGTATAAACATAAAAAAAACAATGCACCTGGAATCATGCTATCCTTTTAATCCATGCGGCATAATCACGTTGATACACCGGTTCTTGTTAGATCAGCGAGGTTAAGCAACGTTGAGCCTCGTCAGTACTAAAAGGAGTGTCCATTTGAGAAAACCAGGCGCGGTATGCGTGATGACGACGACACCTACCTGCAAAACCTAATATTGCCATAAACGGCTTGCCAACTGACACTTGTAAATTGAGTTGATAATAGAGAGAGATAGAGAGGCTGAAAGTGATAGACAGAAACTTTAAAGGAGATGTGTCATTCTGTGAGTTAATTGCAAGCTAAAGCCTATTAGAAAAATTAAAATAGATATCTTCAAGCATAGCTCGATCATAAAAGTAAGGTATATTTTTACATGTATTTTGCGTAATTAAAATATATATGAAACAATTTAAGGAAAAGAACGTTGATTCACTCAGGTTAAGTATAATATATATATATATATATATATATATATATATATATATTATACTTAACCTATATATATATATATATATATATATATATATATATATATATATATTATGTAACCTGTGGTAATAAGCGTTTCTAATAAATTAACTCTGTCTATTAGATGTTGAAGCCTATAGATGTCATAACGGATGGACATAGAAAGCCGAAATTTCATAGTAATTATCTCTTTTCTATGTATATTGTTTTTATAGGGGTTTTGTGTTAATTCTGATAGCATAATGCGTTATCTAAATTAGACCAGGCCATGGCCAATCAAAATTAGACCAGGCAATGGCCAATCAAAATTAGACCAGACCAGGGCCAATCAAAGTTACACCAGACCAGGACCAATAAAAATAGTCCAGACCATGGCAAATGAAAATTAGACCAGACCATGGCCCAAATAAAATTAGACCAGGCCATGGCCAACAAAATTAAACCTAGCCATGGCACATCAAAATTAGACCAGACCATTGCCAATCAAAATTAGACTCGGCCATAGGCATTCAAATTTCTACCGAGCTATAGACAATCAAAATTTTACCGGGCCGTAGCCGATCAAAATTTTATCGGATCATTGTCAATAAAAATAGATCGGGCCATAAGCCAATCAAATTTAGATATGGCCATAACCAATCAATATTAGATCGGGTATTAGCCAATCGAAATTAGACCGGGCCATAGCCAATCAAAAATGGACCGGCTGCTTTCTATTTTATCATTTTTCAAATTGCAGAACTCCATTTAGTTAATCTGTGAATAGCTCTAATTGTTCTACGCCATTAATGATCTATAACACTGTTGAATATACAAATATTACATTCTAGAAAATATTTTATTCGGATACATAAACATGTTTTGCATAACAATTGTTCGATATTTAAAATCTGTGCTTTTTTCAATTTTGTGACAAAAAAATATTTATATTTTATTTCTAAACATAAATCTTAAATTAATTGTAAACTTAACTTTAACTTTAACATGTCTATTCGATCAGTACTCTATTTGAAAACCAACCTATTCATTTGAATTAATGTTCTATTTTAGTCATGTATGCTATTCACAATATGAACAGTTACGAATAACTTTCCCAAAACACAATATTTTGAATAGTCGTCGTTACGTTCACCTTGACAACGTCGGATATTGATTTACTCCTTTCCAGGAGTTAGGCACAAGGCCAGTTTTTATCTTACTCCCACAAGTAAGATGTGACACAAGGTCGGGTCGGGAAAGTGGGGTTTAAAAATTGCCTGGGCAGCCCCGTCGGCATTCCCCGGTTAGGGCGCCTCAGGCAGTAAGCAATAAAGCCTGGGAGGGTGCACCTCCTAGAACTGCACAGGCCAGACCCATAGACCGGCGTAAATCAAGCCCCGAAAGCCAAGACAATACCAGTCTATGGGGTGCAGTATCCATCGGAACAGATACTACACTTCTGTGCTAGGAAGTTTATGAAAATTGCAAAACGTAGAATACTTTGACGCATTTTATTCCCTATGAAGTTATTTATTTCGTTAAAATAAAACTTGTAACTTGTAAGTCTGGAATAACCAGGCAACTGGGGTGGGGTGTACACCGGATGGAGTAAGAGTGTCTCCCCCATTCAGAGATAACATTTCTATTGTTTGTTTATCTAAGGCCATCTGGGTGAGAAACGGGTCCGTTGCAATGTCCGATTGTCGTATTTGCGCTATCGATAAGTAACCCGCATATCCGTTTTACTGGGAAGATAAGAAGTGCAGAAAATTACGCACAGTCAAACACACACAGACACAGACACACACACACACACACACACACTATCATGTCTGTATCGCTCTCTTTCTCTCACTCTCTTTTTATCTATCTATCTATCTATATATATATATATAATAATAACAATCATAAATATTTGTTATTGTTTATTATCTATGTACGTGTACGTTTCGTCCTTAATAATCGGGACTCATCAGCATAGAAATATGACTATTCACTACCGGTCATGCGATTCGAAACACCGGATTACGAGTATTTTGCAACTCAAATCCGACGCCTTAACCACTCGGTCAATTTGGAATAGTGAATAAACTGTGATAATTTTAACAATTTATCGGCGTTCTACTTTTTTTTAATGAAAGGAAGAATGCATTTAAAGCTAGTGACGTCATGCTGTGTTAATACTACACTTACCGTGCTCTACCTTTTCGAGGAGCGACAAATATATATATATATATATATATATATATATATATATATATATATATATATATATATATATATATATATATATACAACCACCTGCGTAAAAACAGCCTACTTATTTACAAGCAATAGGGATCTCATCCTGCAAGGTCGACTGCTGCTGTGCTAACTGTAATATCGCATATGATCAACGGACTCTGGGCAAGAACTTAATTTGTAGAGCAATAACTCTTGACATATCAATTATTATTATTAAATATTTGATGGAATCATATTGCCATATAGAGGGCTTAGATAAAAATACTTTAAAATATTCATGTTCAAAAAATAGATATATGTTTATTTTTCAAAAATGTTGTTTTAGTTTTTCTTCGTTTCAAGGAAGTTGTATATATTTGTTAGTACTAATACTATTTAATGTATTTTTTTAAAGCTTTCACTTGTGACAAATTTCAGGGTATCTTTGAAACCATAGACACTTTGAAATTTGTTACGGGTGCTGCCTTTGCATTAATATTCAGTGTACTCGTGCCTTTCAAAGTCACCTTTATCCACGGGCTGCGGGGTGGGGTCAGTAAGTACTCGACCGCCGTTATCGGAAGTTTGAATTGTTTCGTTGCTTAGGGAACTGACAATCAAGGTAGATTAGATACTAAACACTAAACAAACAAAATACATCTCATAGAAACATGAAGAGATAGTAACATGATATGTTTTGCTCATGCATTTATTCTACCTTGCATACATATATATATATATATATATATATATATATATATATATATATATATATATATATATATATATATATATATGTATGTGTGTATGTATGTGTGTATGTATGTATGTATGTGTGTGTGTGGGGTGTTCCTACTTTAGTTGAACACTGTTGACAACAGCTGCTTATAATAGGTTTTAACTCTCGCTGATTTATCAGGTTGTTTATAGTGGTCGAGTGGGGTAAGACGTTGACGTTTGAGTAAAGCAAAACATGACTCGTGTTCCGTGGTTTTGAATCCTGCGACTAGTATGAATAATTATCTCTACACCGACGATTCCCAAAAGGATGAAACGTAGACGTATGTAGATAAGCAAATAGTTATATATATATATATATATATATATATATATATATATATATATATATATATATATATATATATATATATTTATACATGTATATATATATATGGGAAAATGAAAAAGGAAAACCAAAAAAATGGATGTTTTTTATGTGTACATCAACGTTTCGTCTTTATTTATAAGACTTCATCAGGATGATAATATAGAGAAAAATGTCATGCAAGTACAGATAGACATATTGGGAGGAAAAATAAAATAAAATAATGGCCACTACTGGGTGGACGTCCGTACTTGTTGGAGAATAAAAATGAATGTTGAAGAAAATGAGTGGGGAAAAAATGGAAGGATAGGGTGAGCAAGGACTACTGTGGCTGGTGGTAAAAGAAAGAGGTGGGGGATGAGCAGGGGTAAAGTGGATGGCAGAGAGGGAGTGGAGGAGAGGGAGGAGGGAGGTTCCACTCCCTCTCTGCCATCCACTTTACCCCTGCTCATCCCCCACCTCTTTCTCTTACCACCAGCCACAGTAGTCCTTGCTCACCCCATCCTTCCATTTTTTCACCACTCATTTTCTTCAACATTCATTTTTATTCTCCAACAAATACAGACGTCCACCCAGTAGTGGCCATTATTTTATTTTATTTTTCCTCCCAATATGTCTACCCTACATGTATCTGTACTTGCATGACATTTTTTCTCTATATTATCATCCTGATGAAGTCTTATAAATAAAGACGAAACGTTGATGTACACATAAAACCATCCATTTTTTTGGTTTTCCTTTTTCATTTTCCCATCACGTCGGATTACCTTCATCCTTCTCTTCCCATATATATATATATATTTAGGAAAACATTATTAAATAACACGGAGTGGTTTTGTTTGATGCGACCTTTTTTATTTTTTCAATTTTCCGAATTGTCCATCTAATGTTTCGATCAAATTGATATAAATATGATCCATGGGTTTCTTGTTCCATTCTTTTTTCTTTTTTGCAAGTACTTTCGATTTGAATCGTCAAATCATCTTCAGGCGGTATTAGTTTTAGTGTCTTTACAAATTATGACTTTACTGTTGTGCTCATTTTTGAATTATAACGGCGAGTAGTTTATAACTTGAAAAAGCGTCGTAAAGTTGAAATGTACATGAGAGCGTGATGGCGTTCTACACATATGGGAGAGTTTGACTATTTAAACCGTTAAGAAATTGATGACGTTAAAGAAAGTGCATACAATTCAAACGCATAACTACCTAATGGCTAAGAATTTGGTAATGTTAATTATTATGCTAGAAACTTTAAAATGTTGCGACTAGTTTCATTATTGGCATTATTAATTGTGGGATTTTTAGTTTTTAGTTAGAAGGCTTTGAGTATTTTTAATTTTTTGATATTGGTATCGTGGTGTATTATTTTGGTATTGTTAACAAGGATGTTTCTATATTGGGAGGGGGTGTTTTTTTAGGTGTTGGCATATAGAGCTAGTGTCGCAGAGATGTAGGGTGAGTCTTCGGGATAGTGTTGTGGAAGTGAAACCTATGTAAGAATTAGTTTTTTTTTATTGTTGTCGGTGATACATTCTCCCATAGGGCATTGGAACTGATATATTACATTGGTTCTTCCTAATGTATTTATAGAAACATCCTTGTTAACAATGCCAAAATAATACACCATGATACCAATATCAAAAGATTAAAAATACTCGAAGCCCTCTACATAAAAACTAAAAATCCCACAATTAATAATGTCAATTATTAAACTAGTCGCAACATTTTAAAATGTCTAGCATAATAATTAACATTACCAAATTCTTAGCCATTAGGTAGTTATGCGTTTGAATTGTATGCACTTTCTTTAACGTCATCAATTTCTTAACGGTTTAAACAGTCAAACTTTTAAATCTCTCATATGTGTAGAAAGCCATCACGCTCTCATGTACATTTCAACTTTACGACGCTTTTTCAAGTTATAAACTACTCGCCGTTATAATTCAAAAATGAGCACAACAGTAAAGTCATAATTTGTAAAGACACTAAAACTAATACCGCCTGAAGATGATTTGACGATTTAAATCGAAAGTACTTGCAAAAAAGAAAAAAGAATGGACTAAGAAACCCATGGATCATATTTATATCAATTTGACCGAAACATTAGATGGGCAATTCGGAAAATTGAAAAAATTAAAAAAAAAAGGCACATCAAACAAAACCACACCGTGTTATTTAATAATGTTTGCCTAAATGAAAATATGCTGCCTAAATACACACAATATATATATATATATATATATATATAGTCATCCACATACAGACTGTTTTGCTGCTCATCAATGCGGCTAGACCAGTTAGTGCCTCATGCCGGGATCGAAACGCAACCGTCGAGCTGACAGTCGGCGATGTTAACTCCTACGCCATCATGCGACACTGACTGAATGTAAGTTGTATCTCAATGTAAACATTACAATTGCCTGAGCTCGAATTAGTGTTTACCTAATGAGCATTGTTTTTTTTTACGCTAATGGCAGTTGGCGATACCCTTACAAACATATGCTCTACCCAGGGGGAGCTTTATATAGTTATCCACATACAGACTGTGTAAACCCCATTACATAACTTTGTTTAACGAAAATGCCTAAAATGTATGGCTTAAGCTTAAGGGGGCTTAAGAAGAAATTAAAATTCAGGGAATACAGCTTAATTGCTGCTTAGTGAATGTGGATCAAATTCAATGTAAATCTGAAATATTCGAGTTTTCAAATGGAGAATTTGTGCCACTATCATTCCTCTAAAATAGAGCTCTCTATCCATTAATAGACTCCACGAATGGCCTATGCTGGAAATTTCATTTCTTTGATCAATCATAACTCAAAAACCAATAAACCAAATTAGTTAAAACTTTGCACACAATTTTGTTTTGATAGGTTCTATAAGAGTGTAGAATTTCAGCATCATTAGTCAAGGCAACCCAGAGATCCAGAAAGTTAAAAAGAATCGTACATATTTTTAGACAGAGCGTCTTGGTCCAGTGGTAGAACGCTGGACTATAGACATCAATATCGAAGGTTCGATCTCTGTCTAAGTTAGCCATGCTGATGACGGCTGTGAGCTAGAAACACGTGTCCATGGATTACTTTCATGTACATATAAAATTAATATATATATATATATATATATATAATGATTTATTTTTTTTATGAATCTACGAGTTTGACACACATCACCTGAAGAAGATCATATGGCAAAACTGCTCCAAATATAAAATAGAAGATGTATATAAAGTATGTTACTAAAATCGCTGGAAAAATGATTCTATTATTTTACCGTCCCAGAAATATCTTACTTCAGATGAAATCCCCTACCTATACAAGGGTCAGATACATTCTGTGAAGCAATACTGCTGCCACATCTGTGGAGGTGACGCACAAAACTCCTGTGTCCTGCCTTGACAGAGTACAAAAACGACTTACAAATCTAGTGTGGGGTGATCTCTTCTCTTCCTGGCCACCTCTTTCTCACGGAAGATACGTTGCTAGTCTCTTTCTACTCCATAGTTATTTCCAGTGCAGGTGGTCGAGTGAGCGCCAACTTTTGGGTCCTCCTTGTAAGACATTCATTGCAAGAACTCGTTCTCATACCGCGACAGTAAAAGACTTTCGCTCTCCATGTGTTTAGCGTTAGGAGGAAATTCGGTAAACACAGCTTCTTTACAAAAGCTTCCAGACCGAGGGCCACAATACCGCGGGACTGCTTCCCTTCTGATTACAACTTGGTCGTCTTTAAATCTAATGCCAACGCATTCTTGTCATAAACCATCTTAGAAGCAATAAAACGCAGTTCATACCATTGATCAATGTCAGCACTCCCATAGTATTCTCCATCTTTCGGATGCAAATAATTTCGTCTCATTAACCACCTATCCTCGAGTGGCTCTTGGTCTTGATGATAAGTTGTGACCCAATAGTAAAATCATAACTGAGACGTTATGCGAACAACAATACCAAAGATGAGGGAGCAAGTCTGAAAAATTTGCGTAATAATAGAGTTCCCTCATTCCCGAAATACAGACAGATATTAAGCGTAAGTGTAGATGTGTTTATGTGGGAGTGCGTTTGCGCCAACCCATGTGTGGGGGTGGGGGTGGGGGGTACATGTCTATGGCTTCGTATTCGTATTTCGCAACAGATAGCTTGGTGCTATTTGTTGCAAAAATGTACGAAATATCGGCTTCATTTTTTTCTCTACGTAGGTGTGAGCCCGAGTGAGTACATTTTTCGGATCTGAATGTGTCTCTTTATTTGTGTCTTTCTTTGTGTCTTTTTAGCGATATGGCATTCACTCAGTCTCCTTCTTCTTCTTCTTCTTCTTCTTCTTCTTCTTCTTCTTCTTCTTCTTCTTCTTCTTCTTTTTATTTTCCTTGTGTAAACAATGTTTCACAGAGTCCCGCGTTCGTATTAACGGCGTTCGCGCTAAATAAATATTATCTTTCTCCCTATTGGCTGTTTCGCTTTTAACACCAAACGTAACAACAAAGACAATATATATATATATATATATATATATATATATATATATATATATATATATATATATATATATATATATATATATATATATATATATATGCGTGTGTGTGTTGCTTTATCATTTTATCTAGATGTATGTGTATGTATATATGGATGTAGATATGCATGTGTATATGTATATACAAATGTATATATATATATATATATATATATATATATATATATATATATATATATATATATGTATATACATATATGTATACATACATTTCTATAATTAAAAAGGAATATATATATATATATATATATATATATATATATATATATATAAAGAAAGGTATGCATGTATATATACTTATCAATGTATATGTACTATATGAGTTTATATATTTATGTAATCTCTATATGTGTGTGTATATATCTGACATGAACGAGGAATGTTGGTTGGAAGATATGAAATGGAAATAATTAGGTTGAAGAAACGCGAAAAAGACGAATAAAAACTTCTGAAATAGGAAAGGCAGGAAAAAACGTTTCGCCATTTCTTTTTCAAATATAATCTAATATTCTTGTAAAAGAATTCGTTCTAAATTTAATTTTACAACCAAGTTTCTTCAATTACAGTTCTAAATGTTGTTGTATAGTGGTTTGTCATCCATCGATTGTGGACTTATGTACCGGGATTTCCCATTAACAACTCTTTCTAACCGAGTAAAAGAATAAGACTATTTCCATTTTTTTGTGTATTTTAACAAATGGAATTTTTGTTCGAGTTTAAAATATCGCCCCGGTGGATGACGGAATTAATTACAAACCGGAATTAATTACAAATCTAAATATAAATATACCTGACAAATTTCTTTAAAAAAATATAATAAATATACTTTACAATTTTCTTTAAAAAATATGATAATATACTTTACAATTTTCTTTAAAAAATATGATAATATACTTTACAATTTTCTTTAAAAAATATGATAATATACTTTACAATTTTCTTTAAAAAATATGATAAATATATTTTACGAATTTTTTTAAATGATAAAATATACTACAAAGTTCTTTAAAAAATATGATTAATATACGACTTCACACATTTCTATAAAAAATATGATTAATATACGACTTTATATATTCTTGATGATAAAATGAAATAAAACTTTTTTTTTAATTCGTACAATATAATTTTGCCAATGAAAGAAATAAAATGAGATTTATTAGTTGAATAACAAATAAAATTTATAAATTAAGTCCAAGTTGTAATTAATTTCGAGTTGTAATTAATTCCGGGTTGTAATTAATTGCGAACCTCGCCCCGTTGAAGAAGAGAGAACGAGCGTACTCCTTCCTGTCCTGATCTATGAGCCCGTGTTACTTTGTTTCTCTCTGGCTTTTTTCTAGCCATTTTTCAAACTATCATTTGACAGATCCAATATATAATATTCATTTGGCAATGACGGAATTGTCGATGGTTTTACAATCGTATCGTAACGTGTAAGATGTTATAATCAGAAGTCATTACACGCTGCTCATAAAAATATTGCAAAAAAAAATTCGTTCTAAATTGAAATGATTTTTCCACGATCTAAAAACGTTGAACGGAGACTGGTTAAGACGAAACGAAAAGAAGTAAATTCTTTTAGTGAGTTATATCAAAATTATTTATATAAAGCAATTAAAATATTAATAAAAATATTTTTTTGACAACATAATTCTTTTGCTTTCGCAACTCTAAAACTAATTTAATTTCGCTTCGTTTTACCCAATCCCCGTGTCAACTGTTTATATAAACTGACTTAGAGAATAGCCATTGCCTGGAAGAAGTGTATGTCGACTAATTTACTTATTTTAGAAGTGTTTTTTTTTATTGTCTACGTAATACGGAATTAGTTTTTAACGCTAATACGTTCAGCATGCAATAATCTTGAACAAAAATAATTGTTCAGCTACTGACTATCGTCTTTTGGCCAAGATCAAAGTGTAGTATCTGTTCCGATGGATACTGCACCCCCTAGACTAGTATTGTCTTGGCCTTCGGGGCTTGATTTACGCCGGTCTATGGGTTTGTCCTGTGAAGTTCATGGAGGTCAACCAACCCAGGTTTTGCCTTCTCACCCTTTGAGAAGGGGTTAGTTTATTGCTAATCGCCTGAGGCGCCCCTACCGGGGAATGCCGACGGGGCTGCTCAGGCATTTTTTGTAGGCCAGAGTGCTCAACTTCTCGGGCGCTGGTTTTTCAAATCCCACTTTCCAGACCTTGTGTCACATGTTATCGCTGTGGGAGGTAGATAAATATCTACTGACTATCGTCTTTCCGATAAAATTACATGGGTCAGGAAAATACATGACTACCGGTATAAATAGTAGACAGTATAAATTAGGATTAAAGAAAAAATATCAAGTACAAATTTCAAAACCTAAATAAATTTAATATGAGTGTCACTACAGCATTGAAAGCGTCGTTCAGAGATATATTTGAACATTTTAGAAACCAGTTAACAGACGGGTGAATTTTTATCAATAAATTAAATTTATTAATTAAAAAAAATATATATATTACGAATCCGAATTTTTCGGTGTAACAAACCTTAATCATGGCAGACAGTATATATATATATATATATATATATATATATATATATATATATATATATATATATATATATATATATTTCTTTTTTTTTTCATGGTACAAGTCAACAGCAACACCGAAGATTAACGATTATCTCCGATGTTATTGGAGTGTTTTTTTTATACATGTCCGGTGCAAGCAGTGAATGCGCTGGCAAGCATGGGTTAGAATAATATGAGTGTCACTACAGCATTGAGAGCGTCGTTAAGAGATATATTTGAAAATTTTAGAAACCAGTAAACATACGCGTAAATTTATATCAATAAATGAAATTTATTAATTATTTTTTTATATATTTTATAAATCCGAATTTTCCGTTTTACAAACCTTAATCATGGCAGACACCATTATGTCAACGAGACTATCGTCATATATTTTGGTGCATTTAATTTTAAAATGTCATATTTAGTATGACTGTGGTATTTTAAATACACTTATATATTTAAGTAGACTCTATCGAACATATTCAACCTACAGCTGGATTCAATCTTTAATTACTGAGAAAGATCGACATTAGTTCGAAGATAACCTTTATTCGAGCTTGTAAGTCTGCAAATATTGATAATGCTAGCTTTTGCCAGGAAAGGGTAAGGGGTCGTGAAACTGTCATCGTAATCTCACATACCTCACCTAGTATTTTCAAATATTCACCCATATAATACTGACCAGGTTGAATCAAGCTTAACGTAACGAGACCCAGTATGTCAACGGAACTATAGCCATACTTTTTGTGTGTAGTTAATTAATAAATGTCGTATTGAATATGGCTGTCGCATTTTAAATACACTCTACATATTTAAGTAGGCCCTCTCAAATATTTTAACCTGCATCTGAATTCAGTAACCATTGATAAAGATAGACATTATGTCGAGGATAATTTCCATTTGAGGTTGTCAGTCCGACAAACCATGTTACGGTTAATTCTTTTTGCAAGGAAGACACCGCGAAGGCTTCCTCGTCTTCCCACGCACAGCACCTGGTGTTTCAAAACGGTGATCTATCTAGTCCTGATTACGTTCAATGTCGCTGAACTTCAGTGACCTAACGAGTACCGGTGTTTCAACGTGACTATGGCCGTATATGTTTACGCCCTGGTGTATATTAACAGGCGTAAAAGCCGTTTGTATTCTACGATGAGATGAATGTGCGAAGAAGGAAGACATATCTACATCCTGATCATAAACTGTAGAGCCCTTTCAGAAGCCTATTAATATTCATGACTGTTTTAAAAAAAAAAAAACATTTTACTTTCCCTCGAACGTTCTATTTTCTTTACTTTCTTTTAGATTATCTCGAGATCGACAAACTGATTTAAATCTCTCATATGGGACATCAACGTGTTTATCAAAATGTCCTCGGACTCGGCACGAAGCTAGACCAGTAAGGCAGCTTCGCTCAACGCATCAAACAAAGCCTTGAAGATATGATGTGATAAGGGCGACACGCTTACACGACCTAAAGAGGCAAAGTCTAGTAGCTGTTCATATACTCCACTTGGTCTCTCCTGTCTAAAAAGTGTAGTAGCTGTTCAGATATTCCACTTCATCTTTCATGTCTACGGTCAGTGAATGGAAAAATACATAAAGACTGAAGCAGTTGTTATTTTTGTAACAATCAAGAGCGTCCATTTTGGGGGAGTTGGATTTTTCTTTACATTAATAACAAACTTTGTGTCTGACTCTGCCTTCGTGAGGAAACAAGTAAATAGGGCCTTCAACTTCTTTCACATTCTTCATTTGGAAACGAAAGAAGGAAGAAGCATTTATTTTAGAATGGCAAGTCGTAACTATGTACGCGGGTTTGTCTCCGGCTAAAAGTCCAAAACCACACAAGAAATACTTACAAACCTTTAATCATCGGATTTAATGACCACGACCTGCGTATGGTTAAATCATTACGATAATATTTATTTCCTTAGAGTCAGCAGAGGGGTAATTTTTTCATTAATATTGGTATTTGTAGAGATCAAGTTAGAAGCGTTCAATTCGCGATCCCTATCAAGTAATACTTTCTTGCTTTTACACTTGGATACATACTTACATGTATACACACCACACACACCATCAACTTCCCTCTCTCCCCCCCTCTCTCTCTCTCTCTCTCTCTCTCTCTCTCTATATATATATATATATATATATATATATATATATATATATATATATACATATCTGGTTGAACAGGAGTGCCAACTTCTGTTTATTCCTTTTGTGATCCAATCTTTTTATTCGTCGAACGATAGATCTTGTACTATTAACCATGGAGTGTAGGACATCTCCATATTTGACGCAAACGTTTTTGACCACCATTGGTCGTCTTCAGGCGGATGATTTTCAATGCAAAATAAAATTGGTGAATTTATCAAGATGAGGTTTCCATGTCATTAAAAACATTCAACAGCATTTCAACGCGCCTTCGCACCCCTCATAACGAGCATGGTTGATGTTGGGCTTTTTTAATTGAATGAACAATGCTTCCATTATGGGGAGGCGAATATATATATATATATATATATATATATATATATATATATATATATATATGTATATATCAAAGTTATTTGTGTGTGTATACATACACACACTCATATATATATATATATATATATATATATATATATATATATATATATATATCGTACATGTATTGTATTAGTTTCTGTAAATGTAAATCCGTAGAAACTCAAGTGTTTATAAAAAGTGCTCAATACATATATATATATATATATATATATATATATATATATATATATATATATATATATATATATATATATATATATATACATATATATATATATATATATACCACGGAGTTTGAACGTTGGACTCAGGTAGAGTGTTATTAGCCATGGCAATCGGTGGTTGAAGAGGTTTCTTGTAGGTGTTGAAGGAAATGAGCTTTGTCTTAGCAGCATTAAATGTTACCATCCATTTATGACCCCATTCCACTACAGACTGAAGGTCACTTTCTAAAGATTCAGCTATTGCCTCGGATATGTGCGCGTCCGTTTTATCTACATGATGAGAGTAGAGCGTGCTGTCGTCAGCAATTATACTCATCGCAGATACAACATCATTAGGGAGGTTGTTTAACAAAAATTCAGGAACAATAAAGGTCCAACGATCGATTCCTAGGGTACACCTGCATTTATGTCATGTTGGTTTGATGCACGGCCTTCAAGGACCACATAGATCTTTCATTTAGATAATTAGGATCTAATTATATTAAATATTCGTCCAGTAATTCCATAAGAATTATTTTTTTATGAGAAGACCTTTATACCAGACCTTGTGAAAGGCTTTGGATATATAAACCGTTGCCGTCCTAGCTTCACCTGTATGGTGTATGCGTGCAGAGATGACCGTCCTTGCCTAAATCCATGGTCAGAAAGAAGTTCAGCATTAACGGTTTGACGGACTATCGCTAGATTGATTAAGGATTCAAAGATTTTTGCGAAAAGCCGGTAGTTGACTAATGGGGCGATAATTCATAGGGTCAGTTTTATCTCCAGAATTCTTGACGACTGGTACCTCAGAGACAATTTTCCAGTTATCAGAGGAGCAAGATTCGGCAAGACATTTGTTGTAGAGTTTGGAGAGGACAAGGGTAAGTTCAGCAGAGTGTTTCTTTATTAATATTATTGGTATAAAATTAGGCCACATGATTTGGATGTGTAAATTTTTTTATGGGGTCACAGACATTAGATGGGTTAATGGCCAGGTCACGAACTGTGGTTTCAGTCCGCGATGAGAAATTTTGGAGGGAGTGGTTTGCGAAGTCAGAAGTTGAGTTTAAGGCGAAACGCTGGGCAATTAGTTTAGCCTTATCAGTTGCCGTAGTAGTTGGATAGAGGTTTAATTGTTTATTGTCTATTGTTCACCACACTATTGACGATTTTCCAGAAATCATGAGTACCTAGTTTCTGTGACTTAATGCGTTTTCTGGTCCTCTCTCTATACCTTCTGTTTTCTTCATCTATTACAGTCTTACAATGATTTATTGACGCTATAAGTTTCTGTATCTTTCTAGCTGACTTATGGCGGTTAAATTTTCAGAATGCTTTCTGCTTCTGAGCAATAGCAGCTGCACAGTTTATGGATGAACCACTGTGGAGAGTGGGGCTTGCTGTAGAATTTTGCGCATGGGAACACGTGATTCAACGCCTGCTTTTACCCATTAGGTTACCTCATTTTCTCACTGATCAGAAGGGAGAGAAAAAAGTTTAACTCCATGGAGCGTCTCTGATGTGATCTCTGATGGATTCCTAACCATCCCACTTATAGTATCTCGTCGGTTTGAGCAGCGGTTCATAAGCTTTGGAACGAGATTTTATGGCGGTATCAATCATTACCACGATGTGATTAGCGTTCAACAGCTGGCTATTGGGCATTCGTCACACAAGCTTCGGACAGTTAGGTTAAGAACAAGTCAAGTTCTATTTATGGCTCAATTGAACAGCAGCCAATCTAGAGGGTTCAACGAACGTTATCGGAGCATTGCTTATAGCTAAGTGACAGTCTGTTTTTAATATCTACGAACAGTGTTCAACTTTAATTTCTTAAAGAGGTTTTATAACAATATTTAGAAATAAATATAAAATTAGTTTACCTACATACGCTGGCGCTTCAAGCTTTATCTCGCATCAGTATAGGAGGTGACACTTTCAGACGGTCATATATATAAGTTAGTAAATAAATGATGCAAATAAAGAAAGCAAATGGAAATGATTATTAATAGTGGCAGTAGCAGGGTAAGAGTAGAAGAGTAAGAGGATTATATGAAGGGATGACGCAAATAAAGAAGAAAAAGAAAAGTGTAGCGGTACACGCAACGCTAGAGAAAAAAAGTAAGAGGAATCGCGTAAATAAACAAATTACGTAAATAAAGAAGGAAAGGAAAATACTAACGTAGTAGTGTCAAAAGAAGCGTAAGAGAAGAGTAAGAGAATTACGTAAATAAATAAATGACATAAATAAAGAAGAAAGATAAAATAGTAACGTAGTAGTGGCAATAGCAGCGTAAAAGAAGAGTTAAGAAATTATGTAAATAAATAGATGACGTAAATAAACAAGAAAGGGAAAATACTAACGTAGTAGTGGCAATAACAGCGTAAAAGAAGAACAGTTATAGAATTACGTACATAAATAAATGACGGAAATAAAAAGAAAAGGAAAATACTAACGTAGTAGTGGCAATAACAGCGTAAAAGAAGAAGAGAAAAAGAATTACGTACATAAATAAATGACGGAAAGAAAGTAGAAAAGGAAAACACTAACGCAGTAGTGGCAAGAGCGGCGTAAGAGAAAAAGAATAAGAGAATCACGTGAATAAATAAATGACGTAAATAAAGAAGAAAAGGAAAATTCTAACTTATTGGTGTCAGTAGCAATGTAATAGAAGACGAGTGATAGGATGACGTAATTAAATCAATGGTCTTCATGAATAAAAGGAAAAAAACTAAAACAGTAGTGTCGATTGCAGCGCAAATGAAGACTAATAAAAGGAATGTCAATAAATAAACGACCTAAATAAAGAAGAAAGGGGATACAACTTAAGTAGTAGTGACAGTAACAGTCAAAACAAAAAAGTATAAGAAGATGGTGTAAATAAATAAGCGACATAAAAGAATGGCACTTATGCAGTTTATGGACCCGGCTGAAATAATAACATTATTATTTTGAAAGCCATTCATAACATGGAGAGGGAGGGTGCTTTATTAACTATTCTGTACTTTCACCTAAATATTTAATAAACCAGATACCGTAAACATTGAATTTAACTTGAAAATCATATGTAAAAAATTGCCCTGTCCGTAAACTGCATACGCATCGAAAGAAAAAGAACACTTGAAAATTACGGAACATTTTGAAATGTGTGAGATAGGGTTCAGGGATGGGAGCAGGAGTACAAGTGCGTATTCATTCACTACCGGGTAACGTCGGGTGGGCGTTCTTGCACTACTTAAATGCCACAGTCATCAGTTTTCAATTAAAGCTATTGAGTTCAAAATAAATGATTCCAGACGTCCTTATACAAATAATATTCTGTTTGTTTTAACTAACCTAATTCCAAACCCCACCATTCATATCCCATTTTTTCGCTTTCTCCTGACAATTAAACGCGAACAAAAATCCGTCATTCACATTTTCTTTTTACCAAATGCAATTTAAAAAAAATATTACTTGATATTTTTTCCAACTATATATATATAACTAGATTTATCTACCCGGCGTTGCCCTGTAGTGTTTTATTTTTTCTTATGATTTGTTTTGTTTTTAAACTATGCCGCTTTTTAGCTACAACATTCACAACAAAGGAGAGTAACTCTGTATTGACGAATACAAAGTTACGTCCCCTTTTTAAAGATAACGTCCGTATGAAAATTATTCCGATCATGTAAAAGTATTTTCTTAAAGGAATGAAAGCGAATTATATTTTATTGTTCTTAAAAAAAATGCAGCAACGACCCACCAAAAAACTGACTAACTGGGATCAAATATTGATTTTGTAGGAAGAAAGCTATCGATGAGAAAAATCGAGAAATAGACTGACTTTAATCAATATGTTCGAATTGTAACTATCCGGCTGTTCGGAAAATAATAGCCGATTTGAGAAATAAAATGTATAATCATTGAATCCGTGCGGAACACATTTATTTAGTTTTTTTCACTTTACTAATTTGCTTCACACGATCGGGTACATATAAATACTGACATCAAGTGCCTTATTTATTTCTCTGGTATTTTGACGTGGGTTTTTTTAAACAATCGCTTTTAAACATTAATTGGCAAAAGTGAATAGCCGTCCTCTTCATGCTTCGATATCAAGGCTCTCATTACCAATACTGAAGTTATAGAATTAATAAAAACACCTGTAATCATATAAAACGCAAGTCGTTGGGTTTAGTCGTCTCTCCTATCCTGTTCGGCTGAATTCTCAACTGTCTTATTTTCGCTGCCGCGGGAAGCTGTTGAAAACATTACCCCGGGACTGCTTCTTTCCAGACTACAACAGGGTCGTTTTGAAATCCAATGTTTACAAATACTTGGCATTAGTACTTCTCTTAAGAAGTCAAACTCATAAACTTTCCTCATAAGTAACCAAACTTTTTTCCTTTCCAATCCCTTTATTATATTCTTCATCATCGAACTGAAAATCCGTAACACTTATCCTCGAATCGCTTTTGGCTATGATTAGTGATGACTCATTAGCAAAATTAAAATAAAATAATAATAACTCTTTCTGTTGGTCAAAAGGCTAAGAACAAATTGTAGTATCTGTTCTGATGGATACTACACCCTATAGACCGGTACCGTCCTGGATGAATGCTGGGCATTTCGAGTGAAAAGAGTCCTTCTGATTTTTTTCAATCAGTTTACTTATGCGACTTGCGGTTCTTCGTTTCCTCAATTAACCTCGAAAACGCCGGGACACGGATCCCATTAGTCTTTATTTATATAAAGTTAAGTATGTGGATATGTTTATATATGTGTATGTACAAGATTCGCTCCAAAATGAATTAACCTATCATAATTCATTTTGGAACCGTGCTGCTAGGCGTGGTGGTGGGTAATGTGGGCTATCTTAAGGTTTATTTAATAGGTATTAGATATTAATTAATAAATATTTCTCAAATTTCAGTTTCTTTGAAATATTGCAGTGGTTTTATGTGCCATGATATGAGCACGATTCTCTATTTTAAACATTCAAATATTTCAGATTTGCATTAAATTGACTTCATTGTCATTAGTGACCAATTAAGTAAGATACCCTTCATTTTAATTTCTTCTTGAAATTCCCTTAAGCTTAAGTATATATATATATATATATATATATATATATATATATATATATATATATATATATGGTACTGATATCGATGCTGAACCAGTTTTTGTGAGGTTCGACTCGGAAGTGTTTGGCTGTCCTACGCAAACGCCCGAGAGTTGACGAGCCGATTTGTACCAGACGACAATTTTGATACGGTGCTGCGTCCTGTGATACTAATGTTTTGCTTGTTTTGTTTTTTTGTTGTTGTTAGGGGTAGTGTTTAGGGTTAGGGTTAGGGTTTAGGGTTAGGGTTAAGGTTAAAAATATTTATTTGATTACAGTAATTTCGCTCTGTTTTGCTTGTTTCATTTGTTTTATTGTTTAAAAAATTTCTTGCAAAT
>OY744541.1:34323122-34338122 GCA_963556195.1 Sepiola atlantica | reverse complement strand
TAAATACCCATACCAAAGGGATAAATGCAGATATCGGAATGTTGAGTATCTACAATTTCTTTCATCACACCAATAATAAATATGCCATTCAAGGCACCAAGATATATGGGCCACATCATCAGTTGGATTTAAACACTGCTAATTTGACTTCTCTAACGCGCGCACAGAAACACTCACATGCATGGCCGTGCGTCCTCAGCTAGCTTGATATCGACCATTGTTCACCGTGCAATTTATATATAGGTTGACTGATTGGTATATATGTGTATGTGTATGCGTGTGTATGTGTATTTATGTGTCTATGTATGTGTGCACGCGGATGTGTGCGCGCATTTTTATTTACATTTATATATATGTTTACAGACACACTGCTGATCACTGACTATTAGATATAGACCTCTGCAAACATATTGCCTATCACACGGTCTTTAAACTCCCGTCATTTCTGATTCCTTTTGGGTTTTTTTTCTTTCCTGATACACGTGTACCGGAAACAAAATAGACAAAAAAAAAACATAGATGACCTTGATAAGCGGCCCCTGGTGGCCGGTTTGTGAAAAAATTTAAAAAATTATTAATTGTAGTTCGACATTTTCAAAAATTCTCTTCACACCTCATAGAAGGCTTGATGAAGGAAATGGTTCCCGAAAATTTCCTATAGACTATACCCCAAAAAAACAATAAAAAAACTGAATTTGGGATTTACTTTACTTTGCTTATAAAGTCGTCTAATAAATTCGAATTGAAACTGGAAGTTGCACGTTTATTTATTTTTTCATAATTCTCAGTTTTTATTGAACACTATTATTATACTTTTGCAACTTGTACGCTTAGGATTTACTGCTGACTGATTACTCATATATACATACACACACACACACACACACACATATATATATATATATATATATATATATTTAGTAGTATAATATATATATACATATATATATATATATTTATATATGTATATATAGTAGAATTATATGTATAATATATATATATGTCCACGGAAACTCATCAATTCCTATCAGAACTCTGGGAACTCGTATGCAAAGAGGAGGAAGAAAAATCCAGGAATATTGTCCAAAGAAAAATATCCTGGCTAAGAAGCCTACCCGATAAAGAAAAGACAGAACAAACATCATACATGAACCAAAACAACAACCCAGAACAAGACCCAATGGAAAACACCCACACACGACATACACAAAACCAGTGGATAACACAAAACAGAGGTAAGAAGAAAAACACATACCACACACAAACATACTTACACAACAGATCCAGTTACTCACAAGGAAACAACATAAATATACCCACATCATTTACCCACCCCTCTCAACAGTTTCAATCCAAATCTTCATTAAACTCACCCCGAAACCACACTCACCCACATACACACAACAAATACAACTTTAACACACATACACATCAACCATACACTAACCCTTACGAATACGGGCCAACACAATACAAACCTAAATACTTTCACCCACACCAACCAATACAATAAGAAAACCCTATCATACACCCTACACCACACAAAAAAACACCACAAAATACCCTTACTCAACAACCCCTACCAAAATCACCGAAGTAAACCTTACAACAATTACCCACACCCACCACACCAACAGATGAAACCTTCATACAACAACCTTCCACCCTACCACACACAACAAAACAGACCCTACAACCACCCAACACACCAATGGATACAATCGAAATACTCCAAACACTACCCACATCATCAAACAAAACAACCATATAACAATTCCTACAGACATGAGCTTACACAACAATACAGACCCCACAACTACATCCACCATCAAGAACCTCTACCAATATACCCCAACCCGAAACAACTAACTCACAATAATAACACATTAAAATATACCAAAATAAACCCTTATAACAACACGCACAACGCCAATTATAACAACACGCACGGCACCAATTTTGCCAGAAAACAACACAATCCTCTAAAACACACACAATATATAGAAAGCAATCACTCTTCAACAACTCTTCAAATCAACGAAACAAACAACACTCATCATCATTTTTTAGAAACCCCTCCCCGGACAACAATTCCAGATTAGATAATTTAAAACCCAAAATTATCAATTTATCCACATACACATTTACAAAGAAGGAAATAGAAATACTAAAATTAGGCCTCAAATTCTGCCCAACTCCCAAAAGTAATATCACGGAACTGAGGAAGGACCTTAAAGAATTTGAACGCAAATTTAAACTAATAGAAACACTAAACAATAAAGAAAACAAAACAGATCAGTCATTAGTGAGAAACAAATCAACATATTTCCCTAACAAACACAACAATACGTAAGAACTAAACACCTACTTTGAAAACCTATGGAACATCAACCCTCAGAGTAAAACTAAACCTAATAGTAACCTAACATCTAAACAAACCAAGCACTAGATAACATCCTAAATAATAATAACATAATTATAAAAGAAGCTGACAAAGGCAGTGCGGTAGTCATCATGGACAAACATTACTATAAATCGAAAATTACAGAGGTACTAGAAAACAATGATTACTACAAATCAATTAGCACCAACATTGATAACAACACCATTTCATAAATCACAAAACATACAATAATATACTAATAAAAAAAGAAAAAGGATTTCCTAACAAACTTCATGATTAAAACAAACAACTTCTACGGACTACCTAAGATACATAAATCAAATGAGATAAGGAATGCCATCAACATGATATGATGATAAACGACGTAAGCTTGGTCATTGGAATTAAACTAATCACTTTATATGTATATATATATATATATATATAAAGTGATTAGTTAAAATCCAATGACCAAGCTTATGTCGTTTATCATAATATTTATTTTGCAATGACAGAATTGTCGATGGTTTCAAAACGTGCAATAATATGCTACAATCAGAAGCAATTACATACCGCTCTTCAGAAACCTCAAAAAACACTTTTGAGAATGTTAGATCATGCAAAATATTATTGGATAAAAGTAAAAACAGTCAACACGCACACGAAATGATATATATACATAAGTGAGATTTTCCTTATTTTATTAACTAGAATAGCTTGATATATAAAAGCTACATAAAAATGTTTCGTCCAAATTGGTCTTTATTATGGAAAAATTAAATTTCATTTTCAAAATCATTAATCGATTTAACTTTTTAGTACAGATTGATATTTTATTTTATTTTTTCCTTCGTCAAAATGTTGGTGAAGTTTGTCAGCTTCTTTAACCAGTACTACTATTAATCAATTACGTTTTTAACATTAAAAATGCAGTAACCTAAAATGAAATTAAATTTTACAAAATTGATTCCACTAGAATGCATGTAGGTTTATTGATAAACAAGTCAACCATTTTTAATAGTTTCTTGATAGTTGACAAAAATGATAAACTACTTCTAAATCATTGGGCATTTTTAAGGAATTTAGAAGCGTTTTTATTTAAACTTCAAAAAACTATTTTAAAAAACATTAAATTAAAGACTGATGATGATATATGCGGTTGTCTCGATCCGATCACTACTAAGCATGATATAAGAGTTTGGCAATCAAGGACAAATGAGACAGCTAATAGCCAGAGAATATGTATAAGGAATGTGGGGGTATCAAACACAGAAAGCTCATAATCTAAAGACTGTGAGTTCATGCCCTATACAGGGTAGTAGAATTTTCTTTACATTACAAAGTGTTTTTTACTAATAACTATCATATATATGCCCCATCCGGTCGCATATTTTTGCTTGGGTGGGAGGATTATATCATTGTGAAAAAACTACATACAATAAGTGGTTAAAGCAAAATAAAATAAAGTCAAATGTATTCACTTTTTATAGATGAGATAAAGAAAGAAAATAATATGAAATTACAACATGGACACCAGCGATTAAGACATTGCATCAAAGTTCAATTTTTAATTGTTTATAAAATTTATTAGAATTTTATTTCAGAATAGAAAATACAATTTAAGACTAATTAATAAATTTCAACCAAAATGTGTGCAAAAATAAAAGGAAATAAGCGTGTTATTCAAATAATCTCTATAGTACAAAATTGAACGCCGAACAGAAATGTATTTTTCGTCCTTTCAGTTTTTAATGTTAACTGTTTAGTAATTTGAAAAGTTTTTGTTTTTAAGTTTAAAATATTAAGGAGGATGTAATACATGGGAGGAATTATCTCCTCTGTTTTAAGGGTGTGGGGGGACACACCCTTAAAAACAAAGTAGATAATTCCTGGGAAGATGATCTTATGACAACAGAATCGATACTACACTTATAAATTCCGATTAAATCGAGTTTTTTTTTTACATTCATTTAAAAATTACGTCACAAAAGAATACTTTTTTATTGCTCCGTGGCTTTTTGTCTAAGATAAAAGTGTAGTATATTTATTTACTCCTCTGCAGGAGTTAGGCACAAGGCCAGTTTTATCTTACTCCCACAAGTAAGATGTGACCACAGCTTGGGTCGAGTAAGTGGGGTTAAAAGCCAGCGCTCGAGAGGTGAGCACTCTAGCCATTTAAAAATTGCCTGGTCAGCCCCGTCGGCATTCCCCGGTAGGGGCGCCTCAAGCAGTAAGCAATAAACTTACTCCTCCCCAAAGAGGGGAGGCGAAGCCTGGGAGGGTGGACCTCCTAGAACTGCACAGGACAAACCCACAGACAGGTGGAATCAAGCCCCGAAGGACAAGACGACATCCGTCTATAGGGTGCAGTATCCATCGGAACAGATACTACACTTACTTCCTAGCGTGTGCCAGATAAAAGTGTAGTATCTGTTCTCTTAACATCAGCGCCGGAACTGTTCATGTACTTATCTCCCTTGAAACTGAAAGTTTTAAAATGTGTCGAAAACGCTATCGCTTATTTTTATAAATCTCTTTAATTAATTGTATTAATAATTATAATAATATTACTATCGAGGGCAATATTATAAATATATAATAACATTTGACAATACCAATCATAAATGTATATTACAAAATATTAATTTATTAGAAAATCAAAAAGAAAATAAATATGAAAATGTGCAAAAGCGAGTTTTGTTTGACAGAGTTTAGAGATAACTATGTATACTGCATTATTATATTACGTTTAAAGGTTTTGATGTTAATATACTTAAGAAAGATTTGCATTTATTCATATTTAGATTATATTAGATTAGATTGGAATATTAGATTAGCTAAATGCAGTATTGTCCATTATTTTGCAATTTATTCATTACGTTTGAAAATTGTTACTGACGGACAGACAGACAGACGAACGGACAAAATCCCTATTCGTATGAGATTGTAAGGAAAGTGTGTTATTTACTTCTCCCCAGGAGTTAGGCACAAGGCCAGTTTTATCTTACTCCCACAAGTAAGATGTGACCCAAGGTCGGGTCGAGAAAGTGGGGTTTGAAAAGCCAGCGCCCGAGAAGGTGAGCACTCTGGCCATTAAAAATTGCCTGGGCAGCCCCGTCGGCATTCCCCGGTAGGGGCGCCTCAGACAGTAAGCAATAAACTTACTCCTCCCCAAAGAGGGGAGGCGAAGCCTGGGAGGGTGGACCTCCTAGAACTGCACAGGACAGGCGTGCAGTATCCATCGGAACAGATACTACACTTTGATCTTAGCCAAAAAGCCAAGAGGGTTAAAGTGTGAATCCACATCTTTCCTAAGAGTATTAGTGCCATTGCACTCAATAGACTCGATAGGACTTGTGACTTGGCAAAGCTAATTTCATATTCTGCAATATTATCCATTTATTAATTTCTCTTTTTACGCGGTTTTCGGATCCTTTAAGTCGGAAACATAATACCTATTTTAAACATTGTATACAACGAGTTTAACACAACTTCCATGAACAGAGTTGCTTCTCAAAAACTTCCTATCTGTGGAACACAATACTACAGGGATACTTTCCTGCTACCTACAATATGCCCGTCTTCAGGTGCAATTTCAACAAATATTTTCGAAGTGTCCTCTTAAGTAATCAAGTTCCACTCATTCCACCCATCATTACAAATCCTCTCATATTACTGTTCATTATCCAAACTGACAATCTAATAAACCCTTTATCCTCGAGTAGATTTTTGCCTTAGTACGTGGGAGCTCATTGATATTAAAAAATGAACATTTCTATTTTGATCATAGTGTTGCATACCTCCTCTCTTAGGGAAGGCCCAACGCTTTACAGTTCACACTCAATTTAATATGCGAGTCCATAACGTACCTTTTTCCGCGTGCCTTGCGTAATCCTGCCGCTCGTCGGTTCTCCTCCCAATGACTGAGGACACCTGAAATAATTTATTCACAACCACGAAGAATGAAGAAACATCGATTTGAAGAAAGAACATTTTATTAACGGGGTGGATGGACCCTTTCTTCTGCCAAAGGCGGGGGTGGGCGGATTTCTGGCTACGGATTTTGTCTTAATTGTCGTCGGTGTCTAGACATTCTCGCACGCCTGCCGCCCTCAAAATATCCCACGCGACTGTCGTTTCACTTTCTCACTCTCACCCACTGATGCCACGTCCGCTCTCAGTGCAACCAGGATGACATTTGAAGGCACTAGCTGACGCGATGACAGGTGTCGTGTCGACATCGGCTCGTGAATTAAAATCACGAGATGAATACTAGCAACCGTACCCACTTACTATGTAACAAAGCTGTAATCAAAGTCGATATCTTTGTTGAGAGTATTGGTGCAATTACACACAGCAGATCTGATAGGACTTGTAACTAGGTATGGCCGATTACATAATCAACGATGTTATCCTTTTGGTTAATGACACACACGATGTTTGTCTAATCCTAACACTAGCAGGTTGCTCTTAAATCTTTTGAAAGCTGTGTGGCATTTTCTATCAGTAAATAATGACACCTTAGCATTAAAAACACGCTACTTTCTATTTTACTCAAGCTGTAATGAAGTCTATATTTTGCCGCTCGTCGGTTCTCATCCCAATGACTAAGGACACCTGAAATTAATTATTCACAACCACGAAGAATGAAGAACCATCGATTTGAAGAAAGAACATTTTATTAACTTTATTTATATGAAGTATATATCTTTTCTGAGAGTATTAGTGCCAATGAATGCAATAAATCCGATAAGACTTGTAACTTTGCAAATCCGATTTCATAATTTGTAATTTGATCTATTTGGTTAATGATGCATTCAAGACGTCTGTCTTACCCTAACCCTTACCCTAACATTAACTCTAACGCTAACCCTAATCTTAACAGGTTGCCGTTAAATCCGTTGAAAGCCAGCTGTGTGTAACTGGTGCCTCTAACCAGACACGAGTCTGCCTTGTAAATATTTATCGAAGGAATTATCAACATGTACGCGCTATCGAAGTCATTTTCAATGGCTTCTGTGCGCGGGAACTAGATCAATAATTGGCGCCCTTTATTCTGACTCCTGATAACCGACAAGAAAAAAACAGAGTCGATAATTATGGAAGCCCGTTTGTTAATATTTGTATTTCTACCTCAACTAAGTATGTGTCTGTGTCAAAGTTTTCTTTTGGTCTCCGCAGACCGTTGATACCTTTGCTCTGAACACGAAATGCAACCAGCTCGCGCCAATCAACACCGAAGTAGACGTTTTGTCAACATGAGAATTAGTGTTGTCCATTTTACAATTAGGACATCATTTTGAAAGATCTGTATTATCTATTGCTGGCTGGCTTCGCAATTTAATTAATATTTGTTACTTGAAATCATTCAAACGAAAACAATCGATACGAAAAAGAAAACAACCCCTTCCCCCTCTTTCTCTCTGTCTCTCTGTCAATAAGAAAAGAAGATAGAACTAATCTATAAGAAGACAAAACTAATCGATAAGAAAAAAGAAAACAAAACTTTACCTTTCTTTCTCTCTGACTTTCTATCAATAAGAAAGGAAACAACACTAATCGATAAGTAGACAAAACTAATCGATAAGAAATAGAAACGAAACTAATCGATATAAAGTAAAAAAAAACTAATCGATAAAAAAGAAGACAAAGCTCCCCCTCTTCATCTTTCTGTTAGTTTTCTATCAAAAAGAAAGGAGGCAAAACTAATCGATAAAAAGACAAAACTAATCGATAAGAAAAAGACGCCAAAATTCTCCCTTCGTTTTGTTTTAATAATAATAATAATAATAATAATAATAATAATAATAATAATAATAATATATACATATATATATACATACGAGAGAGAGAGAGAGGGGTGGAGAGAAAAACAGGTTTCCACTGAGCGTCGTTACTGGTAGCGTGGTAGAATACATGTAAACAAATAAAGTACATATATAGTGCTATAATCTCTTATAATTCCAGTCGCAATATATATATATATATATATATATATATATATATATATATATATATATATATATATATATATATATATACAGGGTGATTCATATGTCACTTCACTTAGCTATTTAAAATCATTACCATATGAAGCACAAACATACTATGAACTTTTTGATGATTGTTATCTTACTCTCTAATTACTGCTATTTGTTATTTTAAATTTGTTCGTTTCTATATTTGTTTCTATATATATTTATTTCATAATCAATCAAATATGCTACAAAGAGTCGTAAATTCCTTGCAAAAAAGAATGGAGCTATGCATGCAGAACGAAGGTGGAAATTTTGAAAATTTGCTGTAATTTTAAACTCCCATAAATGAATTTGTTGAATTCACTTTCTGTTTTGTATTACCGTAATTTTTAACTTTAGAATTTCAAAAATAAATAGCTAAGGGACTTAGAAATCACCCTGTATATGTATATATATATATATATATATATATATATATATATATATATATATATATATATATATATATATGTATATATATATATATATATATATATATATTAATTTTGCACTCCTGATTATATATATATATATATTTATATATATATATATATATATATATATATATATATATATATATATATATATATATATATATATATATCATATATATAATCAGGAGTGCAAAATTAATCTCACGAACAGAATAGTTTTGCATCATTTTATGTACTCTTACTGACATTAAAATCAACATATAATGTTACTTAACCTGATGTTTGAGAATCTATCATTTAATTTTGAAAAAAAGTTTTAAAGTTAAGGCTTATCGGGTTTTAAACAGAAATTGAAATTCATGGAAATCATACTCATGGATGAAGGCTAATGCAAATCTGGAATATTTGAATGTTAAAATAGGAAGTTCTACAAATGTTATGGTCCTTAAAGTTTGTTCGAAATACTCCAAGGAAAAAATAGCGAATATTTATTAATTTATGTGTACTAAGTATTTTTAGCAATTGTGGTTCAAAATTCGTAATGATCAGTTAATTAGTTTATGAGTGAATTCTATACATAAGAATATAAACACACGCATATATATATATATATATTTATATATATATATATATATATTTATATTTATATATATATATATATATATATATATATATATATATATATATATATATATATATATATGATAAGGAGATGTAGTTTGCTTTCATCATTGCGAGTAATGTGTATATAGGGGAGTATTAGAAGGCTATCACAATGCAAGAAATGGAAATATATCGGCGTTGAGAAGTATGACAAAAACAAAAACAAGTGTTTTTTTTCTTTTAATTATATATATATATATATATATATATATATATATATATATATATATGTGTAAAACACAGAGGATGCGCACATAGAGACGAAAAGATGACGATAGATAAATATATAGGTGATCTGTGTAGGACAGTTGTCATGTTCGTAGCTTACACAAACACGAAGACAAAGTCATATCTTAATAATATAAAGTGATTTTCCATGCAATCGCGCTGTTTTTCAGCCTCGTTGTCGTATAATCAACTCAAATAAGATTGCCTAACAATTTCAACCAAACAGTTGAATCATTTTAACAAAAGTAAAAACAAGAAAACTATTGATGAAAAGCAACAATGAGGACAATTGGTGTCACTTTTAAAACCAGAAGTTCTCTTGGACAATAATGAATAGGTGTTACTACAGTTTGAAACGTCGTTGACATGATAAACTTGGAAAATATATATATATATATATATATATATTTATTTATTTATTTTGGTACAGAAAAATTAGTACAACATTCGTACCGTCGGTTTCAAGCACGGAAGTACTTAGCTATCCGCTCGCTTCAGCGTTTGTTGTCATGACAACAGAAGCTGAAGAGAGCCGGATAGCTAAGTCCTTCCGTGCTTGAAATCGACATTACGAATGTTGTACTAATTTTTCTGTACCTAAATAAATAAATATCACGCTCTTAATCTTTAACTTTAATTCTTAATTAATCGAGCACTCTGCTGGGATTTTCCCTGCTATATTACAAAGAAGTATATATATATATATATATATATATATATATATATATATATATATATATATATATACATACACAATAATATTTTTATAAATAAATATTAATTATTTAAAAATACCTAGAGCCATCGATGTTTCATGCTAACGCAATCTTCAGTCTAGGAACTAATTCTCAACGGTCAGTAGGCGCGAACCCCGAACACAAATCGCCACTGATTCGTAGTCGGGGATCATATCCAAACTGCCATCGCCAATTAGTTAGTAATTATAGAGGAACTTTAACTGTAAATAACGAAAATCGGCGGCTATTTACCAGGTAGTTTGAGTGATCTTACGAAACGTCGTTCGGATCGTGCATATATATATATATATATATATATATATATATATATATATATATATATATATATATATATATATATATATATATATATATATATATATATATAAGGAGATTGTAGTTTGCTTGAAGCATTGCTGGTAAATGTAAGTGTAAATTAGTCGTCCAAGGCTATAGCAATGCGATGTGGTTGCCGTGAGATGGAAAAGTGAAAAGAAATAAACGCAGGGAGAGAGTGAAACTCAAAACGATTTATTAATAATTTCACGAAAACTGATTAAATACCAAATAGTATTTTTTTTTGGTAAGTAACAGATCGGCAAAGGGTAATCTTAAATTTTCGAAAGAACAACTTTCATTATCAGAAGACAACAATAGAAGACCGAGAGGGTCGGAAAAACGGGGGAAAAAAAAAACGGGAAAAAAACCGGTGTCAGATCATCGTAATACAGGGGAAAACAATTGGCAGTAGGAACGCAGAAAACGTCAAAATTCCATTAAGCAATCATATAACTAAGGTTAAAACATTATAAACATTAGTTTAGTAATATACCAATTTTTTAAATTTTATTATGTTTCATTTTACATGACTCATCAATCTTTATTTATTTATTTATTTATTTATTTATTTATTTATTTTTTTTTTTTCATTTATTCTCTTCAAATCTAAATTTAAATTTACTGTCAAAGGGAGATAACTTATTCTAAATAATATATTCAGACTTTAGAAATGAGATTGGAAACTTGAGAAGGAATTTGAGCTGTGAAGTGGATAAAAGCCAAGGATGGGACCTTCTTTTTTTTTTTTTATTAGCAGGGGAAGGGGGGGGGGGAATAAGAAGAGATTATGGGAAGGGGGAGGATTATATATAAAAAAAAAAAAAAGTAAGTTGTGGGTGGGAGAGTGAGGAGGTGGGAGTGTGAGGATGTAAGAATCAGAGGATGAAGGGAGATGACAACTCGAATCTGTTATTCAAGGCAGGGCGAAATTTAGAGATTAGGATAGCTTCCGAAATTCGAAGCTGACCTATATTGCGGACAGAGTTGAGGATGCGGACACTAATGGAGCGATGTGTGTTGCCACATGATATTAAGTGTTTATGGAAGGAAGAAATGTGGGTGTTTAGATGCTCTTTAATACGTTGGTGTAGAGGCCTAACGGTACTACCGATGTAGAACTTTTGGCACTTAGAGCATTGCAGGTTGTATACTGTATATGTGCGGAGGCAGAGGCCAGAGTTGGGGATGGGGCAACTAGCTAGAGAGCAGGGGTCTGGGGTGTAGTGGCTTTTTTTTGGATAAATGTTGTCGGAGAGAGGTGCCTGTGTGAGAAAGTTGTATGTTAAGGTTCTCACTACGTATGGCATTGCGGATAGCAGAAGTGATACGGTCGCTAAAGAAGGGGAGTTTAAGGAAGCAAGTGTTGGTGAGAGTGTGGTGTCTACGTCTTCTGGTGTTTTTAAGGCTAGATATGGTAGTTAGCGGGAAGCCGTTGGTCAATAGAGTTTGGTGGAAGGCTTCGGTGTGTGTTGTTTTATCGGAAGAAGAAGAGCATTTGTCTTGTATGCGGGTGATTTCGGTTTGTGCGTAACTAATTTTGGATTTGAGGGGTAGTGCGGATTTGTAGTGGATAAAGAGATTCCTGCAGGCGGGTTTTCTATAGAAAGTGGTGTGGAGAGATCCGTCGTCATTAATGCTGAGTTTGAAGTTTAGAAGTGAGAGAGAGCCTGAGGTGTTGGGATGTTCGATGGTGAATTTAATGTGGGGGTCAGAATTATTAAATGTATTAAAGATAGAGATAGCTTCCTCTCGGGATGAAGTGAGGATCAAAATGTCGTCGACGTATCTCGAGAAGAAAATATGGGAATGGCAGGTGCTAAGTGCTTGCTGCTCCAGTCTGTTCATGTAAGAAATGGCGAGGAGGCCGGAGAGACTGGAACCCATGGGTAGGCCAGAGACTTGTTTGTATGTGTCTTGTTGGAACTTAAAGTAGGTGTTATCCACAATGATACGTAGGAGCTGGTGAATGTCTGTAGGGGTAAGCCCAAAACAGTCAAGATTGTTAGAGGAGATGTGGTCAGTTATGAGGTCAATGGCGGGGTGTGCGGGAATGGAAGTATAAAGGGAGACTACGTCAAGGCTGAAGATGTAGTTGTTGACGCGGAGCTGTTGGGGTTGGAGCAAGTTGAGTCTATCTATTACCTGGTCAGAGCTGCTGACGTGTGCCGGGAAGGTGGGGAGTAGCGGTTTAAGTAAGTGGGAGAGGAGCCAGGAGATCTTGTAAAGAGGTCCCTCAGTACTGGAGACTATAGGTCTGATCTGTAGGTGGTTGCTGGTTTTGTGGGTTTTAATAAGATGGTAAAAGGTGGGGAGTCTACTGTTTCTAGTGGTGAGATTGAGCCTATAAGCCTTGGGGAGATTACATCTGGAGCAAATTTGGGACCAAGCGTTGTTAATAGTGGTTTGTATGCGGGTAGCAGAGATGTCATTATCGGGTGTGTAAAGGGATGTATTGCTGAGGTGTTCTAGGGCGAGAGTATTGTAGGATTCTTGGGAGATAATGCAGAATTCCTTGCCTTTGTCAGAGGGTAGGTAGACCAGGTTTTTTTTCTTAAGGCCTTTGAGGGTGAGACGCTGGGAATGGGAGATATTTGGTGTGATACGGTGTTTTTCCCGTTGTATTATGGAGAAAATCTTATGTTTGAGATTTACTAACTTTAGGTCTAAATATATATATATAATGATTAATTACTTCAAGGATTTGCACTTTTACATATGTTTACAACTTTTCATAGTAGTTTATTTTCTCTGCTATATATTTCATATATTCTAATATATTGTTATATTTTTAAATTTTTGCTAAACAGTAATATAATTTCACTGTTTTATCACTATGTTTTCTTCTGATAATAAAACTATACATTTTGAAAATCCATGGGTTAAGGAAAATGTGTATTTATATATATATAATTGGTGCTGCTTTTTAAATCAGAAGATCTCGTACATTGGAAGTGGCCATTGTGTGTGTGAGCGGTAAATGCGCTAGCGTCAGGTCTCAATCGGTAGGTTCATTTTCGTTATCAATTATTACGAGTTATCTAGCATGTTCGTTGTATATTATTACAACTATGTATCTAGCATGTTGACGGGAGGTGTCTGTGATCAAGTGGATAACGGCACGTACTGACGACCTGGTAGGTGAGAAGTTTTCGAGTCCAGTAAAGAGGGGGTCACTTTCTTTGTAGGTTTACATGGACAAAATCGCATTTAGCTTACGTGTTGTATACGGAGTGTAATCGTATCAGTCCGAGACACTCCATTATAATTCATTAAAAAAGTGAGAATTATAGAGAAATTGTAACAAATGTTGACGAAAATAGAATTGGTAGAGCCTAGCTTACCGAGACGATTCTTTACTACCACGACCGCACACACTGCGTCCACTTCAACTGTCAGAGATCTTCATACCGCACAACGTTTATATTAAAAGTTGCTTATTTTCTAAAAACTCCTCGCCTGTGGAACCTTGCTGACTGTTTTTCTCCTACCTACAGCCGTGGTTTTATTTATCTTCCTCCCACAAGGTAAGATGTGACACAAGGTCGGGAAAGTAAGATTTGAAAAACCGGCGCACGAGAATTTGAGAACTCTGGCCATTAAAAATTGTCTGGGCAGCCCCGTCGGCATTCCCCGGTAGGGGCGCCTCAGGCGATTAGCAATAAACTAACCCCTTCTCAAAGGATGAGAAGGCAAAGCCTGAGAGGGTGGATCTCCTAGAACTGCACAGGACAGACGACCAATAGACCGGCGTAAATCAAGACCTGAAGGCCCAGACAATACCGGTGTATGCGGTGCAGCATCCATTGGAACAGATACTACACTTTGATCCCGACCAGATGCTGGAAAGCTTTCTACCTTAATAGCTTCTTTCCTCGGACCGCTTGTTCTTGGGAATTCTCGTCCTGGTCCTTGTTTCCCCGAATGTACAAACATGCAGAAATTTTAATGTAATGTAAATAAACATCTTGCTGCACAACTCACCACTTAGGAGGCTAGTTATATGGCTGGCCTCTAATTCATAGTAGTCCCTTGTGTCTTAGCGGCAAGTTCTTTGTTTTGAATGAGACAAAAGTATAAAAAGACGCTTCTTTAATGTTTTTTTATTATTTAAACGTAGAGTTTTTTTTGTTTATCTTTAGCGGTTTTACGTTAACGTTCAGGTATGAAACTAATGAACAGAATTTGTTTCATAACATAAA
>OY744541.1:34315622-34318122 GCA_963556195.1 Sepiola atlantica | reverse complement strand
GCGGAATATACCTTTCTCTGAGCAACTGAATTAAAAAAAGATCTGCCGTTTGCTTTTCTAATTCCTGTTCATCCTTCTCCATATATATATATATATATATATATATATATATATATATATATATATATATATATATATATATACTTAGGCAGCAACTCAATATCCAAGCAAGCGTTGTTGAACGTCACGGAACTTTCTCGTTTGTAAATCTTCTTCATGAAGTTCTCAAACCGTCGAGCTATCCTTCTGGTTTCAGGTGGCAATCCGTAGTGTATTTCTAGGATTGTTCTTAATTCGGCCATTTTTTTCGAGCGCTTTCAACTTTCCTAGTCGTCTTCAGGATTAGTTTTTTCAGTCGAAAGCGCTCGAAAAACAAATGGTTGAATGAAGAACAATCAAGGAAATCCTCTACGGATTTCCACCTGGAACCAGAAGGATAGCTCGACGGTTTGAGAACCACACGAAGAAGATTTACAAACGAGAAAGTTCTGTGACGTTCAACAATGCTTGCTTGGATAATATATATATATATATATATATATATATATATATATATATAACAGAATTATCTGCTTGATTATACTATTTTTATTTTTTCTATTTTTCTAATTATATTTTGTGTGTCAAAATAATTTTAAAATATAATTAATTTTCTATAAGTATCACTAGCAATTTGGATTCTTCCTCGAATCATGTTCAGGTGAAAACAATAAATTATTTAAAGAAACCCCCATCACAACCGTTAAATGACTTGGACTCCAAACAGGCTAGCAAAAAAGTAAGCCTTCAAGAGCCTAATAAGGAGGGAAGGCTTACGAGGCTGACAAAAATGTTTACCCCAAAAATATTATGATTTGGTTCTTATGTATAAAAACCCGGTGGTAAAATATGGCAGTTTAAAAATAAAATGACAGGAAAACTGTATGAAATACTTACTCGTTATGGTAAAATAGTAGTGTACACAGAAAATTACGGAAAATAATCGAATATTTTAATTTTTATTTATGACATTCAACTGTGAACCGTAGTCACGAGCCGCCGCCATTTTTTTTTTAAGACATTATCAGATATTTCCGTCTTAGTTAATGACTCAAGACTCACTGATTGTCTCCCCTTGGCGTAATAACAGCGTAAAATCGCTTAATCAATATTTTTTAAAATCAAAATTCTATTCTCTTATTTTCCGCCATTTTCCGTTATTTTCAGTGTACGCTCATATTTTTCAATAACAAGTAAGTATTTCATTAAGTTTTCTTGTCATTTTATTTTTAAAACTGCACTATTTCACAAGCACCAAACCACGATATAATGTCATGTCTAGAATCCTTATTCCAATTTTAGGGATGAACATTTTTGTCGGCCATGTAAGCCTTCCCTTTTTTTTCCGTAAAAATTGTCCGAAGTGAGTTTCGTTTTTTTTCCTTAAATCTGATGATTCTTTTGTTTATAAAATTTAGGCGTCGTCTTTATAAATGCCTCAAAGAAACAATCATAATTCTTTTTAGATAAAAAACAATTCAACCTTTTATAATGTGTTGTGTTTTTGTCGGAAATATACAGGGTGCGAGGACTATATATATATATATATATATATATATATATATATTATAATTTTTTTTATACTTCAGATAACCTATGCAGAGGAACCCAAGAAATGAAAAAGCATGCCGTCATAGTTACTTTAGCTGTAAAACATAGTGATTTAGAAATGAGTAACTTTTTACATATTGCCAGATCATTTGTTTATACGGTTCGGTTGGAGGTAGACGGATGTGATGTCAACCTTAACCCTAAGGTGGCTATGTGTACCTTCTTCCGAAGTACCCATCGTGATCTACACCAAATATCTGGCTACTTTGATGGTTTTAGGGGTTTTCAGCAGTGAAGGTCATGTCATGCCACCTTACATTTTCCTAGACGGTCTTAGAGTAAATACTGCGCTTTAATGTTCTTCAAACCGTTGTTAAGCCCTGGATAGATAAAGTATGTAATAGAAGGCCAACGAGACTCTACACATGTTCACAAAGCCATCGCATCCCAGGACTGGTTATCAGATGTTTTCTAGCATCATGTGATCGCCATCACGTGCCCTTTAACTTGCCAAATTTACGTGTGGAGCGTTTTCGAAAAAGCAGACTAATCGACATTCTCATATAGTACCATAGCTTCATTAAAGGCCGCCATTGTCCAGGTGATGTCCGAAACCAATAGGGGCCCATTAATTTCAGCTTGTTGGCGGTTTGGAGCCTGAATAGAAGCAGTAATTGACGCCAAAGGTTGATTCATAGAATAATTAGATAAAGAAGTATCACCAAGGATATTTGTGTCAATTTGATTGAAATATATACAATTTTTTTGTGAAAATATTGTTGTTTAGTTAACATACTGAGAATGTCGCTAAATAGCCATTGCACGCTCTGTATAAAACTAAATTGCTGTGTGTGATCCTTGTGTGTTCGCTATAGAAAGAAATGGTTATAGAATCTGAATCAAATGTAAA
>OY744541.1:34300622-34310622 GCA_963556195.1 Sepiola atlantica | reverse complement strand
AAATGGGTCAGGGGCATTACTTATTGAACGCCTCTCATACATATATATATATATATATATATATATATATATATATATATATATATATATATATATATATATATATATATATATATATAGTGTTTTAAGGTTAATATTTTTTTTAAGAAGCATCTATTGTTAAATTTGATAAGGAATAGGTAAAATAAATACCTTTTGAAGCATTAAAGATGCGATATCAATTTTTAAAAAAATAAAAATAAATCGAAACCGATTTTTTTCTTCTTTTTTTATAATAAACTTGCATATTTTTGTTAGTTTAAAGTGATACGGATATTTCGCCAAAACTTGGCCTCATCGGTGTGTCATATATCCTGATGTCATCGGATATGTAGTTGTTTTTTTTAAATTGATATCGCATCTTTAATGCTTCAAAAGGTATTTATTTTACCTATTCCTTATTAAATTGAACAATAGATGCTTCTTAAAAAAATAAGAACCTTAAAACACTTTATACCGATCACGTGCGCATTCACGATCTCATATTTGAAAGGTGGGAAACAACAACAAACCCCTTTGGTCCGGCTGCAACAACAGAAGTTGGGAGGAGAAAAAAAAAACTACATATCCGATGACATCAGGATATATGACACACCGATGAGGCCAGGTTTTGGCGAAATATCTGTATCAGTTTAAACTAACAAAAAAATGGAAGTTTATAATACAAAAGAAGAAAAAAAAATCAGTTTCGATTTATTTTTATTTTAAAAAAAAATTGATATCGCATCTTTAATGCTTCAAAGGATATTTATTTTACCTATTCCTTATTAAATTTAACAATAGATGTTTCTTGAAAAAAATATGAACCTTAAAACACTATATACAGGGTGGGCAAAAATAAGGGTCCTATTTTTAAAAATTCATAACTTTTTTATTTATTGATTTTTTTTTAATTTTTTTTTTTAGAATAAGTAAAGGACCCCTTCCGAAGCAAGCATGAGCCGTATTAGCCCTAAGGAACGTACCCTCATTTAGAAAACATTATTTTTGCTTAAAAAACTCAAAACAGTGTAAAAAACAATACTTTAGTTTTTGTAAGTTTTAAGAAGTGTTTTTCGGCTAAAATTTGTTTTGTTTATTTCAAAAAATCTCGGAAGGGTCAGTCTACACACACATAAAGTTTGGTGAGTTTAACTTTTATTTTGTGGAAGTTATTCAAATTCAAGTTATTCAAATTTAAAGATAGGACCCTTATTTTGGCCCACCCTGTATATATATATATATATATATATATATATATATATATATATATATATATATATATATATATATATATATATCTCTCTCTATATATATATATATATATATATATATATATATATATATATAAACTAACCCCAACTCAACACTCACATCTCAACAAAAGACTCTTTATCTTTTGCTTTTGATTTTATTTCAAAAAAAATTTCAAAGCAGAGCTATGCGGCGGTTGCAGATTACTAATAAAAACCTTGTGTAGTCATGCTCTTCACACAAACCAACTATTAGAATGTTATTTATATTTTTTGCACTTTTTGTACAACGTAATATGGCGTCTTTGTTTTTTTTATATAAATGTCCGGCGCGAACGAAGACCCCATGAAATTATTGTAAAACATCTCAAGACAAAATCAATATCCCCATTAGATTTCTTTGTAACATTTTATTAGTCAAGAGTTCTCTTCGATTTTGGTATAGGTTTTTACTTTCAGTAATCTTCCTAATAATCAATAATTGAAATCGATAATTGGACCCTAAATGACTCCAGATTGAATTAGAAGATGCTGAATGGCGTCATTAGATTGCTGGAACTCTTCCAGTTTTTTAAAAAAACTAATTTGTAATTTTATAATTATTAGCATATCGATTTCTGTAACATGCAAACAAAGTTATTGCTTTATACGTAAAGAAAATAAGTAAACGAACATTGTTACATATACGCCCCATCTCAGGGGAGATCTTATGTCTCCTCAGCCACAACCAAATAAAATACGTTTACTTTCAGAAACATAGCTTGTTTTTCTCACGTTCAATAATAGCAATCGTCCGTGACTGAGACAGTCATTGAACGATCGACCCCACGGGTGAATTCTCGCTGGAATTAAAGTTCGACACAACCACACAAAGAAGAGAAGAGTTCAGAGAAAGGGCCTGTTATTGTGCTGTTGTCATTGCCTTCTCTTCTGCTATCAGCGGGGTCGTTCCGGCTATGGATCTTTGGGGCTTTTGCCCCCCTAATTTATTGTTGATGTTAAGCCGTTCTCTCAGCTTGGTTCTATTTATCTTTCTCCCATAAGGTAAGATGTGACACAAGGTCGGGAAAGTGGAAAAGGACCAGCGCTCGAGAATTTGAGTACTCTGGCTGTTTAAAAATTGGCTGGGCAGCCCCGTCGGCATTCCCCGGTCGGGGCGCCTCAGACAGTAAGCAATAAACTTACTCCTCCCCAAAGAGGGGAGGCAAAGCCTGGGAGGGTGCACCTCTTAGAACTGCACAGGACCGACAACCCCCAATAGACCGGCGTAAATCCAGACCCAAAGGCCCGGACGATACCAGTTTATTAGGCGGGGTAAAAAACCCTCAGCTTGGTGTTCGCTTCACAAGCTTCAAACGAACTGCCTACCTCTTTTCTCGTCTCGATTCTTGCCGTGTGACGTCACGTCTGTTTCCGGTGCACGGCAGAATCGAGATGGTATTGACTGCACTCGCTGACCCGATGAACCTCAGTCCCGGTGTATGTAACAACGCTGGCCCGTCAATCTAAATCACGAGATGAATACTAGCAAACTATTATTTACTATTTAACAAATGATCTGTCTATATTCATTAAAACAAAGATTGGGTTAACCATGCAGAATGCAGACGTCATAAAATGATGACGTCATCCACAAATCAGAGAGAAAGGAAGAGGGAGAAAAGATCCTTAATCTAAACAACCCGTGAATCTGTGGATCTTGCTTATTAACTTGTTATTTTTTTTCCACGTGTAGAATGAATGACGTCACAAAGGATGAGCTATTCGATTAAAATAGAGAGAGCGGGACTAATCTTGTACAATGGATGTTATAAAATAATGACGTCACTATAAAATAATGACGTTACATTTTAACTATATAAAGAAAAGAAAAAAATGGTGCTTGTTCAGATTAGGACCCGAGCTAACTCTGACCCTAACCCTGACCCTAATCCTTCAACTTACCCTGACTCTAACCCTAACCCAAACCCTGACCCTAACCCTACCTCTAACGACGCCGAGTCGATTTTAGCTCAGGATCTAATCAGATTTAAATATAAAGAAAACATAAATAAATGTGATTACTTTAATCAATTACTAACGAAACGACCTACGTAAAAACATAAATTGGTTATACTCGTGTTAACGTGCGTCCATATTTAAAATTAACGCCTTCTTGTAATACAAATAGTAGAAACCGTTATCATGTTTAATGACAAAACATCAAATCATAAAATTACAAAAAATCAAATTAAATTATTACACTAACATGCAAACATATATTTGCTTTGCTATTTAAGTCCCGATTAAACAAATAGATAAATAAAAACAAAGAATTACTAAAACAACAAAACAAAACAGACAAAATAAAATGTTTTTGTATGAACTCTTAGTTGACATATACGTTCAAGTAAATAAAACTATTACAAGCAATAGTTGACATTTAAAACAAAAAAACAAAAAAAATTATTGTAACGCGATTATACCGCGGTAATCGAAAAAGGCAGAATAGTGATATAGTGGTTACAGGGTGTAAGTCAGAAGTGTGAGTAGGCGTCGTGTTTGGAATAAGATTGTCATTGTTTTTAGTATTTTAAGTTAGAGACTAAAATTGAAAATTTTAAGTTAGAGACTAAAACTGAAAATTTTAAGCTACAGACTAAAATTGAAAGTTTTAAATTAAAGACTAAAACTGAAAATGTTAAGTTAGAACTAAAACTGAAAATTTGAAGTTAGAGACAAAAACTGAAAATTTTAAGTTAGAGACAAAAACTGAAAATTTTAAGTTAGAGACAAAAACTGAAAATTTTAAGTTAGAGACAAAAACTGAAAATTTTAAGTTAGAGACAAAAACTGAAAATTTTAAGTTAGAGACTAAAACTGAAAATTTTAAGCTAGAGACAAAAACTGAAAATTTTAAGTTAGAAACTAAAACTGAAAATTTTAAGCTAGAGACTAAAACTGAAAATTTGAAGGTTGAGACTAAAACTGAAAATGTTAAGTTAGAGACTAAAATTGAAAATTATAGTTATTTTGTTCTTTTTCATCAGTGAAAGTTACTGCTCAAGCAGGTACTTTCCTATACCATGTAGAACATCGGTGAAACTCAGGTTTTCCATAACAAAAGGATCCATACAGATGATAGAACAGTTAAGCTGGCCGATATCAAAACGAACTTGTTTCAATTATGCTTGTATTTAACCATAGCTTTGACTTCATTACACCACAATAATCAAATACCACATAACATCCTGCAACGACTTGGCTTCTTTTAAATGATAGCCACTCTCTCATAGAAATGGGAGATTCTATACTTATGAATAATGGTAAAGTGGCCTTTTAGTTATTACTCATTAAAACCATCAAGCTATTTACACAAAACTTTAACCTCTCTTTTCCGAACTGCAATAGCAACACACTTTATTCGTCAACTTTTTAGCTAATCTTTGCTCACTTAATCGAACCTATAACCCCTTATCCTTCCGTCCAGCTACAATATAAACTTTTATGTTAATATGTTTACCTTTTGCTCTCACACAATGGCATCTAGTACTCGACTTCCCTGGTATCCAGGCCCCACCTTTGCTTATTTGCACATATAGCCTGACCCTCGATCTTCGTACAACACCTCTATCGGCTTCTTCGCCATTTTGACCCTTCATTTCTACCACCAATGTTTAATCAATAAATACGTAAATTTGGTCATTCATTTACTTCTGAAGAAACTTTAATAAATATTTAGGCGAAATATCAAACTCTTCATGATTTTGTTGTTGATTTCATTTAGTTCCATATGGTTTCGCTTTATTTTCATTTTCCTTTTTAATTTGGTCTATACATTGTGTCGCATATTAATCCTCGCCTGTGTTTCATGCTAAACCTGCAAGCATCAGTATGGGAGGAGACAATCCTTGCCGGTAACACCGTTTGAACCCAAATACGAAAATTATATTTGGCTCAGTAGTCGGAGCGCGTACCAATATGTCCACCACGCATTGCCGTAGAAATAAGAGAGTAAATTAACGTCTAAATAGCGAATTTAGCGGCCATATCAGCAAGCCGTCAATAGAACTCAATAGGCGGGGCTTAGAGTATTGAATTACGCAATAAATAACGGCGTGTTGTTAGTTAACTTACTTAAAGTGCTTAATCTTGTGAGAGCTTTAAATAATTATTTATTAATATCATTTTTCAAATTAACCTATATATGTATGTATATCTATATCTATCTTTCTCTCTCTCTCTCTCTCTCTCTCTCTCTCTCTCTCTCTCTACATGTATATATATATATATATATATATATATATATATATTAAAGGGTATGATATTAACTCTTACTGCTTCATAGTATATCAAGCCTTTTTATTTTAATAACACTTTATTAAAACAGATATCGAGCCCCTTGTGTGTGCACGATTCTTCTTCTTGAATCGGATCTGTTCTGACGCCGTGAGGTAGACTTTTCATGTTATATATATATATATATATATATATATATATATATATATATATATATATATATATATTTACACTTCAAGACTAACACCTCGTGATGATAATTTGATGACTAAAATCGAAAGTACTCGCGAGGAAACAAAGAAAAATTGAACCAGAAACGCACGGAACTTACATACATCACACCAATTCGACCGAAATATTAAATGGACTATTCGGTAATCAACATTGATTTAACAATGTTTGCCTAATATATATATATATATATATATATATATATATATATATATAATTTATTTAGATACTGTATATTACATAATTCAGCAATGTACCGCGGTTTCATCCAAAAGGGCAGATTTAGACATCTTTATTAAATCTGCCGTTTTGCATGAAACCGCGGTACATTATGTAATATACAGTATCTAAATAAATTATATTAGCTCTCTTATATGATTGAGCACTTTGTTTTATTTCTTTTCATATACAACCTGACACACTATATATATATATATATATATATATATATATATATATATATATATATATATATATATATATGTGTGTGTGTGTGTATGTATATATATGTGTGTGTGGGGGGGCGCGTGAACATTAGTTTCTTTATTTTCTTTTCTCTTTTCTTTTCTTTCCCTTCACGTCCTGTTTCTTTCTTTCCTCCTCCTTCCAGATGCGTGCGAGACATGCTATTCGGCGTTCAAAGAGAACACTCCACAGACACACACACCGAGCAAACAGTTTTAACTATAGAACTCCCCTCTTTTCCTGTTTCCTTTCTTTCTTTTCCTTCCTGGTACATATGTACCGGATACAAGAAAGACAACGAGCACCCCCATATATGACCTTGAAGGGCGATCCCTAGTGGCCGGTTTGTGAAATAATAAAAATGATAATAATATTAATTTTAGGTCGCCATTTTCAAGAACTCTGTTCACACCTGAAAAAAGGCTGGAAGAAGGGAGTGGTTCCCGACAATTTTCTACAGACTATTCCTTAAAACAAACACAAAAACTGAAATCTAGATTTACTTTACTTTGCTTCTAAAATCGTCCAATAAATTCGGCACGAACTTGTAAGTTGCACGTTTATTTTTTTGCTCTTTGTCAGTTTTTTTTATTCATTATTATTATACTTCTTCTCCAACTTGCGCGCTTATGATTTTCTGTTGACTGATTACACCTATATACATATAGATATGTATATATATATATATATATGTATATATATATATATATATATATATATATATATATATATATATATATATATATATATATATGTATATATATATATATATATATATATATATATTATTAAAAATAACCGACAATTTTTGTCTGGCTATTTTAGTGTTGATCCCTTCAATTTTCCGGATTAAAATCTTAATCTCGGAAGGAAATTGGCTGATGAAACTGCCATAGTGTAAATGTTGGTCCAGAGTACTTTCTGACCCGTCTGGGTCCATCGTCAGTGGAATAATGACAAACAGGTAAAGACCTGGAGTGAGATTTATAATTAATTATGGCGGGAAAATTTAACTATGTTTGTTAGGTATTATAAGCATTTAAGTATATTAGTGCTAGTGTTAAAATTAATCTTGTTAATAGCAGGTTTTTTAGTTTTAATGAGTAAAGCTTCTAGTATGTGGAGTTTTTGAGTATTAGTATTATGTTCTATGATTTTAGTATTGTCTACGAGAAGTTTTCGGATTTGAGAGCGGGGACAGGAATGTTCATTAGTAAGGTGTCTAGCTATAGCACTATTATCGGATAGATGCATGGTCAACCTCCTGGACAGAGTCGTGGTGGTCGAGCCAATATATACGTGTTCTTGTTGGTTGTCGGAGACACAGTCTCCCAAAGGACATTTAAATTCGTATACTAGGCCCGTCCTATCCAAGACTCTAATCGAGGGTGAAGAATTATTTGTAATAATAAGATTAGTAGTTTTAGTTTTATTGTAGTAAATAATTAGTTTAACTTTTTTATTTGGGTCAGTGGGAAGTACGTTTTTATTAATAATATTTTTTAAGACCTGTTCATCTGTTTTATAGTTGTGGTGAAATTGGTTACGGTAAAATAGTTTGATAGTCTTGTTGAGTGGAGAAATGGATTCATTGTTCTTGTTATTATTATTACTGTTACTAGCATTATTATTTTTTTTCATCAGCCAATTTCCTTCCGAGATTAAGATTTTAATCCGGAAAATTGAAGGGATCAACACTAAAATAGCCAGACAAAAATTGTGGGTTATTTTTAATAATACGTGTCTTAAAGAAAAAATGCTGCCTCGATACACATATATATATATATATATATATATATATATATATATATATATATATATATATGTATATATATATATAATATTATTATTATACTTCTTCTCCAACTTGCGCGCTTATGATTTTCTTTTGACTGATTACACCTATATATATATATATATATGTATATATATATATATATATATGTATATATATATATATGTATATATATATATATATATATATATATGTATATATATATAAGAAATATTGGCACTTTTATATACGTATCGTTTTGTGTTTGAAAACGATATATGTTTTTTTTCTTTAAAGTAAACATGTATTTACCTTAAAGTACTTTAACGTAAATAAATGTTTATTTTAAAGAAAAAAAGTATATATCGTTTTTGGCTTTCTAAAAATTGAATATATATATATATATATATATATATATATATATATATATATATATATATATAAATATATATATATACATATAAATATATACACACATATATATATATGTATATGTATATGTATATATATATGTGCATATATATATATATATATATATATATATATATATATATATATATATTATAGCTAGCTACCATATCGCAGAATGGTTATTGGGTGTAGTGTTTAGATAGTATTATTATTATTATTATTATTATTATTATTATTATTATTATTATTATTATAGTTATAATTAATGTTATTTGATATGCAAATTACCATATCACATGGTAGTCTTAAGGGTAATATATTATTATTATTATTATTATTATTATTATTATTATTATTATTATTATTATTATTATTATTATTTATTTATTTATGTATATATTAGTGAAATTTAAGCTGAATTATTTCGACACTTGATTATTGGGGAAATGGTCGTATAATCAGTACCATTGGAGAGCCATGAATATTATAACTGTCCTGTTTTTAAATCTCCGAAACAGTTACATGGTAAACAGCTGATGATCCCCGTGTTAATATTAGACGCTTAAGGTCTCCTGTTTTTGTTTCACTCTTAGATAATTAACCCTCCCCCCTTTTTTTAATTTTTTTTTTACTTATATTTTTTCATTTATTAATTTTCCAACGAATGTTAAGTCTGCAATATCTTGGATTTAGTTAGTTTGTCTGGGGATTTAAACTGCATTTTACATTTTTTTAATGACTCAGAGCTTCTTTAGACTATATATATATATATACATATATATATATATATATATATATATATATATATATATATATATATATATAGAGAGAGAGAGAGAGAGAGAGAGAGAGAGAGTTTGTGTGTGTCAGGTTGTATATGAAAATAAATCAAATCAAGTGCTCGATCATATAAGAGAGCTTATATAATTTATTTAAATACTGTATATTACATATTTCAGCAATCGCGGTACATTGCTGAAATATGTAATATACAGTATCTAAATAAATTATATATATATATATATATATATATAAATATATATATATATGTGTGTGTATCTGTGTATACATATATATGTGTATATATGTATATATGTGTGCGTACGCGCGTGCGTGTGTGTGGGTGTGTGTGTGTCACACTATCGATATTTGCCAGACGAATTATCTACCAACATAATCTTTTCCACTTATATCTCGCAGCCTCATCACATCGGATCAAAAACAGCAGCGTGGACTGTAACGGCCGATCCAAATTAATCTTTCTATTCCCTCTCTATAACTCTATCTCTTTCTCTCTCTCTCTCTCTCTCTCTCTCTCTCTCTCTCTCTCTCTCATTTCTTGACCAGAACGTGAAGGGTCATCGCTACGGCCATAATTGAAAAATCCTCTCTTTATCTAGCCGATGAAATTGAAAGTAGAAACAATTTCGCCACGAGATCGAGGTCAAATTTTTGGCAGTGACTAATTGGCAAGGACAAGGGGCCAATGACGGAGCGACTACGAGCCGTAGACATCAGCCGATTGATATATTGGATTTGGGTTGAACTCCTCGTATAGCATTCGTCTAAT
>OY744541.1:34288122-34295622 GCA_963556195.1 Sepiola atlantica | reverse complement strand
TAAGCCAACTTTTATTAATTATATAGTAAAATTGATTTGATTTGGCACTACAGATTTACGGCATATCAACCGTTTAAGGGTTTATTTAATGATACTCATTGCAAACAATTTATTTTATACGATGAAATGAACATTAATTGATTTTATACCCTTAACTAAGGGTGACGTTGTTGGGTTATATCTTTCTCAACGCTATTAGTGATTGTACACTATTTATTCAATAGGATGGGTATTGCACTTAGAAATGAGATTTTAATTGAGTTGAATTATAAAACTAATTAGGATCTAAGGGAGACAACTCGGTATGTACTTTTGTTGGTTAGTTGCAAAGTTATTATCCCTGAACAATAACAAAAAAAATAGAGACAACTTGTACAAAAATAATATTTTTTAGTTTCAAGACAGCTGAACAAACAGGTCTTTTACGTAAACTCTGACCCCGTATTTATTTACCAATCTTAATGAACTATCCTCAACATTGTCCGTTGATTGGCGTCATTTATTTTTATAGTTTCGAGTTTTTCGTCATTAAAATTATGACTAATTTATAGTCTACTATCGTATCATGTTGCATGGCAACCTTATTCATTTTAATTAAGTGACGGTCGAGTACGCCAGGATTGAGGTTTATACAATAAATTCGGTTTCACCTCATAATTCAGAGGTAGCAATCAAGAATGCTATGATTGGGGCCGAGACGGACAAGCTGTCGACCGTTTCGGTTCAACAATCGGAGAGTCGCTTCCTCTGTCCGCATCGCTGCTCCGTGGAACACATTTCTCCAAGATGTAGTCAAGCAGCCTATCACAAATGCATACAAGGGAGCATATGACCACTGTGTCGAGGATGTAAATAGCTCTTCCATCACCCTACAACTAGCTAATTGTTACGCGGCATTACGAATTTAATGTAAAATTAATATATTATATATAAATATATACAACATCTCCGCGGATATCACCCATGAACATTATATCAAAAAACAAAAAAAGTGTGTCTATTTTTTTTTTTAAATGATACAATGCTGGTCAAGTCTGATGATGGCATATTATTCCGAAATTAATAAGATTAAAGTAAAAAAAAAATCATCTTGCATTGATAAAGGCTTCTATTTTCAATTTTATAATACTTACCCACCAATGCTTTTAAATGAACAACCCATCTTCTTAGACTTCGAGCATGTCAATGCTTTCTTCGTTTTACAAATAGAATTTTAATTCATAACCGCCAACAATATATTCGCGGACAACACACATTAACAAAAACATCATATCAAAAAACAAAAAACGTTTGTTTATTTTTATTTTTTTGAAAAAATGACACAATACTGGTCAAGTCGAATGATGGAATATTATTCCGAAATTAATAAGATTAAAGCAGAAAAATAAAAATAAATTAATCTTGCATTGATAAAGGCTTCTATTTTCAATTTTATAATACTTAGCCACCAATGCTTTTAAATGAACGATCCATATTCTTAGACTTCGAGCATGCCAATGATTTCTTCGTTCTACAACCAGAATTTGAATTAATAACCGCCAAGAACATCTCCGCGGACAACACCCATTAACAGTGATATAATATCAAAAAAACAAAAATAGTTGGTTTATTTTTATTTTTTGAAAAAAATTATACAATACTGGTCAACTCTGATGATAAAATATTATTCCGAAATTAATAAGATTCAAGTAAAAAAAAATTAATTAATCTTGCATTGATAAAGGCTTCTATTCTTAATTGTATAATATATATATATATATATATATAAAATATGATAAAGAAAAAGAAACATGGTATTTTTATCTAAATAGCACTTGATTTTTTTCATTTCAGACTGCTGTTGCTACTACTATTATGACTTACTAGCTTAACGATGCTGTAGAGAGAGCACAAAATAATTTAACGGATTAATATTTTAATAAAAATACTTTTGGTATTACTACAGCTAATATAAAGAAAAAGGTATAGGCTTTAAAACTATGCGGCAGAATCGTATATATTGTGTAGATTATCCTTGACAATCCAGGGAGGACGTTGTGTTATTTAGCAAGTTGTGTTACTAGTACTATTTCGACTACCACTACTACTATTACAACTACTAATACTATTGCTACTATAAATATTACTACTACTACTACTACTAATACTATTGCTGTATAAATATTACTACTACTACTACTACTACTACTAATAATAATAATAATAATAATACAGGGTGGGCAAAAAGTCACTTAGGAATTACTGAAGAATTTTTAACTTAAATAGATTATTTATTTTTTTATGGTACCTTAATGGAATGTTTACATATGAACAGTTCGAATGCAAAACGCGATAAACGCCATTTACAAAAGCACGAAACTGTCCGTACAAAAGTGTTGCATTTGAACATTCGACGACACCGTAAAGCTATTTGTTACATAATATGATACCGAAATAATTTTGTTTTCATTTCAATTAAAATCAGCTTTCATTCGAAGTCTAGATTTCATATATTCGTGTTTTTATTGTTTTAAGTCTCAATTTAAACGAATTGGATTTATCGCGTTCTGCGTTCGAACTCTTCATATTATGACGGACACAATGGAGATTTGTTTGCACAAAGAGAGAACAAAAGTTGAAAATAATTTATGAATGAAAAATAACACTTTTAAAACGGTTTCCATTTTCAGCTTCACAAATTCGTGCCCTTTCTAAAACATTATCCATGATTAATTGCAGGATTATTGGATCACGATTTAATTCCTCGACTTCATTACTGATGTCCTCCTTCAATTCCTGTAGAGTTTCAGGTATGTTTATGTAAACTTTTCTTTGGTCTTAGCCTTAAAGAAATGTATCATCCAAAAGATAAATAAACTTGGCCTTTTGGCTAAGATCAAAGTGTAGTAGCTGTTCCGATGGATACTGCACGCCATATACTGGTATTGTCTTGGCCTTCGGGGCTTGATTTACGCCGGTCTATGGGTCTGTCCTGTGCAGTTCCAGGAGGTCCACCCTCCCAGGCTTTGCCTCCCCTTTTTGGGGAGGAGTAAGTTTATTGCTTACTGTCTGAGGCACCCCTACCGAGAAATGCCGACAGGGCAGCCCAGGCAATTTTCAATGGCCAGAGTGCTCACATCTCGGGCGCTGGCTTTTCAATCCCCACTTTCCCGACCCGAACTTGGGTCACATCTTACTTGTGGGAGTAGGATAAAAACTGGCCTTGTGCCTAACCCCTGGAGAGGAGTAAATAAATACCATTAGAAGAAAAAGTCAGGGCTAGTCAAGTCTGCGGAACGTGAGGGCTAGTTGGAATTGCCAACTTTTTTTTCATTTTTGTTCATTTTCGCAAACAAATCTCCATTGTTTTCGTCACATTATGTTAAAATTCCATTAAGGTACTATCAAATTCCATTAAGGTACTATCAAATTCCATTAAGGTACTACCAAATTCCATTAAGGTACTATCAAATTCCATTAAGGTACTATCAAATTCCATTAAGGTACTACCAAATTCCATTAAGGTACTATCAAATTCCATTAAGGTACTATCAAATTCCATTAAGGTACTATCAAATTCCATTAAGGTACTACCAAATTCCATTAAGGTACTATCAAATTCCATTAAGGTACTATCAAATTCCATTAAGGTACTACCAAATTCCATTAAGGTACTATCAAATTCCATTAAGGTACTACCAAATTCCATTAAGGTACTATCAAATTCCATTAAGGTACTACCAAATTCCATTAAGGTACTACCAAATTCCATTAAGGTACTATCAAATTCCATTAAGGTACTACCAAATTCCATTAAGGTACTATCAAATTCCATTAAGGTACTATCAAATTCCATTAAGGTACTATCAAATTCCATTAAGGTACTACCAAATTCCATTAAGGTACTATCAAATTCCATTAAGGTACTATCAAATTCCATTAAGGTACTATCAAATTCCATTAAGGTACTATCAAATTCCATTAAGGTACTATCAAATTCCATTAAGGTACTACCAAATTCCATTAAGGTACTATCAAATTCCATTAAGGTACTATCAAATTCCATTAAGGTACTATCAAATTCCATTAAGGTACTACCAAATTCCATTAAGGTACTATCAAATTCCATTAAGGTACTATCAAATTCCATTAAGGTACTATCAAATTCCATTAAGGTACTATCAAATTCCATTAAGGTACTATCAAATTCCATTAAGGTACTATCAAATTCCATTAAGGTACTATCAAAATTAAATAATCCATTCAAGTTAAAAATGTCGCAGTTACCCTCCAGTGACTTCGTGGCCGCATTGTATTCAATTTGACATGCCGGATAAAGATACTGATGAAAGCTAAGCATATTAATGATGCGACTAAAACAAAGTCCTAATAACCCTCCGCAAGTGTTAAGCCAAACGCCCTACGAAGGTTACTATTGCTACTACTTATATATCTTACTCGCTTAACAACGCTGTACAGGGAGTAAAAAAAAACCATGACAGATTGATGGATGATGATATCACTTTCCATAACAAGGATAATTGAAAAAATAATATGCAAAGTCATGTTTTGAATTACATAATTATGTATCGGGGTGTAACGGACACATCTTCGGCTTTTCAGAAGAATGACAGAATGTATACGGACGCCGGTGTATTTCTGCTCCCAGCACGAATCTCCTCCTGTATTCTTATTGTTTTTGTTACACCGGCCGTTTTTGCACAGGAGAAATAACACCGGTTGTCACTATAAATAGTGCGAGTCACCAGAGACACAGAGAAGACAAAGCGCAGTCTTGTAACTGTCTAACCAAGTGCTAGTCACTTTCTTACTTTGTTAATACACTTGTTAAACCAACCCTCGACTTGACTTGCTTTAATTATTATTTACTGTTGGACAACTTCACAATAGTTTTATTTCTATAATTTTCAATTTTAATTAGTTCAGGGGAAATAACTTTGAAACTATTTCTAGAGTTGTTGCGCTTTCACTTACCTAGCGTGTCTAAAAGCTTTATGCATCTGTGTCGTCATTGTGAACCCATTGCTGTTGATCATCTGTGGAATACAATCACTCGGACGCCGATGTTTATATGAAAGGTTTATTTAAAAAGACAGTCACAGAAAAAAACATCAGAGAGACAACTTGTGTGCTCGTGAGAGAGAGAGAAAGAAAGAGAGAGAGACATAGATAGATAGATAGATAGATAGATAGATAGATAGATAGATAGATAGATAGGCTGTATCGATACACCGGCCACACTGTCCGAGCTGCCCGCGCTGTCCTCATAGGGGGCAGCGATCCTGTGCGTCATTCTTCTTGAAATCTCGCCAGCTAAAAGCGAGAATAGCTTCGCCCGGAAATCACGTGGTTTAGTAACTTCTGTCTAGTGTCACATCTGACCCTGAAACCTTTCTACTCAAACATGGCCCGTATTATGTAACAGGGTTATTAACATTGATTTCTTGAAAAATTTTGAATGAAAAAAAAAACATTCTTTCTTTCTGACTCCGCAGTCATTAATTATTTCATTGGTGATCCTAATTTAATGAATAGTACAGTAAATACTTTACCATAAACTTTTCGAGGTGATACTGGATCAAAATGTGTAAGATTTGCAATTGTATCTTTAGTATTTTTTAAAGATTTTTTCGAGCAGATAGAAAGACAGACAGAAAATAGAACTTTCCTTTATACAAAGTGTTTTTAAAATAATATGCAAATAAAGAGGAACATCTACTGGGCGAGAAGAAAATGCAATGCTTCGCATGTTGGGACTTTCCATCCACCAGAGTCAGTGGGAGCTTCTCTTCGACGATGTAGACTTTTGTAGTTGAAACTAATTAGCATATTTGGGGATAAGCTGGGGTAAATGGAAGAACTAAAATGGAAGGCGGAAGTTTGATTTTAGACAGCTGAAAGGGTACATTTGAGTTGAGATTTGCCGGTGTTCGAGGTGGTGTTCTTGAAGAGGAGTTCCTTTAATTGGTCCCCCGATTTATAAAATCGGGGGACTTAAGTTTTGAGGCCCGTCCGTCCGTCCGTCCGGATTTTTCTCCGCAACCATCCATTGAATGTCTCTGAAATTTTGCATGAAGTTGTAACTTTGGTCAGGTTAGAAAGTGACATTCTCTGATTTTTTTTTTTAAATTTGGTTAGCCCCCCAGGGGGTCAAAAGGCCCGGAAATGGAAAAAAATGACATTTTTTGTCCCATAACTTTTCATCCATCCATTTAATTTCTCTGAAACTTGGCCAAAATGTGGAAGCAATTGTTCCTAATAGAAAATAAGTATCTCTGACCTTGGAAAAAATCAGGTTCGCGCCCCCAGGGGGTCAAAAGCCTCCAAAATGGCAAAAAGTGACACTTTTCTCCGATAACGTTTGATCCATCCATTCAATTTTTCCTGGCCAAAATGTAGAGACAATTGTTCTGGATATAAAATGAGCATCCTTGACCTCAGAAAAATTCTGGTTCGCGCCCCCAGGGGGTTAAAAGGGGGGGGGGTAAAAAATGCCCTAAATTGCCCAAATTTTACACTCGCCACATCGAGTAACATACAGAGGGTGGCCACGCACGCGCGGCTTGTTCCGTTACATTATTACACGAAAAACATACTTTCTTTCAGATTCAACAGTAATTAATTTTATTCTCCAATTTACTGAATATTGCAGTAAATATTTTACCATAAACTTTTCGAGGTGATACTGGGTCAGAATATGCAAGATTTGCAATTGTATATTTGGTATTTTTAAAGATTTTCTGGCAGACAGAAAATACAACTTTCCTTTATAGAAGGTGTTTGAAAATAATATGCAAAGTCATGTTTTAAATTACATAATTATATATCGTGTTGTAACGGAGACGGTTTCGGCTTTTTGGTTTGATGAGAGTATGAGGGAACCCAAATAAATTTTTAAAAAAATGGCTGGCAAAATGATTAAAAAGGATAATCCTGCCAATTTGTTTTTGTGAACTGCTGCCAAAAATGTATCCCGTTACTGCATCACATAGAAATCAAATTTTCAAACATGAAATTAATAAAAACTGGAATTTCCATGTCGATGCTCAAGACGAAAATATACCTGATACGGCTTTCACCCTTGTCGTGTTAAGTCGGTTTCTAGGCAATTTAATTCGCACGCGGTCCCAAGTCGCATGCATAAAAAATGACGAAATCGTGCCTATCATTAACTTCTAACTAAACCGTTAATTCAGAAGTGATAGGATCGAAACCTTTACTCTTAATTCGATTTCATATGATAATTAAGAGGTAGCCGTAAACAATGCCATGATTGTGCCTGTGGACCGCTGTCTTCATCTCTGCTCCAGGGAACAGATTCCCCCATGATGTAGTCAAGCAGCCTCCATAAACACATCCAAGAGCCAAGGATGTATTTATTTGTACATAACGTTTTACCTACATTTTTACACTGCATTACGGATTTCTTCTTTTGTATTGCCTTTATTTATTTAACACTTTAAATACGAATTCGCGCTTTGTTATAGCGATACCTGCTAA
>OY744541.1:34250622-34283122 GCA_963556195.1 Sepiola atlantica | reverse complement strand
ACTATGTACTTTTTTCACTCTGCTGATAAAAAACATATTAATTTATTTGTTTTTACTGTATACCTCCTCCTGTTTTGCTCCTAACATAGTCGGAAGAACCTGAAATATAGAAAAACGCCCTGAATTACTGTCCAAAAAATATTGTTTACATTTGGATATATGTATTTGAAGTTTTAATGGCAGTTCTGTCTCCATATGTCACTTAGAGGTGATAGCACGTAGATATTCGGCACATAGTTGGTAACATAGAAACTCGGGACCACTTCCATTGTCTTCCCCGGAGAATATACGTATGATATAACTTTCATCAAAATAGGATATATTTGAAGTTTTAAAGGAGGTTCGGTCTCCATAGTATCCTTTGGTTGGACGGACACTTAGAGATTCGGGGCCGCTTTTATTGTCTTTCTCAGAAAATGTTGTACTTCATAAAATAAGATGTATTTGAAATGTTCATGGGGTTATGCCCTCACAACCTTCTTAGGGACACTTAGAGATGCGGGAACACGTCTATTGTCTTTTCCGGTAAATTTTATATGAAGATAGACTTTTAGATTTTATGTAGATTCTCTAATCTTTCTTTTTATAGGGAACACACAAATATCACACAAACACACATATATTGAATGTTATATATATAAATAGATATAATATATATATATATACAGGGTGCGTCAGGTATATGAGAACATATTTTCCATTTTATTAAATGATAAAAAAAATCAAACAAAAATATTCTTAATCAAAAACAATTATATAAACATGTAAGCTAAGGTATTGTTTAATAATTTCATTCAATGAAATTCCCCTCTACTTCAATGACAGCTTCGATTCGAGACCTAAACCGACTGCAAGCGCGCTTGAGATGGTCCTCATCTATGTTGTCCATCACTCTGACAATGCATGCTTTTAGAGAATCTTTAGTGTTGTAGGGGTGTTTATTAACATCTCTCTCCACGACGCCCCACACATAATAATCCAATGGATTCAGGTCTGGAGAGTTTGGAGGCCACAAGTTTGGAGTGATGTGATCATAAAAATGATCCGCCAACCATTCCTGAGTATTTTGAGCCTTATGTGCTGGTGCAGAGTCTTGTTGAAAGATGTAGGGCCTTCCATTTGTTACTCTATCGATCCAGGGCTTTACAACAGTATCCAAGACTTCAATGTAAGCAGCAGAAGTGACTCTTAGTCCTTGCCGAAAGAAGTGTGGTGGCATCACATGTCCTTCGTTGCTAACAACCCCCAAAACCATAACAGTTGCAGGAAATTTTGTATGCATGACTGTTGGAACTTCAGAAGGGTCATTACACAACCATCTGTCATTCCTTCTGTTTACCTTTTGATCTTGATCAAAGTTTTTCTCATCTGAGAAAAACCAAAGCATGCCTTGCTCAACAGGATGTTTCAGTTTGTTTAACAGCCTCTTGGACCTTATCAAACGATTCTCTTTGGTGGTCTCGGACATAAACTGGCCTCTCCTCATCACATAAGAGTTGTAACGAAGATTTTCATGAACAGTCCTTCGAATTGTGGCTTCTGAAACATTCAGGTCTTTTGCGATGGACCTCATTGACTTTTGGGGGCTCTCATCAATAATATTCTGAAATTGATGAATAAATTCAGGTGTTCTAATCGTGTCTGACCGTTGGTCGTGCTTTTTACGTTTAGCAACCTGCTTACAATCACCATCATTTTCTTCTAACTCCCTACGAACTTTATAAACAAAAGAACGGGCGACTTTAAGAAATTGTGCGATTTGTAAATCGCTATGATCTGCCTTTATTGCGACAATTACAGCCTGTCTTTTCATTTGTTCCGTTACATTATTATCTGCCATTTTTCATTATCTGCAAAAAAAGAATAAAAATAATTAATATAACGTAACAATAACGACATTACGCGATGTTCTCATATACCTGACGCACCCTGTATATATATATATATATATATATATATATATATATACATGCACTATGAATATATAGTTTTAATTATTTTATTTTATGTTGTATTTTTATTAAATTTGATTACTCATCCCCCTCCTTTAATTAAATATATTCAATAATTTACATCATGTCTCTGGAATAGAAATTATGAACCGGCGTAACAGTTTCTTTTTTTTATCTTCAGACGATTAAATTTAAATCCTTTTGGATTTTCCGCTTGAAACATTAAACTAATTTTTAATTTACTTACATCTTTATCGTCTTCCTCCTCCCCTTCTCCTACACCTCTTCTTTTTTATCATCTCCTAGTTCTGCTTCTTTTTCTTTTTCTTTTTCTGTTCTTTCTTTCTTCTTCTTCTTCTTCTTCTTCTTCTTCTTCTTCTTCTTCTTCTTCTTCTTCTTCTTCTTCTTCTTCTTCTTCTTCTTTGTCATAACCCTCTTCCTCTTCTACTAATACTTATACGGCATAATCACGTTGACATACCGGTTCTCGTTAGATCACTGACGTTAAGCAACGTTGAACCTGGTCAATACAAGATGGGTGACCATTTTGGAATACCAGGCACTGTATGTAGGATGACGTCGACACCTCCCTGCAAGAACTGCAAGAACCTAAAGTCGTCATCTCCCCTGACCGGGATATACATGCGACTGGGGACCGCTTGTGAATTTGATATTCCCTAGAAACTTCCCCCTTTGAAGGAAGCTGGTTCAACCCGGCCATTATTCTGCATGCTCAAAGTTAATGCGCTTTCATATTTCGCAGTCGTGCTTATTTTTGTATTCTTTTGGGACTAGTTTGCTGCATTCGTTTATTTTTGCAGTTTACCGTTTCGTCTCTTTGTTCACAGTCAACATTTACTGTTTTCTTTTTTTATCTATCTTAGCTTTGGTATTGTTAGTAGTAGTAGTAGTAATAGTAGTAGTAGTAGTAGTAGTAGTAGTAGTAGTAGTAGTAGTAGTAGTAGTAGTAGTAGTAGTCATGGACGGCGGCACCGGGGGGCAGGTGGTGGGGGCTCAAGCCCCCCATATTTTGACTTGGCCCCCTCACTTTACGGTCATCAATAATGAAGTTATATATGCATGTGTTTAACCGCCTCCCACTTTTTAGGAGAGCCCCCCCCCCACTTGTATAACTGTCCCGCCGATCATGGTAGTAGTAGTAGTAGTAGTAGTAGTAGTAGTAGTAGTAGTAGTATATACGACATAATCATGTTGACACACCGGTTCTCGTTAGATCACCGAAGTTAAGCAACGTTGAGTCTGTTCAGTACTAGATGGGTGACCATTTGGGAATACCAAGCGCTGTATGTAGGAGGACGTCACCACCTCACTGCAAGAACCGCATAAACCTAACGTCGTTATCTCCCCTTACCGGAACTGGGGATGGCTTGTGAATTTGATAGTCCCATGAAACTTCCGACTTCAGAAGACACCGGTTAAAACCGGACCAGGTTTACTGCTGTACTAGGTACAAATAGTTATTCCTTCCTATTTTCTTCTTCTTCATCCTCTACTTCTTCTTTTACTTGTTCTTCTTTTTCTTTTTCTTTTACTACTTATGTCCTCATCCTTATCCTCTCTCTTATGTTCTTCTTAATTATTTTTACATTTTCTTTATCATGTTTACCTCTTCTTCTTCTCCTCCAAGTATTTCTTCTTCATCATTTTTATCCTTTTTTCTTTTTTTTCTTCCGCTTCTTCTTCTTCTTCTTCTTCTTCTTCTTCTTCTTCTTCTTCTTATTATTATTATTATTATTATTATTATTATTATTATTATTATTAAAATTACTTTAACTTCTGATTTATTTTGCCTGCTTTTTGCTGTACATTTACTTAATCTCGTTGTTTAACATTGTGTATCTAACCTTTAAGCAGCGTTTTTCTCGAAACCGGTAATTCTGGAGAATCATCATTTGTACACACAAAACAAAATTAACCATGTCCGAGAAAAGAGGTATCCTAAACCAAATCAAATCTACATACCTTTTTTTCGGGCATTGTTTTTTTCTGTATACAAATGAAGAATCTCCAGAATTCCCGTTCTGAAGAAAGACACAGCTTAAACACATTGTGTGTCATATTGTTGTTGTGACATTGAGAGATAGATAATAATTAAGAAAACACATATTTACAAGGGTGTAGTTACAGAAGTATAGAAATAGTATGTACTGAAAGTCTGCGTCCGATACTGTGACTATGACTGCCACTAATGACGATATTTACTTCCTCTACACTGCAGGTAGTTGTGGCACGAGGCCGGAAACCAGCGCCCCATAAGAAGGAACACCGAGGCCTTCTAAAAATAGCCTGGGCAACCCAGAACAATACATCAGCCCGGCAGATAACAGACCACTTAAATGGCCCAGTTTCTCCCGCACTCATTGTCGAGTTCAGATCCTCGACTGCTATACATACCGACACAGAGGGAACGACTGCCACAACACTTAGTTGTAACTCTATTCATAGTATTTGGAATAGTCGATCTACACTCTAAATAGGGTTGATCAACATCACACATAACACCCCCCCTTTTTAGGTGTGTTTTTATTTAATATCAAACGCCTTTCGGCATTCTCTTGTCCAGACTCAGTCTTTTCTATTTCTCTCTGTTTTCAAATATCTTATTAAGAGATGCTGAGAAATCTTGCATGTTTTGAAAAAAAACAACACTTTGTAACAATTCTGCAAAATTAAGAGAACTTTGTCGAGCCGATACATTTGCTGGGGCTGGCATATTTTTTTACGTACTCACTCGCATTGAATCTCATCTTTTAATATGTTTGTCCATGATGTTAATGTCTTTTCTTTTCGTGGATTGTAGGCGAAAACAACTTTTTTATTTATTCACTTTCTCGTCAATCTTATCTTATGGCGCGAATGGAACATTTTTCTTTTTATAAACAAGTTATCTATATATTTTTAATTCAGCTTTGTTAGTCAGTTTTTAGCTATTTCTGGTCTACCAGAAAAAAATCTGCACAATTTTATTTTAATTCTTCTGAATAGATTTCTTGCAATTCTTTTTTTTAAAACTTTGCTGTTGCAGCATTAAAGATGTTTGTACTTTTACAGAAATAATGTATAGGCATATCGCATAGTTGGACCTATTCTATCCAATATGTGCCGAAAATGTTACTTGAATTGTTCATGACAAACATTTTTCATTTTAAAGATTTCCTTGTAGTGTAACTGTAGTTATTATCTCGCCCTCGAATTTGATTTGTTCTCAAGTGACGCCTTTGGATAGTATTATAGTCCTCAATAAAGTCGGCTTTCCAATGTTCTTACATGTCTGCAGATTTATAATTGACCAATCGGAGCATTAGTAAAGTTGCATTTTAATGTTTATATTCACTATTCTTACTTGAATAAACTTCCTTATATTTTCCACTTCGTCACATTTAGCGATTCTAATTAAAAAAGTTTTATTTTTTACTCTGCAATGCGTAATTCCGTGTCACACGCGATCGCAGTTATAGCACCTTTTCGTTTTATATTGACAATCATTGTAGCAATGCAGATGTCTACAACCGAAACATGGTTATGTGAGCAGACTACTTTTCTTTTATTTATCAAATTTAGCTGGTAAAGTGCTTTTCTTCTGCTTACGGATCTTTCTATGTGACACTCCACTCTGTCTTTTAAATCTAGACGTACGCTAATAAACCCTTGCCAGTCTTCTTCGATATGCTGGAGTGTTAAATCTGGTTCATTTTCTAGTTTATTAAGAACTCTTCTTCTGATTTCCGTATCTGTATTCGATACTAATCATTGCACAAATATAAGGCGTTTCAAATTTTTTAGCACTCAACTCCAACATCGTGAAATCATTGCAGTGCTTGTAAACTACGCTAGCAAAAGTCGTGTAGTCTTCGTCATCCTTCCTTGTAAGGTTCATGCATTTCCACTTTTTAAAAAAACAGACGTTTTAGGGCTAAACAATTTAGACGTCGCTTCACCAAATGTAAGGTCGCATTTTTTTGCGGTACGTTATAATTTACGAATTGTGTATGTTCAACCGTACCCAATTTCCCTAAAAGCAAACGCACCCTATAAAATAGGTCCAAGTCGCACAGTCCGTATTATAAATGTCCTCACATCATCTGAAATACAAAGCAAACGTAACCTCATTGTCAGGATCGTAGTTACAATTATCAAACTCTAAATAGTGTTTTGGGAAAACGCAGTCATATTCAGCATTTTGACACCCATATGAAAATTCTCGTATGTTTTGCTGTAACTTTTTTGTACCATAGTTCACCCCAAACAAGGCAGGCCACCACTGTAGATGTAAGGGGCTACTGAGTAAAAAAGGGGGAAAAGTTTTTTGGGGGTAACCTAAATTGTGAGTTGTGCAGCGAGATGTCTGTTTACATTAGTTTTAAATTTCTATATGTCCGTGCCGTCAGGAAAACAGGGAGCAGGGAGAGAGTTCTAAAGTTCAGCAGCACGAGGAAAAAAGCTTTTGGAATAGAACGCTTTTCCGTACCTGGGGACCTCCACGGTGAATGGATTGGCAGATTGACGGATTTGTCTAGTGAATTTTCGTCGTGGACCACTAGAGCAGCAAATTCATCAGAGCGCAATCCTATTGGGTAAGAAGTAACATGTACTCATATCTGAAATTATATTTGTTCTTTCTGCAGTGTGTGTTCTGCAATAATTTCCGTTTGATATATTAACCGAAAAATACGTCCATTAAAGTTAAGGGCGACTAAAAATGCAATTATATGCATCTTAATCACTTATGAAGTAAAACAATTTAAATAGTAGTAAGCAAAAATAAACGAACGCTGCAATCACCAATAAAACAATTACAGAAAAATACATTAAATATTTAAGTGATAACAATTGTACATATTTCCAGGCAAGGCGTCATAGACTGAGGGTAAAGCGTCAAACTATTGACATCAACATCGAAGGTTCGATCCTTGTCTAAGTTAGACATGCTGATAACGACTGTGAGCAGAAACACGTGTCTGTGGATTACTTTTGTGTACGTATTAAATGAATAAACTATATATATATAAGTATATATACATATATAAGTATATATATATAAGTATATATACATATATAAGTACATATATATAAGTATATATATATAAGTATATATGCATATATAAGTATATATATATAAGTATATATACATATATAAGTATATATATATAAGTATATATACATATATAAGTATATATATATATATATATATATATATATATATATATTTAGAGAGAGATACATACATACATACATACATACATACATACATACATACATAGGTAGAACAGTATATAAATATGGTGGAGTAAAATGAATCTAGACAATTTTAATGTTTAGGGTCTAGAATGTTTCATAATCTGTAAAGTTTATATCTTTTGTCTGTAGTTTCGATATCATAAAAACTAGAACTAAAAACTGAACTTTTAAACGGATTTTATTTGGTTTCCCTAGAGACACCATCATTAAAGAAAATATAACTATCTGTTTTCATATGGTGAAGCATTGATACGTATAATCGTTTTTCCAAAACTCATAAAAATCTGTCCGATGCTCCTGGAAGTTACTTCATATTAGAGATTCACTGTGAGTGCGCCGCCACTCGCCTTACTTGAATCAGCATAGATAAGATGCCATTCATACCTAATGTTACGTGCTTAGGTCTTATATCCTAAAAGTAGTGAACAAAAACCGACGACCACATACAAGTCTCTCTAATATTTAAATAAATAAATATATATATATATATATATATATATATATATATATATTATTCATATAAATATATATATGTTATTCATATAAATATATATATATATATATATTATTCATATAAATATATATGTATTATCAATATAAATATATATAAATATATATATTATTCATGTAAATATGTATATATTCCATATAAATATATATATATATATATATATATATATATATATATATATATATATATATATATATATATTATCCATAATTTAAAAATAAATTAAAAATAAATTAAAAATGAATTTAAAATTAATTTAAATTAAATTAAAAATAAATTAGAAATAAATAAAGGGGAAAACCGTAAGAAAGTAAAGAAAAAAATGGTTAAAAATAGGGGGAAAATAGGAAAAATAATATAGTCATCTATGGGTAAATATTCTGTCCTTTCAAGGCTCATAATTGCGGCTAGACGCAACAAGCGCACCCATAGCGAGATTCGAGCCCCGGACATTTGTTACCACTGTTGCATCCCGATGCCCTACATTCCGAGCGAACAATAAGTTTTATTAAAAGGTTCCGTTCGAAATTTCGTATAGATTTCCCGAGTTCTACAAGAAAACTTGAAGAAAGTCGGTGATTACATCGGCCGAAACAATGTGAGAATAAAATCCAGAATACGAACAGTAATCCGACTAATCCAAATAATATAAAGTTTATTCAAACCTTACACATTTTGACGAGATACTTGTTCCTGTTTGTTTGAAATCAGGTTGTGGATTTGTTGGTTTCAATGACGTCACTTTACGACGGAAAGCTTTGTTTATTTCAAGTCGGGACCGGTAGCGAGTTTTAATTGTTGTCCTCGATTTAAATGTTGTTGGAAATTGAATAAAAATGTTATCGTTTTTTTTCATAGAGTGATGGGTATTTATTTTTGTTTTTGTAGACAGCCACAATTTTTTTCTTGATGAGGATGATTGGAATTTAGTTCTGAGACTCTCGTCGCAAGATAAATCGATAATGTTTTCTGTTTCATTCATGCTTTATATGATGTTGTAAATTGATCTATTTATTATTCCCACATTTCAATGCGTACGATCTTATTCGTTTGAGTAGTTGTGTATCACTCTTCTTCTGTACGACCTTTTTTTCTTTTTGAAAAAGAAAATGAATCCATTCGGTACAATTATCAAAAATCTATTCATTTTTCACTTTTTTATACTATTTTTTTCATAATCCCATTATACAAAAGGTTAGTGTCGGGACTAGTTTCACGGGACGCACTGCCGAGAGGGGGGGGGGGGTAATTAACTGCTAATTCGTTCACCTTGCGGAGGTGAGGTGGACTTAAATGAAATCGTACCACCTCTGATATTTACGGATAATGAAGTAGACAAGACCGCTGAGATGACAAATGAAAAAAAAAATGAATTTAAATTCATTAAAGATATCGTACGTCGATATGCCTCAGTGGACCATAAGTGATATGCACCTGCTGCGATGAAAAGTGGAAAGAAACGAACTGAAAGATATCGATAGTTCCGATATGCTTCAGTAGACAAGACAATACAAGACTGCTAAAAGCAAAACCCAACCGAAACGAAAAACGAGTTTATAACCTGGCTTTTTGAGTAAGAAGACGACATTATGAACAAGACAAATTGAACAAGTAAAACCGTCATCTCAGAACGAACATTATTTTTTTAAAACTTACGTTATTATAAAAAAAATAACTACGTACTTCTTTGATTATTGTCACGTTTCTTTTGAATCTGATTTTTTTTGTATTTTTAGTAAGCTTAGAAATCTATTAATAATGGAGAGTATGTATCTGTCTGAAGCCGAAACTCCATCAGAGTAATATTACTATTTACTTAGTCTGCCAGCTTCTTTATATACTACTACAAAAACCGCCGTAAACACTATGCGCCTTTCTCAATTTACATAATTAATTGCTTTTACACTTATAATATATTAATATTCGAAAATATACATTCATGATTGTTTTCTTCAGATTTCCACATGTATTTACGCTATTTTGCTCGCTAATAATCTTACTTATAAATTATAATTATTTCTTTTATCATTTACATATATATATATATATATATATATATATATATATATATATATATATATATATATATATATATATATATATATATACGAAATGAGTTACGTAGTTAATCTATCTACTGCGAAACTGATTCAACAGCCAGCGTTACTCCATTGAATCGGTTACCTCCCTCTGATTATTCAGTATCTACCTACTGCGAAACTTATTAAACAGCCAGCGTTACTCCATTGAATCGGTTACCTCCCTCTGATTATTCAGTATGGACGCAAGACGGGCGCGTTATTTAAAATGTAAACAAAACGCTGGTATTTACCGTGTTACATCTACTCTGATTTTTTTTAATTAAAACGTTCTGAGTGTGTCTATTTCTTAATCTTATTAGCCATTATGTTTTAAAACACAAATTCATTGAATCAAATTGTTTAATTAAAATAATAATTGATTTAAAAATTACTATTTAAAAACACACACACACATTATAATGAATTTAGTTTAGGTAAACTTTTTTATCGAGAGCATTTAAAAAACTATTGGTGTTTACTGTATTTGATTGTTTAATAGTTTTATTTTAGGTACACCTTTTTCTCCGATTTACTTCCACTATTAACATTTTTCTATTCATGGGGGAGGGTAAAAGAAATTGGGGTGTGGTCGAAATTATTATTTTTTTTTATTTTTAACTAAAAATATACTTGGTCGGAAACACAGAAAATCAATGTCTAACCACCCAAGAAATATGACTGGGGCTCCATCGGTTTATAGGTGAGTGTTAATTTCTGACGCGGCAGCCTAGCAAAAATATGCGACCGGAGGGAGCATATATTTTCTAGTAGATATCATTTTTAAAGTTATCCCGTCTTGTGTCTGTTTTTTTGCGGATTCTCTGGTGACCCTGTTCTCTAAGTGAGTTCCGAGAAAAGATTCATCTTTTCTTTCTTTATTATATGTTTTAACCTTAGTTCAATATATGTAACAAATTCGTAACAGTACTAAAAAGTAAAAATTCTCTTAGATCAATTGAAAGAATGTCCCAATTATTCAAGGGAGAATCGAAAATTTTCCAAATATCACAGGTTGTCCGTGAAAAATGTTCGATGCTCCAACAACGCAGGGTGTTCCTGCTGATATATATATATATATATATATATATATATATATATATATATATATATATATATATATATATAATGTATATATATAATGTATATATGTATATATAATGTATATATAATGTATATATGTATATATATAATGTATATATATATAATGTATATGTATATATATATACATAATGTATATATCTATTAATAATGGAGTTTATGTATCTGTCTGTCTGTCTGAAGCCGAAACTCCAGTATGACTATTTTACTGAAACTAATCTTTTTGAAATTCTTTATATACTGTCATTAAAAGCCGTTAAGACACCAGATGGGTGTTCCTATTTACATAAGTCATTCCTTTAAACCTTCAATTAAATTCATATTTACAAATATACACTTATAACTGCTATTGTCAAATTTACATATGTATTCACAATATTTTCCGATGAGGTTATATTAATAAAAATTATTCATACAATTAATTAAAGCCATTTTCTTCATAACCGGCGTGTTTTCTAAACCATTTCAACGCGAGTACTGTTAAAATTGCAAAGTCATTGGGTGTTTAATCAGTGGTGTCCTCTCTCCCTCCGGTAATTAAATATGGCGATCTGATTAAGCAGCCGATTGGCTTTTTAATCAGTAGTGTCCTCCCTCTCTCCGGTAATTAAATATGGCGATCTGATTAAGCAGACGATGTTAATATGGCACGTTAAATATGTAAACAACAATGCTGGTATTCACCGTGCTCAGTTTTCCATTTTTAAAACCGTCCTAAGTTTGTTTATTCTTAGCCATTATGTTTTAAAACACACATTTATTATATCAAATTGTTTAATTAAAATAATAATTGATTAAAAAATTACTATATAAAAACGCGCGCGCGCACGCACACACCCACAGTTCAGGTAAACTTTTTCTTTCCGAGAATTAAAAAACTTTCGTGTTTACTGTATTTGATTTCTTAATACTTTCATATCCAATATTATCATTTTTTCATGACCTCAACAGAATTTATGATTCCATGTTTTATTTATTAAAAAAAAAGATGTGATTTTTTTTTCTTTAATGTCAACAAAATAAACTAACACATTGTACTGGAAAACTATACAACTGATTGTAGAATCAAATTGTTTAATTAAAAAAAGGTCATTAAACAAACACCCACCAACACACACACACACACCCACCCACACACCCACACACACACTGTGTTCACTGTATTTGATTTTTTGGTGCTTTTTCATTTTAGGACCCACGCTAACTTTGCCCCCGTCGTTACAGTTAGGGTTAGGTTGTTTTTTTTCCTTTTTAATTAAAAATATTTACATGTATAGAGGGGGGGAAGATAAAAGAATTGGGGGAAGGCGGTCAAAAAAAAATTTTTTTTTTCTTAACTAAAAAATATTTCAATGACTGGTAATATAAAAAATTGAGGGGGGTACAAAACATTTTTTTCTTTCTTTTTAAACTACAGGTCTTTCTATTTATGGGCGAGGGTACAACAAAAATCGGGGTAGGGTCGAATTTTTTTTCCTTTATTTTCAACTAAAAAAATTCTTGGTCATAAACACAGAAAATCAATGTCTAACCACCACAGAAATATGACTGGGGCTCTATTGGCTTACGCGTGAGCCTTCATTTCTGATGCGGCAGCCTAGCAAAAATATGCGACCGGAGGGAGCATATATTTGCTAGTATATATATAATGTATATATATATATATATATATATATATAATGTATATGTATATATATAATATATATAATGTATATGTATATATATAATATATATAATGTATATGTATATATATATATATATATATATATATATATATATATATATATATATATATATATATATATAATATATATATATATATATAATGTATATGTACATATAATATATATATAATGTATATGTATATACATATATAACTAGCGGAACCCGTCGCCCCGGCGTTGCACGGGAGAAATTAGTACCTATTGCATGACGTCGAATAAAAAAAAAACGGCCTATAGTTCTTTCTCCAACCCCACCCCCTATACCGTGTTGGCGAATGTTTTAAATTAAAAAAAAAAGAAAAAGTGGTAGAGTAGAATGGGATCGAACGCTGAAACTGTCGATCATTAAATCTCCCATCCTTACCCAATGCGCCACGGTTACGAATTAAAAGTACATGTGAAAATAGGCTAATAACGCTATGCTTGTTTATTGACATATTTTGATGAAGTAATTTCATTTGGGCAATTTTTCGATAATATGCGTGTTTAAGGTGTATGATTTTGAAAATGTAAATGTAGCCGCGTCTACCAGTATCTTGGTGCTTATTGAATTAAATAGGAAGTCGATTCGATCAAGAAATTTTAGCCGCCATGTTGAATCAATAAATGTTGCAGGAACTGTGTTCGTTAATTTCATTCGCTTAATTCCGGAATGAATTTAAATGTAGAAGGTAGAATTAGATAGAACGTAATCTGATATTCGCGAATAATCATCGGAGTGTAAGGGAGCGGTTGTTAAGTTTTTGCGTATTGCTTAATATTATGTAGTAAAATAATGCCAGACAAATACGAAATAACAATGGGTGCTTTATGAAAATTATACTGCGTTTATTAGTTCCCGGTGTCGATGAGTGTAGTCACAGTACATAATTGTTAGGGAGAAAAGATTTTACTACCACCTATATGGAGTTGGTATTTCGGAGTGTCGTGGCGGCCGGGCCGAATGTAATATTCAGTGTTAGTTTGGAAAGAAGAATAAGAGATATACTAAAACACGCTCGAGTGAATAAGTGCAATGTAATTGTGAGTTCAGTAGCCCGTGATGCATGTGGTTATTTTCCTATTCTCCGAGAAGGTACAGGGGAAAAAACGTCTCTACTTTATATATTAGATTAGAATATATATAAGGTGACCCCAAAAAAACGGGCTCCAACTCTAATTAGGCCTTGTTTCTTGAATTTTTGGTCATAACTAGTTTATTTGATTCAAAACATCACATCAAAACACTAGGGTCTTTGGCCTTTTTTTTCTCCGTTCTACAGCATGTGTTCTAGATGACCTCCATTTAGCTCCGTGTATTTCTTGAGGCGCAGAGCAAAGTTGTCCATGACGTTCTTACAGACTGAATTGGGAATACATCTCATCTTCTCACTGATGGATTCTTTGAGTTTCGTGATGGTTTTGGAATTCCCTGCGTATACTCTGTCCTTAAAATAGCCCCAAAGGAAAACATCTGGGGGGCTTAGGTCCTGACTATGGGTGGCCACTCAAAATTAGTCTTGAGACTGATCACTCGGCTTTCGAAGTTCTCTTTCATCCAATCTCGAGACAGTTTTGAGGTGTGAGAACTTGCTCTGTCTTGCTGGAACCAAAACTTGCTCATGAGCGACGGGTAGAGGGTCTGGAGCTCATTCTTAAAGGTTTTGAGGACCTCCACATACCGCTCCTTGGTGACTGTCACTGCTGCACAGATTCTTCGATGAAGATTGGTCCGATGATGCCTCTGACCGAGATTGCGGCCCACACCGTGCACTTAGGAGAGTGCAGGGGCTTGGTGGCTACTTCATTGGGTCTGGAGGACCCCCAGAAGACATTTGTCTTAGAGTTCGCCTTTCCGTCAAGATGGAAGTGGGTTTCACCTGAGGTCCAAAGGAGGTTAAGGAAACCTGGTGTCTCCTTGTCTGAGACTGCAAGGGTCTGCAGCGTCTGTATTCTGTATAGGTAAGCCCTGATATCGTTCACCAACACTCTCCTGCAAGTCTCACGAGAGATACCAAGGGACTGACTTCGCTTACGCACAGAGCGTTTCGGACTCTCTTGGAGAGAATCTCTCAAACTTTCGACCAGCTCGGCTGTCCGCTTCTTGGGACGTCCCGAGTGGCTTGGACGGTTCTCACTGGCAGCGTTGAGGTTTTCCACGGTCCCATACTTCTCGAAGTATTCCACCCAGTTCTGAATTCTGCTTTTGGATGGAGCCTTTTCACATTGTAACTGATGCATGAAACTGTCCTGGGTTTTCTTAAACGAGCCTGTCTTGTAGTAAAATGTAACCTGTAAAATAAGGGCAATCGTTGGATAAATAAAGGAGATATCACATAAAGTGTACACGAGGGTCCGTTTTTAGGGGGTCACCCTGTATATATATATAATATATATATAATGTATATGTATATATATATATATATGTATATATATATATATATATAATGTATATATAATGTATATATATATATATATATATATATATATATAATATATATAATGTATACATTTATGTGTGTGTATATATATATATATATGTGGGTATATATATGTATATATATATGTGTGTGTATATATATATATATATATATATGTATATATATATGTATATATATGTGTGTATATATACGTGTATATATATGTGTCTGTATATATATATGTGTATATATATATATGTATATATGTGTATATATATGTGTGTATATATATGTGTGTATAGAGGTGAGTATATATATATATGTGTGTGTGTATATATGTGGGTATATATATGTGTGTATATATATGTGTATATATATGTGTGTGTATATATATATGGGTATATATATGTGTGTATATATATGCATATATATATATGTATATATATATATATATATGCATATATATATGTATATATATGTATGTATGTATATATATATATAAGAAAGTGAATATTAAATGAAAAAATTTAAGACAAAATCGAAAATTACTTCATGGAATAGTGGATAAGCAAGTCAACATGCCAGTAGAATTAAGGACACAAACACATCATTAAAATTTGATTATTACGTTTAACGCCTCTAAAATCAAGCCTCTCTCTTTTTACCACCAACGCTCATACCCTACTTCTCTCCAGTCGATATAAACGTTTCTTTTTTCGAGTATGCCCCTTTCTTTGATACACCTCTAGTACTGACTTTGAGGCCAGACCTGAAATATAAGACTTCAATCAAAGCGGTTGCTACGGTTGTTGAAAAATGGTTGGATCATTCTACCGCCCCAGAAACTATTTCACCGCCGAAGCAATCTTCTACCTCTATAAGAGCCAGATATGTCCCAAGATGGAGTACTACTGCCATATTTAGGGAGGTGCCGCACAGAGCACTCTTTTCTTGTCTTGACAGAGTATAACATGTACTCCACAATTTAATGGGGAATCATCTTGTCGCGTCCCGGCAGCCCCTTTCTACACAACCCCTATCTACGGTATCGTTATGTTTATTTCAGGTGCTCAACTTTACTCCAACCCATCGTACCCCCGTAAAACATCTACGGTCAGAAAAAGGAAAAAGTTTATTTTCTCTATCTCTTTCTCCTTACCAAAAACAAAAAAAAACTTTCAGGAACAAAGTTTATTTCCAAGAACGTACCGCCTGTGGAACAGGATACCACGAGTCTGCTTTCTAACCGACTACAGCATATTCGTGTTCAATTCAAATGTGAACAAATACTTGTTGAGCCGTCCTCTAGGATAAGTCAATAACTCTTAAGTAAGCTTCTCCCCATTTAAGACATTGTTTCTAGTCCTCTTGTATAAGCGGTCATCTTCCAACTGACGATCTCTTTAACCCTTATCCTCGAGGTGTTCCTTGGCCTTGATAAGTGGTTACCCTTAGTAAAATAATAATAACAATTTTCTTTTCTTCTTTTGTGAACCTAAAACTAAACGAAATTTCCATGGGCAAAGTTTCTTTCCAATAACTGTCCGTCTGTGGAATTTAATACCACTAGGCTGCTTTCCAGCTGACTACAACATGGTCGTTTACATTACCAATGTTAGCAAATTCTTGGTGATTCGCCCTCTTAAATAATCGAATTTTGTTCAGATTCCACCATCATTTGCAATCTTCAAAGTGATTGCCTCATCATCCACCTGACAACGTACACAAATCGACTTCGAAATCTAGTGGGGAGAGTGTCCTCTTCTCTACTGTACAGTCTTTTTCTCATAAAAGAGAGTTTGATAGTCTTTCTCTACTCTATCGTTATTTTCATGGTAGCTGATCGACTGACCTCCAATCACTGGTTTCCCACATGTAAAACATTCGCAGCTGTAACTCGTACAGCTACAACCACTGTAAAAATATGTCCTCCTTTTCTTCTGTGTACCTGGAACTAAACGGAATTTCCATGAGCAGCGTTTCTTTCCAATAACTGTCCGTCTGTGGAATTTAAAACCACGAGCCTGCTTCCTAGCTGACTACAACATGGTCATTTTCAAGTCCAATGTTAACAAATTCTTGTTGCGCTGCCCTTTTAAATAATTATATTCTGACCAGTTCCAACCATCGTTACCATTGTGTGGTCTGACCGGACACTTGACAAAACCATTAATTCTTTATCCTCGAGTGGCCTTTGCGTCTGTATAAGCGGTTACTTGGTAGTGCATAAAAAAACGCAAAGAAATACTAGTTTTGTTATTGAAATATTTTTTTAAAAAAACGGTAATAATTTATGTCTCACTCCCGTAAATAGAGATTTGTAATCTAAATAAGACCTGTAATTGCCTTTTCAACGCGTTCTACGTGTTAATCTGTCGACTTATATAAGACTGAATCAATTGAACTCTGATAATGAGCGCCTGGGGGGAGGTGGCGTTTCAAACAAAAAGAGAGAACGAATAAGAACGCAAATATAAAGGCGTGACACCGGGGCGAAATTATACACGAGGTTAAAGAGGTTTGAGACACGTCAAGACGTAATTGGCCGAGCAGGTGTTATCGCTTAAGGTATAAGAATTTAAAAATTGTGAGTCCATTAAATTAAACAATTGGCGAAACAAGGTGTAAACATACAAGTGGCCAGGTGAGACGATCTTTCTTATGGACACATCGAAAATGGAAACGGGCATCGAATCTACTATTCTATATAATAAAGTAAAGTTATTCAGTTTGTCGACTCTTCTCATCGATAGCGTCAGTCCTACAAAATAAATATTTCATTATAAATAGCACTTTATGTGAATTGTGGCAGCGTGTTCTTTAAAATGATATATATATATATATATATATATATATATATATATATATATATATATTTAAAGTAAATAAAAGAAACACACATTTGAGCTGTGCGCATTATAAATTATTTCGACCTAGATGGATCTTATCAGAAGCGTAAACAGCCACATTTCGAAATTGTGCTGTCTGATGAGACAGACCCATCTATGTTGAAATAATTTATAATGCAGACAGCCCTAATGTGGGTTTAGTTTATTTATTTTAAATTTATTTCTGCTCTGTTGAGCTCTTTTACTCGGATTCCCATCGAGACCATTCAACTCTGCACACACTATATATATATATATATATATATATATATATATATATATATATATATATAGCACTAGATAAAGTGAAAGAATGAAATAAGGTGGGAATTAAATTTTATTAGAATTCAATGTTCAGGCCAAGTACTTTAAAGTCCTTAACTCATGAGTTTTCAAAGAAAATATTCTCCGCAGAGGACCATTACCGCGATGCCATTACTGCAGGTAATAAAATTAAACTTTGAAAATATGTATAAAAAAAATATATATAAAAATATATAAAAGTATATAAAACATCAAATATATCGGCCCAAAAAATACTTTTTTGTTAAGCCTATACAGTTCATCAAAGTCATAAAGTTTAAAACATATTCAGGAAAGATATCAAAGCGGTTGATTGAAAAATAATCCAGGTAGTGAAGTTGTTTTTTGAAAACTCATCCGTTAAGGACTCTAAAGTAATTTGCCTGAACATAAGATTCTAATAAAATTTGATTCACACCTTATTTTATTCTTTCACTTCATCTACTGTTATTAATGCTCTATCCAGTATATTGAGCTTCAGTTTCATCCGGATTTTCACTAATTGGGGCCTGAGAGAGGGTGCTGCCTGTGAATGTGGCCACCCAGAACAGACAGTTACGCACGTCATAGAGGATTGCCCGCTGTTCAAACCACCTAATGGCGAGCAGGGCATAGCGGACCTTGATGACGAGACGAGAACCTGGCTTGCCAAGACCGAGCTGCAGCTTTGAGGGAGCTGGCACAAAAAAGGAAGAAAGAAAGACAGACCTCAAGTGTGAGAAAGTGTTTGGGGCGATAGAGAGAACCGAATTTACTAGAAGACGAAAGAGCATTTGGTGTAATTAATAAAAAATATTTTGATATTCTGCGACGATTGTAGTCATCAATTATCCTGGAACAGATTCCATCTATGAAGACGAAAACGACCATAGGCCGATCACTCGTGATAATCAAAATTAAGATGTATAATTGAAAGAAATATATATAACAAATATATGAGCTCCCAATCAGGATGCAAATATCTAACAAGCCGCGCATGCGTGGTCCCCTTTGTGTGTGCCTCGATGTGGCGAGTGTAAAATGCAATACATTTGGGCAATTAGGGTATGTTGACCCCCCTTTGACCCCTGGAAGCGCGAACCAGAATTTTTCTGAGGTCAAGGATGCTCATTATATATCCAGAACAATTGCCTCTACATTTTGGCCAAGTTTCAGAAAAATTGAATGGATGGATCAAACGTTATGGGAGAAAAGGGTAATTTTTTGCCATTTTGGGGGCTTTTGACCCCCTGGGGGCGCGAACCAGATTTTTTTCCAAGGTCAGCGATACGTATTTTCTATTAGGAACAATTGCCTCCACATGTTGGCCAAGTTTCAGAGAACTTGAATAGATGGATGAAAAGTTATGGGGCAAAACATGTCATTTTTGCCATTTCGAGGCCTTTCGACACCCCTGGAGGGGTGCTAACCAGATTTGTTTTCAAAACTCGGAGAATGTCACTTTCTAACCTGACCAAATTTACAACTTCATGCAAAATTTCAGAGAAATTCAATCGATGGTTGCGGAGAAAAATCCGGACGGACGGACATGCCTCAAAACATAAGTCCACCGATTTTATAAATCTGCATAACACATTATTACGAGACTGCTTCCTTGAAAACTACGATGTGGTTGTCTTCAAATTCAATGTTAACAAATATTTGTCATAAACCAGACGTAATCAAACTGTGTTCGTTCCAGTAATTATTGATAATCCTATCACAATATTCATCATCATTAAACTGGCAATCCATCTATATCAGTAACAGTGTTACCGATTTAGCGGTTTCACAATGTTTATTTCATTTTGATCTCTCTTTCATTTCTTTTTCATTTCCTTTTCCTTCTTTTACACCTTGTTTTGGTTCCTTTTCAATCTCTCTTTTCATCTTTTCCATATTCTTTTTCTTTTTTTTCTATTTCTTTTTTCATATCTCTTTTCTTTCTTTTTCATTCTTTTTTTCACTTTCATTTCTAATTGGTTTTCATTTTCTTTTTTTTTTCTTTTAAATATTTATTTTTATTCTTTTTGATCTCCCTAGTATTCACTTTCATCTCTCTTTCCTTCCCTTTCTATCCCCTGTTTTCTCTTTTCCTTCCCCCTTTTCTTTCTGTTTTATCTCTCGTTCTTTCTTTTTTAGTTTCTCTTTCTTCCTTTTACATCTCTCTTGCCTTCCTCTTTTATTCCCCTTTTTCTTCTTTTCTATCTTCTTTCTTTCTTTTTCGTCTCACATTTTTATTATTTTTCTTTCTTTTTCATCTCACATTTTTATTATTTTTCTTTCTTTTTCATCTCACATTTTTATTATTTTTCTTTCTTTTTCATCTCACATTTTTATCATTTTTCTTTCGTTTTCATCTCACATTTTTATTATTTTTCTTTATTTTTCATCTCACATTTTTATTATTTTTCTTTCTTTTTCATCTCACATTTTTATTATTTTTCTTTCGTTTTCATCTCACATTTTTATTATTTTTCTTTCGTTTTCATCTCACATTTTTATTATTTTTCTTTCGTTTTCATCTCACATTTTTATTATTTTCCTTTCGTTTTCATCCTCCTTCCTTTCTGGTTTTTTTTTACTATAGATTATCTCATTTTACACTTTTTGGTCCATCTTTCTTATTTCTGACGATTTTTCTTTCTTTTTATATATCTTTCTTTCATTTTCTTTTATTAATTTCTACCTCACTTCACAATACTTCATTTTGTATTTAATTCTCTTTTCGTTTTCTAACTTTCATTACCTTGCCAATCTTTCTTTTCATAATCTGTTCTTCTTGTTTTCATTCATTTTCCTTCTTGTTTTCCTTCCTCCCGCCATGTCTCCCCTTATTCATCCATTTTCCTTCCATATCTTTCCGCTTCAGTTTCTCTTTCCCCTTTACCAACTTCTTGCCATCTCATTTCACAGAATGCCTCCCCACATCCGCATCACACTCCCAAAAATTAAAAAATTAAAATAAATAAATAAATAAAACTTTCCAAAGATTAGCGCATGCGCAATGGAGAGTAACATATTTGGTTTAACCTAAAATCTTGACAAGTGAAGAACTGCACCAGAAATCCGTTCCAAATGTCTGTTCTTTTGAAGACAGCAAGGAAAACAATGGAAAGAAAATACTTTCAAACGACGTATATTCATGCACCTACAATATATATATATATATATATATATATATATATATATATATATATATATATATATATATATATATATATATATATATATGTAAGCAAATTTCGTGTACAACAGAATGGTAGGATTAATTTTAGAGGAAGCATTATTATAATCAATGAAACAGACGAGTGGAAAAAAAAAAAAGGAAAATTGTTAAAATTACCTTAAGGCCTTGTCGTCTGACCCTCTGAGAGGAAACGTCAGAATGGTAAATGAAAAACTAAAAGTCGAATGAGAAATGAGGGGAAAAAAAACTTATTTCAGTTGGAGGAATATATATATATATATATATATATATATATATATATATATATAATTAACTTGTTACAAATATCCAGGGGGTATGAATCCGAAGGAAGTTGAAACCGGGTTTATGAGAGTGCTCAATGAAAATTCAGAGCAAATTCCTTTCGCCGGCTTGATGAGTTGGTAGCTATTCGCACCAATGAAACAAAACCTGTTTTGTCGCAACTAATGGAATAAAATAAAAAAATATATATATATATATATATATATATATATGTATATATATATATATATATATATATATATATATATATATATATATATATATATATATATATATTTTCATATGCAATAGAACAAAAAGATTTCAGTAAAGAAATTCAGTTTTACGGCGGTTTCTCCCTTTGTCAAGACAATCAAGATTTCCAAGCATATCTTGAATATTCTAGGACAATGATTCGTCAGAAAAACATCCAAAACACGAACAACTTACTTTTAAAAAAAAATAGTTTTAGATGGATTTTTTCCAAACATCACGTGTATTTATGTCGAAACTAACGCCATCTTTTATTTTACCAGATGAGACCAAAACACATTTATCTCCCTTATCTACTTCTTAAAAAATACAGAAAAACTGATTAGCTCATCCAAAAAAGTATAATATAACAAATTAAATGAATATAACAACAGACTATATGCATTGAAATGGTGTGTCACGGGTAGAGCAAAATATACTCTCCAGGAAAATTTACGAAATATAATCTAAGTGTTTAGAATCGTATCACATCAAAAGATAATTTCATTAATAGAAAACTGTGTAATCGATCATGTTTGGTTATTTTGAAGTTTTCTTTTTTCAAAATGTAAAATCATGCAAAAGAAATGGCTATTTTGAAAATCAATTTGACAAGAGGTTTATGAGAGCGATAGTACCATAGCTGTCCTGTCAGCATCGTAAGGGAACGTGTCCTTAATTTTGAATCAGACGTATTCAGGAGAGCCGCCTGTAGCAGATCCTGGTTATTCTCGATGGCCGTACATCTAAGCAGCATCACATCAATGCTAAATGGGTAACCATTTTGGAAGAATAACAAAACTGGTTCTTTGATATGACGTAGGCGCCTTCAATAGCATATTTAAACATGAGTTCTTTGATATGACCGAGGCGCCTCCTAATTTTCTTTTCTTTTTTTAACTATGTATGGGGGAGGGTAAAAAAAATTTAGGGGGAGGGTAATATTTTATTTTTAACTAAAAATCTTATGCATGGGGGAGAGTAAACAAATTTTTTTGGAGGGTGGGGATAAAAAAATTTTTTTTTTCTTTTTATAACTGAAAATATTACTATGTATGGGGGAGGGTAAAAAAAAAATTGGGGGGGGGGGTCAAAATTTTCCCATGGGCCGATACTTAGACCTAGTTATATTATTCCTCATCTTCATAAACGACCTCCCCAACGCAATGATGATATAGATAGATTATCAGTTAAATGATGTGTAATATCACGAAAGGATTTAAAATAAGGAATGGAATACATGAAATTTGATTTCTTCAATTGTCTACTAGTCTACAAAATGGTCGTCTTCAAATCCAATATCCTCAAATACTTGTCATACTCCGTTTTCATAAATCATAATTTTTTGTTTTCATTTCACTCATAATTTTCAATCCTCTCATAATAGTCTTCATAATTGAAATGACGATCTATCCATCTCATTAACCCTTATCCTCGAGTAGCTTTTCGCCTTGATAGGATTAGGGTTAGAGTTATGGCGACTGATTATTAAATAAAACAAACCGCATAAAATTGATAATTCACGACATATTTTTAATGAGGTATCGTTTAAAATACAAACTTAGAACGGAACGTTTACAACAGCGATATAGAAGCAATTGTTTACAATAGAAATCTATAATTGGTCCCCCGATTTATAAAATCGCGGGACTTATGTTTTGAGGCATGTCCGTCCGTCCGTCCGTCCGGATTTTTCTCCGCAACCATCGATTGAATTTCTCTGAAATTTTGCATGAAGTTGTAACTTTGGTCAGGTTAGAAAGTGACATTCTCCGATTTTTGAAAAAAAATCTGGTTAGCCCCCCAGGGGGTCAAAAGGTCCCGAAATGGCAAAAAAATGAAATTTTTTGCTCCATAACTTTTTATCCATCTATTCAATTTCTCTGAAACTTGGCCAAAATGTGGAGGCAATTGTTCCTAATAGAAAATAAGTATCACTGACCTTGGAAAAAATCTGGTTCATGCCCCCAGGGCGGCAAAATCCCCCAAAATCGCAAAAAAATGACACTTTTCTCCCATAACGTTTGATCCATCCATTCAATTTTTCTGAAACCTGGCCAAAATGTAGAGGCAATTGTTCCGGATATAAAATGAGCATCCTTGACCTCAGAAAAATTCGTGTTCGCGCCCCCACGGGGTCAAAGGGGGGGGTCAAAATGCCCCAAATTGCCCAAATTTATTGCATTTTACACTCGCCACATCGAGTCACATACAGAGGGGGACCACGCATGCGCGGCTTGTTTTTTATGAAAATCTGAGGAAGCTAAACAAGAAGAAAAAGGTATATCTCCCATTTTTCTCGGTTTTCATTTAATTTTTTAAATTTAAAATTAATGTCATGTTAGTTTACAAAGAAAATTAGGAAATACATAGATAGTTTTTCTTGTCCATGTCTTCATTCTATTACTTGAAAGGTACTTGAAAAAAGGGAAGAAATGCTTATTTCTAACATTTGCAAATAATTGATTGACCATATTCAATTTCTTTACCTCTTACGTTATAGTAAATATCTATAAATGTTTGGTGCTTCGCTTGCTTGCAAGGAAACTTCTCTGTTTTGGAAATGTTGGAATTTATTTTAGTGTTTTGAATTTGTGATGCTGTTTCTTTGAGAGTCATATTTTTCCTATTAAAATTTGTTTTTGTATGTACAGAATTTTTAAGTGTTGAATATTCTAGGACAATGATTCGAAGTTTGGTTATGAGGTTTCCTCATGATGTGCATTTAATTTAATTTATTTTTAACATTTTACAAAAAAGTGCACAGTATAGAAAATTTTCTGTATAAAAAAAGATGTGGCACAAGGCCAAAATTGGAGGGAGTGATATGGGTGTCAGCTGTCGTCCTCTTGGTCTATTCTCTAAACTAGTTTTAGTCACCAAAATACCACATTCACTCTATGGGTAAAACCTACTTAGCATTAGCTCCAATGGTTTGACGGTTTATTTACAAAAAATATGTGGAAAAATTCATCGGTTGAAGTGGGGGTGCTAAAACCATACTTAGTGTGGTGTTATGTTGGACTCTCCCAATCTAGGTGGCAATTGCTCACTGTTTTCCGGGTTGTTTCAAGAGCTGAAAGCAAGCAATACAGTTTCTAAGTAGAGAAACAAGTGTGCCGTCGGGTATTTATATAGGAATGTTTTACTTCTGAAACTTGATTTAAATGCCATTTTAAATCTATAAACACTTATATATTAAGCTATATTTATTATATGATAAAAATGTTAAGCTTGCCCTCTACCTTGCAAGTTTGATAACATTTGTATAAATACTACCAAACGAGTTCTGAATCTGTTTCTATTCATTTAACGTCACCTTTGCCTTGTTTAGGTCTCAGCCGTTTTCTGATATTATGCAAGCTCACTCTCCACTTCTCACGGTTCAGCAGGTCAGCAGTCTCCAAATTAAACTCTGTACAATCCTGTTCCAATCATTTGCTTCTAAGTTTTCCATGGCCGTCCTACCTTCCTGATATTTAAGACATTCACGCTTCTGCAACGGTTTATCCAAAAGGGTAAACGTTTCACGTGACTATACCAGCGTAATCGATCCATCCTTAGAATAACCACCATGCTGGGAAAGTATAGAGATCTAAGCAAATCCTCTGACCTGATGTGTTGGGTTTTGGTCAGATTTCACATTGCAGATCCATCTGATCATGGATCTGTCATTGCGCTGCAGACAACCATGATAAGACTGGGCGAGTACCCAGCATTCACTGCCATATATTATGACGCTCCTTACACAGCTGCTATACAAGTTACCCCGGATGTAGAGAGGGACATGACGTGATCTTATCAGAGGCAGCAACTCACGAAAAGCTCCCTTCGCTCTTGTAGCTGTACTGAGTTCACATACACTACCCTTCACTCAGCATATAGTCTACGTACCTTATATGATTTTTTAATTATTTATATTCCAATATATATATATATATATATATATATATATATATATATATATATATATATATATATATATATATATATATTGTTTCATTTTGCTTCAATCGAATTCTCAGAAATCAAAGAGCTGGCCAAAATTCCAGCCAAAGGCAGGCAAGGACTGCGCTGTCTTTTATCTGGATTTTTTTTTAGAGAAATTCCCCTTCAAATCAATATTATCCCAAACCCTCTAGATACATCGATGATACACTTCTTATCTACCCACATAGTCGACAAACTTAATGACCTTGAACACACCATTTCCTTCACCTCCGAATTAGAAAATAATCACATCCTCAAATTCCTTGATATCACTCTGCACAACACCCTAACCGGCCTGAACTTTACAGTCTTTAGAAAAAACGAATAAAAATGATCTTATACATGTTTACTTAGACTACAAAAACAGAATGAAATCTGGAATGATCATGGGCTTGTTCTTAGAATTGTAAGCCCCGCTTACCTCCGCAATGAAGAAACCTATATCCAGAACACTTACCAAGCTTTCAAATATCCTCAATTCTGCATCCAAAACGCTAAGCACAAATCACTTAATATCCACAACAACAAAAAGACAAAAATGTTCCCTCATAACATAACTAACACAAATAACACGACTGAGAAAAGAAAATCTTACATAGTTCTTCCATATCTATTTTCTCACATAAAAAATAGTAACATCAACCTCTAAAACAATTATGGATTTACCCCCCTTAGGGACACATGTTACCTCGCCGCCATTTATAAAATAAAATGTGCCGCATGCCCGATGTTTTATATTTGTGAAACAGACAGAAATATAAAATCCTGCATTTACAAACACAAACAAGACCTCAAACACCACAATCCCATTAACGCACTAGGCATACACAGAAACACATTTACCCATAATTTTGACTTTAGAAACCGCACCCTCCTCAAGACCGAATACTCTCTCCCACGTCGCAAATGCATCGAAAGCGCTATAATACTTCTCTAAACCTTAGACTACAAATCCTATTCTTTAAGCAAACATCTGGAAAAAACCGCACTGCGATCTTGGTTAAATAAACTTTTCTTTTTTACTACAATTCATCTATATTTCCAATTTCTTTCACTTCTTCTCTTTTTTAAAAAATAGTAAACACGTGCCAAAAACATCTCGTTGTGCGTTCTTCTTTTTTTCTTATTTTTTACAGTTATCAGATAAATTTAAAATTTTCACTTTTTCTGAAGACGTTCGTTGATCTGAACGAAACCGCTAAAATCTCTCACTTTTTGATTATCTTTTCCTGTATTTATTTTTTCCCCTTTGTAGTTTTCACACACACACACACACACACACACACACATATATATATATATATATGTATATATATATAATATGTGTGTGTGCCTGTGTGCACTCGCCCATGTGCTTGCATGCGCGCATGTGTGTGTGGCTGTGTATGCGTGTGTATGCAGGCGTATGTATCTTGTGATAAATATTTGAAAGCTTAAAGCAAATAATCCAAGTCATATCTTCTCATATATACAATTCTAAACACGTAAGCAATGGCGGATTTTCCGTTAGGATATATCTGCCCAGATTAAGAAACTTTTTCTGAATATAAACGAAACCAGTTTACGATTAACGGATTACAATATAAGAACATAAACATAACCCTCATAAAAAACTGTCGTTCAGGTAGGAATTCCGAAACCGAACCGAATCAAGGAAGCGAGTTCGCTATCTTTTCATTTAAAATCTAATGATAATTTATATATATATATATATATATATATATATATATATATATATATATATATATATATATATATAAATCTTCTATATAAAGGGTAGTTGTCTGTGTGTCAGAATGTGTGCATGTGTCTATGTTTGTATTTCTGCAAAAAACTACCGAGATACACGACAGACATTCGTGAAGTTGGCATTTTCTGAATCGGCCAGCTTCGGGGGCATAATATTGGAAAATTTGAAAAAAAAAACATCGATTTCTTCATGCCGAACGAACCCTTAACGTGTGACGGGGTCCTTAAATTTGTTCGCCATTTAGTCGATCTCAAGTTTGCGCATGCGCGCATGCAAGACAGCCTAGATTAGAACTTTGTTTTAGTGACCTATTTTTCGTCATTTGTTTATGCTCTCTTCGTTTGGCGCTTTCGGTAACGACGAAGCACATATAGGTTAGTGGTTCGATCCCCCACCGACTCCCACAATTTTTTTTCAACGGTGACCTAAATATCCATCGAAACAGGGGGTGGGCGACCGGGAAGACAGAGTTTTGACCTGGGCAACGGGGAGAGGGGTGCGGGAGCATGCGGGAGCATGCGGGAAGACAGCGAGGCGAGGGAGAGGAAAACGACCGGGAGGGAGGTGGCTGTGGAGAGGGGGCGACCGGGGAAGAGACAGCTTTTGCTCCGGACAACGGGGAAAGAGAGAGAGAGAGCGGTAAGGGGGGGGGGCACCGAGGAAGAGAGAGACCCGGGCAACGCCGGGTACCCCTGCTAGTATATATATATATATATATATATATAAATTGCAATGTCTTTGTGTGTGTTCCCCATATAAAAAAAACTACAAGTTTATTCATCTGTAAGATTTTCCGGGGAAGACAATGGAAGTGGTCCCTGATATCTAAGTGCACTCTTAAAGTTTCTATTAGAACAGAATACTCTTAAAACTTCAAATATATCATATTTTTATGAAATTTAGATCATGCGTATAAAAATTTATGGAAAAGACAATGGAAGTGGTTCCTTATCCCAAATGCCCTCCTAAGGGAGCTATGGACGCCAAACCTCCCTGAAAACATGAAATAAATTCTATTTTGATGAAATTTAAATATATATGTATAAAATTTTCCGAGGAAGACAGTTGAAATATCCACCAATCTCTACGTGCCTCTTTTTGTGCTAACCCTTTACAGCTTTCCAACTGACTACAACAGGGTTGTGTTCAAGTCTAATGTGAAACAATTGACATTGAATAGTCCCCCCTTGGATAATCAATTTATCTTAAGTAATCGTCTGCCTATGCCACCCATTTGTTTGTGATCCCCTCGTAGAGGCGAGAACAGGCGATTATGGTCCAACTGACGATCTCTTAAACTCTTATCCTCGAGTGGCCCCGTTCCTTGATAAGTGGTGACACACAAGTAAAAAAAAAAAAAGAAAAAAAAGGAATATAATATTTGAGAGTCGTGTTATAGTATTCTATCCTGCGTAGTCGGGTCCTTCAGCTAGTCAGAGACTATGGGACCATGTGACCGGTCGTTTGTGACCCAAACTTGTTATAACTATAGGCACGCATATAAACTACTCGAGATAGTATTACGAGCAATAAAATTCGGTACTGTTATTACAATAATGATAAAAATGAGAAAATGGGGGAAGAAAATAAGGTTGTCGTCACGAGTCTTTAATAGCAAGAGAAATCAAATATTGCAAATGTCGTAAATTTATTTCTTTCATGGCCGCCATTCGTCAACCACATCTTTCGCGCCAATTTTATTACTTCGCTCTTACAAGTCGGAAAGTTCGCCATTAAGTCGACGGCTGAAACTGAAAACCTTGATTGATACAATCTACACTGTATCGATTTTAATATCGATTTCATGTATTAATATTAGTATCATCATCATCATCATCATCATCATCATCATCATCATCATCATCATTTACTCACTAAACGTTTTCAAACAAGTCATTATCAGTGACTGTCCACTGGCAATAACAAGAGGTGTTCCCTGGGGTCTGAGTGACAACAAGTCTCCCCGGACTTTTAGCACTTTCCACTCCTATCGATAATCGTTGCGGATCACTTTGCGTTATCGCAATAGCTGTTTACCACTGATTTCTCGCGAATAACAGCCGTTTCGTTTCTTTGTAATATAAGCGACAATAAGCCTCCGAAATACTACAGCACACTCCGCACCCTTCCAGTGGAGGTCTTGTTGGTGCTCTTTCACCTCTGTCTTTTCATCCTCCTTGACCCTTCCCGATAGCTTTGTTTGGTACTAGCCGAAGCTGGTATCACTGCATGCATGTGTGTATGTATGTGAATAAATTTGGGATTGGAGGGCAGCTTATTTAGATTTTGGCAGTTTCATTCCCTTTGGGCTCGTGTGATTTTCTTTCTATATATGTTTTTTTTTATTTTTTAAATCATCTGTAGCAGATTATTATTATTATTATTATTATTATTATTATTATTATTATTATTATTATTATTATTATAATTTGTACTCACTAGGAGTTCTCACACAGATCATCGTCAGTGATTGCTCACCGACAACAACCAGTGGTATTTCCTGGAGTCTGAGTGACAACAAGCCTCCCCAGATTTCCAGTATTCTTCACCTCTTTTCGATAACGATGCGGTATCGCAACAGCCGCTTACCATTTATTTCTCGCTGGTAAGGTCACTTGGTCTTCTCTGGGATTTAGGTGACCATAAGCCTCCCCAATGTCCCAGCAGTCTCCGCACTTTTCCAGTGGAGGCCTGGTTTGTGCTGTTCCCTCTTCGGTCTTCTCATCCTCCTCAACCCTCTAAAAATATTTTGTCTGGTGTCAGCCTAGGCCGGCACCATTTTAAAAAGAATAAATAAATAAATAAATAAATAAATAAATAAAATCATCATCATCATCATCATCATCATCATCATCATCATCATCATCATCATTATCATTATTATTATTATTATTATTATTATTATTCACTAGGAGTTCTCACACATGTCGTGCTTACTGACAATAACCTGTGGTGTTCCCTGGTGGTGGTGGTGGTGGTGGTGGTGGTGGTAGTAGTGGAGGTTGTGTAGGTGGTGGTGTTATTATTGTTATTATTCCCTCTGTTGTATAATCCAATAGGAGCGATGTCACTGTCCGACACTTTTTTTTCCTCGTGGGACAGGGTTGGAAATATTCTCTCTTGATTCTTTCCTTTCTTAAAGAAGTTGATAGCAACGATTTTACTAATTATATTATTTATTACCACGGCTACCCGGCACCGCCCGGGGTCCGAATTTTATTAAAGTATGTATTATTACAAGTACAAAGTAAAACTTAACAATCTGATTAATATTGTTATTTGCAATTCTTCAGTTCATTTTAAAACAAAATCAGAATAAAAATAACTATGCTCCGAATGGGGTTCGAACTCACAAACTATTCTCTAAGTATAGCGAGCTAACCGATCGACTCACGGCAGTAAATACGGAATTATAGGCTGTTTTTATTTTTCCTTTGTTCCTCCTCTCTCTTTCACTATCTCCTTAGAGTGGAAATTCGATCAACCAAATGCTACCAAAGAAAAGAAAAAACAGGTGCTCTGTTATCTGTTGTTAAATTCATACTCGGTGATTAGGACTTGGGACTGTACAAGTTTTAGCTGCTCCGAGTTCCTCTATGATATTAATAATCACAACAAAAACTGTTGATCTGATAAAATATAAAATTCGATATAATGGATTAAAAAATAAAATATTTGTTCTTAACAACACAGACGAATTTCGTAAATTATGTAAATTACAAAATAAAAGTAAAAGTAAAACTAAATAAGCTGCTTATTATTGTAAATTGAAATGCCTAAGTCCATTTGTTGACAACATCAGGGTAAAATAATTATTCCCGGTGTAAAGTTTGAACTCACACACGCTGTCTCTAAGTACAACGAACTAACCGATTGACCCACAGCTGTAGGTGCGGAATTATAGGGCTTTTAAATACATAAGACAGACTGTCTTTATTTTTATTTTTTATCCTCTTTCTCTATCTTTCTCTTTCTCTACTTCTCCTCTCCCTCTCTATTTCTCTCTTTCACTCTCTCTTTTTTATCTCTCTCTCTTTGTAGACTTAAAAGAAAGCAAGGGATCCAGATTCTGACATCCAGCATCATCAACGATAATGTAAATCTACCTCTAGATGAGTTTTTCACTTCAAACATCGAGTCGCTGCCTCCACGGATACCTACAGAAGATGTACCATTGTCGCTTTTGTCGCAATAGAAGAACGGCAGCATTCCCTGTCCGTGTTTCTGTTCCCTGAAACAGCCTGGAATAGCCTGTCAGAGGAGGTCGTAATCATGCCTACCATATCCATGTTTGAAGTATCCTTGGACAAACATTCAGACGCAATATTTTCTGTCATTTTACTTTGCTATTTTTGACAATGAAGTTGATTGATTGGTCGAAAAAGGAAAGCAGTGAATTACTAACAAACATGGAAGTTAAAGTAGCGAAGTTTTGTTGAAGTTGATTAGCAACTTAATATTACGTTTTTTTAACCTGCAAACCTTATATTTCAAGATGCGCGAAACGCGTTCCCATTCTATAGAAGTGGGTACGTACAAAATTAAAATTCCTTAAAACATAAATATCGTTATTATATTTACAAATTTCTGTGACACAATCAATGTGAATTATTACACAAACATTTGTAAATATCATGTAGTGAATTAATGTGAAGGGAGGGCGACGGTGGTTAGGTGGACAACGACGTTGACTGACGATCAGGGGGTTCCAAGTTCTAATCGAGTGGGTCCTATAGTATCACTTTTACTTAGGGATGTATTTAAAGTTCGGTATGTGTATATGTTTATTTATTTGTATGTACAGGATTTACTCCTAAACTAATTAACCGATTATTATGAATT
>OY744541.1:34220622-34245622 GCA_963556195.1 Sepiola atlantica | reverse complement strand
GGAGATGTAAAATATAGACGTCTTCACTTTTTTATTCAAATTTTTAATTTTAATAAATATGTTTGCCCGACCTAGGTAAACTTGTTCCAGTTAATTTTTGGGGGGAGGAAAATTTGACCAGATATTTTTTCAACTCCCAGTCTAGGCCAGATATTTTGTATAGAATTTTAAGACATTAAATGGATCTCTGAATTGATTATTGACAATTTATTGATATTTTTTGGCCAACTTATGAAAAATATTTTTTTTTATTCAATCTTTAAAAAAAAACTTCATTGTTTTTTTTTCGACCCAAATTATGCTATTGAAAAAAAAATGGATAAATCGATTTGTTTGAAAGAACTTGCGCGTTTCGTTGTTGTAAATAAAAATATACATTATACAATATAGTTACGTTCGTAAAACAAACAAATATTAAACAACAACACAACGATTAATGTTGCCCTGGCTGTCTCTCCTCTCTCAGAGAAATGTTTTCTTTAAAAAGAAAATGAGCACTAATAATGTTTTAAAATAAAACTTTATTTACTTAAAACAAATCTAAATTCCCTTCCAAAATAAATACAATAAATATCGGGTTAATTTTTTCTTTTCCTGATTGTTAATGTAATGAAAATTAAAATTGTTTTAAAATACTTCAGGGATTTTTCTATTTCTATTTTATACCTCAGGAAACGAAAATTTACGTATAATCCTATACTTCGTCCGACATGTTCTCCTATAACTCTCAAAATATTAGCGAGATTTTGTTAAATATTATCTTATGGTCTTACACTTAAAGTGACATCCCCACCAATATTGACGAGATCCTTTGACGCCCACACCTGTCCTTTGACCACTCATTGGCAGAATAGAACGTTTATGAAATAAGGTATATTTTCATTATGAAGCGCTAAAAAAGAGCCGCTCCTTTTTTATATGAGCTGGAGCAGGCAGGAGCGGCTACTTTTGGAAAATGGGGAGCGTGAGAGGAGCCAGCTCCAATTTTGGGCGTTGGAGCAAGAGCGGAAGCAACTCCAAAAGTAGTGGAGCGCGTAAAGCCATATATATATATATATATATATATATATATATATATATATATATATATATATATATATATATATATGTAAGTTGTATCTTTCTTCTTCCGTAAAAACAATTGCCATTGTCAGCTAAATGTTGGTTAAATAAATTAAACGAATATGTCTCTTTATGTATTTATCGAAACGCGTAACACTTTTAATATTTTTGAAACAATAAATATTCTCTATTGGGATTGTTCGGACTATTTCATCTTGGGTGTTTTTCTCACAACGTTTCGGCCGATATAACCTCCGAGCTTCTTCAGGTATATTTTGACAATGGTTTTTATTTTTCGCACACATTACATGGGTTTTATGGTAATCCGAAAATAAAATAAGTAAAAAAAAAACTATAACTAAATAATTAGAAGTTTTAAAAGAATCGGAATTAGAATCGGTAATTGTATCGAAATCGCGAATTTAAAACAGAATCGGTAATTGTATCGGAACCAGAAAAAATATTGAAATCGTCTCATTACTAGTACGTTTGAACATGAAATGCCTTAACGTATTATTATTATAATCATGGGACAGCTATTATTGTTATTATTATTATTATTATTATTATTATTATTATTATTATTATTATTATTATTATTATTATTGTTATTGTTATTGTTATTATTATTATTATTATTATTATTATAATTATTATTATTATTATTTACTCACTAGGAGTTATCACACTGGTCATCGTCAGTGATCGCCCACTGCCAGCAACCTGTGGTATTCCCTGGAGTCTGAGTGACAACAAGTCTCCTCAGACTTCCAGTATGCTCCACCTCTTTTCGTTCATCACCGCTGATGACCTTGCGGTATCGCAACAGCCACCTACCACCGATTTCCCGCTGATAAGGGCCATTGGTCCCCTCTGAGGCCCGAGTGGCAACTAGCCTCCCCAAGGTCCCAGAGCTGTCCGCGCTCTTCCAGTGGAGGTCTGGTTTGCGCTTTCCCTCCTCGACCCTCTGTCCATAATTTTCGTGGTGTCAGCCTATGCTTGCGCCTCTCTCGTGCGGTTGTATTTTCTCCGGTTCTGTTGTCTTGTGCTTCCATGTGTTTGTTCCCATTCGTTGCTTATGTGGGTTGGTTTCCGCATTCGAGGACATTTCTCAGGATTGTAGCTGTTTTGATCATTACTGTCCTTTGTATGGTCTCAGTTATCCCTTTGATTCCTATTTCTCCTAGTCTTTTCTCCATGTTTTTGGGGACTGTTCCTAGTGCTCCTATGATTATTGGTGTTATACTGACTTACTTCATGTTCCATATTCCTTTCAATTCTCCGGCAAGTTCAGTATATTTGCTTCTTTTTTCCGTCTCTTTGATCTTCACTCTGTGGTCTGCTGGAACGACAAAGTCTACGATTTTGCAGGATTTTTCTTTCTTGTTGATTATTATCATATCCGGTCTCCTTGCTGTTATGGGTTTGTCTGTTTGTACATTCATATCCCATATGATTTTGTGTTTTTCGTTTTCTAGTACAGTTTCTGGTTTGTGTTTGTACCGTTTTTTTGCATATTCGAAATTCAGTTGTTTGCACATTTCCCGGTGTACTACTTTCCCCACGCTGTCATGTCTGTTCTTGTATTCCTTTGTGCTAGCTTGCTGCATTCACTTATTATATGATTTATCGTTTCGTCTCTTTGTCCACACAATCGGCATTTGCTGTTTACCATGGGTTTTATCTATCTTTGCTTTAATAAAGTTTGTCCTAATCGCATTGTTCTGTGCGGCCGTCAACAGAGATTCCGTTTCTCTGTTCTAGTGTCCTTTTCTTAGCCATGCCTAGCTGGTTTCATTGGCTTCATCGCTTGTGAGTCTTATAAAGCGTCCATGTAGTTTTTTTTCTTCCCACTTTTCCTTTCTTGTCTTTTTGTTTCTGGGTTCAGTGCTTCCGGAGTTGTTTGTTGGGCTGTTGTCTCTTGCTGTGGTGATCCATCTTTCCGTGTTCTGGGTTACATATTTCTCCAGCTCTTTTTTGGTGTCTTCCACACAGTCTTCTATACTTACCAGTCCTCTACCTCCTTCATTTCTTTTCATGTAGAGTCTGTCCATATCGTCTTTTGGGTGCAATGCATTGTGCATAGTCATTAGTTTTCTAGTCCTTTGGTCAAGGTGCCTGAGTTCTTCTTTGGTCCAGCCTATGAATGGTCCAGAGTATCTTATTAGTGATACAGCCCATGTGTTTATCCCTTTTACTAGGTTTCTGCTATATAGTTTAGTTTCTAAGAGTTTCCTTGTTCTTTCGTAGATATTCTTTTCCAATCTTCTCTTTCATTTCTGTATATTTGATCGTGCTTCCAGACCTCCCAGATATTTATAACTATCTTGTTCTCCTAGCGCCCTCATCTCCTCTTGGTTGGGGAGTTCTATACCTTCTGTCGTCCCCAGTTTTCCTCTTTTAATCTCTAGCAGTGCACATTTTTCTATTCCAAACTCCATTTGGATATGCTGGCTGAATATCCTGGTTGTATTTATCAGCTTTTCCAGTTCTTTTTTGCTTTTTGCAAACAGTTTAAGGTCATCCATGTACATCAGGTGGTTTATTCTTTGTTCTGTATCCGTAAACCTGTATCCTGCATCACACTTTCTGAGTATGTAGTTGAGTGGCATCATGGCTATTATAAACAATAGTGGTGATAGAGCGTCTCCTTGAAAAATGCCTCTCTGTATTTTTATCTCAGAGAGGTATTGTCCTCCGGCTGTCAGTTTTAGTCTCCATGTTTCCATTGCTTTCTGGATGAGATTAATAATCCTGTCTGGTATCTTGTATATTTTTAAGCATTCAATTATCCATGTTTGGGGAATCCTGTCGTAGGCTTTCTTGTAGTCAATCCATGCCATGGTTATGTTCTTTTGTCTGCTCTTCACCTCCTTCAGGGTCTTTTGATCAACGTATAGTAGATCATGTGCCCCTCTTTGTCCTTTCCGGCATCCTTTTTGTTCCTCGGGGAGCAGTCCACGTTTGTCTAGGGATTGGTAGATTTTTCTCTCAGTTGTGCTGTGAGAATTTTCGACATTATTGGTAGACATGTTATCGGTCTGTAGTTGCTGGGGGTCGTTCCTTTTTTGGGGTCTTTTTGTATTAATGTTGTTCTTCCTTCCGTCACCCATTCTGGTACGTCTGTTTTGCGGATACATCCACTCAGTTTTTGCGCTAGTCTTTCATGCAGGGTCGTGAATATTTTAAACCAGTATGCATGTATTCCATCGTGGCCTGGTGCTCTCCAGTTTGCCATTTTTCTTAGTGTTTTCTTGATCGTTTCTTTGTTGATTTCTGTTTCGGTTCCTTGTTCGATTTTCTTGCAGTTCATCTTTCATGTTTTTCAACCATTGGGCATTCTTGTTGTGGTCTTTTGGTTCTTCCCATATCTTGCTCCAGAAGTGTTTTGTTTCTGTTGGGTTCGGTTGCTCTGTCGTTATTTTTTCTCCATTTACGTTTTTGTAAAACTGGCTTTCATTGTTTTTAAAGGTCCTGTTCTGTTTGCTCTGTTCTGATTTGTACCTGTATCGTCTCAGTCTTCCTTCTATTGCTGCTATCTTTTGTTTTATTTCTTCATGTTTCTCATTTAGTTTTTCCTTGCGTTTCTGATTTTTGCTTCTTAATCGTTTCATGTCCTCCTTCCTTCTGTTCACGGTTTTAGCTTCTTTCCGAAGTTTGGTGATCTGGGTTTCCAGTCTGATTTCCCATCCAGGTTTTGTCGGTCCTCTCTTTTGTCCATTCTCTTCGTTTCTTAGTTTCATACTTTCCGATTTTGCCCCTGCATATATCAGGTTGTTTAGGTCTGTAATAGTTTCTGTTGGGATGTGTGTGAGGAGTCTGTTTACTCTTTCTGTTTCTGCTTGTAGCTTCTTCGCTACTTCATTCCTGAGAGATGGGAGTTTTGTTTTGTTTTCTAACATGTATCGTCTAATGTTCTCCACTTCACTTGCTTCTTTTTCGTTGAGTTCTATCTCAGCAGGTTCTGTGGTTCCGCAGTCTTCTATCTCACCTGGTTCTGTGATTCCGTAGTCTTCAATCTCTTCAGTTTCAATGTGTATGTTTTGCCCGTCCTCTTCCTGTGGTTTCTCCTTCGGTGGTGTTACTTGCTCCGTTTCGCCATTAACCTTCTGTCTGATTTCCGTCAGTTCCATCTGCGAGAACTATCCTCGCTTGAGGATCTGTCTTGCTTGATCTGCTATCCTTTGTTCCGTTGTATGGTAGTCACTAGCAATGTCCCAGAGATGTTTCATTCGTTTTCGGTAGCCTCTTTCTGTAGGGTAGCGGCTTTCATAATAGCACTCCATCACCATTCTTTTCTCTTTCATAGTCCATTTCTTTCTATATCTTTTCAGTTTGCTGTTTTCGCTCTGGTTTTCTTGTCTCTGGTCTGTGCCTTTGTCATACCTGGAATCAGAGAGGTTACTTACCTGGTTCTTGTCCGTTGTCTTGTTTCTGAAATGAGAAGGGCCAACATTCGCAGGATGCAGACCGGGTCCCCCATGTTGGCTAACGAGGGAGCACCTGCCCATCATGACACTCAGATCTTTCTCCTGAGTCCCACGGCTTGTATTGATATTATTGTGCATTATTCATATTTTTGGTGTGTGTGGCCACACCAGGCCCAGGCTTATTTTGCCTGTGGTACTGTCACAGGGATAGTGGTTGTCTCATTCATTTTAATGAGTTATATTGTGCACTACCACACATAAAAAAAATTAAAAATGTATATATATATATATATATATATATATATATATATATATATATATATATATATATATGTTATATAAGGACATTGTATACGAAAATGGAATAGAAAGTTGAAGATAGGTTTCCCTCTCGCGAGTAAGCATAAATAATAGAAATAAGAAGGCTAAACTTCAGGCCTGCATGAGAGTTCAAAAATGTATTCATTGGGAACTCAATAGGTAGACACTAGGACATATACAAACCAAAGTTTAGCAGGGTTAATACTAGCCCGTTTGGTAGTATTGGGATTAGTAGAAATGCCAGATACATAAAAAAAAATTAACTGATAACCATCGCTTCACTTGAGATATTGGTCTTGAATTGCCGGTCGGTGGAAGATATAAGATGTACAAGATACGGTCTCTAATTAGTTGAGGAGCTATATGTCCTTTCATATTTGTTCGCTAGTGGACTTCATCTACTCTCCCCCCCCCCCCGAACCCCTCTTTGTAATCAAAACTCGCTGACCCTTCTAAAAACTTGGAATGTTAGCAAGTAAGAAAAATAAAAAAACGGACGAAATAAGGATTTCTCATACAAACAAGGGAGAACAAACCTGAAAAAAGATTATTTAACTCATGAGAATTAAAAATTAAATTTAGTACTTAGCTTTCTTGTTTTTTTTTTGTTTTTTTTTAAATAACACCCATCGCTTCACTTGAGATATTGGTCTCGGATTGCCGGTCGGTGGCAGATATAAGATGTACTAGATACGGTCTCCAATTTGTTGAGGAACTATATGTCCTTTCATATTTGTTCGCTAGTTGACTTCATCTACTCTCTCCCCCACCCCCACCCAAACCTCTCTTGGTAATCCAAACTCGCTGACCCTTCTAAAAACTTGGAATGTTAGCAAGAAAGAAAAATAAAAAAACGGACGAAATAAGGATTTCTCATATAGACAAGGGAGAACAAACCTGAAAAAAGATTATTTAACCCATGAAAATTTTTTATTATTATTATTATTATTATTATTATTATTATTATTATTATTATTATTATTATTATTATTATTATTATTATTATTATTATTATTTTAATAATAATAATAATAATAATAATAATAATAATAATAATAATAATAATAATAATAATAATAATAATAATAATAATAATAATAATTAATAATTAATAATAATAATACTAAACTCCCGCTTTTCACTTCTGCCTTCTTATTCACTTTGTTCATTGCTTTTCATTAACCACCCACGTCTCGCTAACATTCTGTCATACCTCCCCTCCTCCTATCTCCGGAGTCTGGCCTTACACATTCATCGTTTCTCTTGTTATAAGTCCATCTCATCTCATAAGCTAAAATCCAATTAACCGACGCGGACTTATCGCAGCTTGCTGAACTACGAGACAATAATAATTACTTGAATGATTTTAATAGTATCGGCCTTCCATAGAAGCGCTCGCATTTTGACCAAAAGCGAAGACTATGAAAACGAGGCTGGCGTCCTCGGATTGCAATGACGGTAGTTAAAAATCGCGGAAGCCGAGACACGCGATCGTTTGCGCTATTCCGTTAATGGTCGTTTCTTGCTTACTAATAATGAGTCAGGGAAAAATACAAGACAGACCAAAGGATTCTTTCCTGTTGTTTCTTGTGGTATTAACAGTGATTGCAATATTCCGAGTATCCATTAGTCAGTCGACGACGTTTGTTCATTAGATTCGTTCGTGAAGACATTATATGTCTGCTAATGTCCTCATCTTTTATCTCTCTCATATATATATATATATATATATATATATATATATATATATATATATATATATATATATATATATATATATATATATATATATTTATATAAAATAAGGTATGCGTATATGTTTGTATATTTCTATGTACAGGATTCACTCCTAAACTAATTATCGATCGTTATGAATTTTGGAGCACATCTGCCGAGAATAAAAGTTGGTAATGCGGGTGGTATTTAGTTTAATTTAATTTCATGTAAAGTAGGTAATGTGGGCTGTATTTTGTTTAATTTAATTTCATGTAAAGTAGGTAATGTAGGCAGTATTTTGTTTAATTTAATTTCATGTTAAGTAGGTAATGTGGGCGTCGAATCCGTTCGTTAAAATTCAGATACTTCCGGTTTTTGTGAAATTTTTAATATAGTCATTAGACATCAATTAATAAATACTCTCAAAATTTCAACTTCTTTGGAAAAATAGAAAAATCTAGATGTCATGTGTTGATAAAGCATTGCTTTCTGGTGGGAAAAATACTGTTCAAGCATTGCAGTGGTTGGATAAGTATTTTTCAGACTCTTTCCGTCGGAGACAACCGTTAAGCTGTGATAAGCTGATTTTAAACGTTATCATACATACACAAATGATGCTGAACGTTCAGGTGGCCCAAACGCGGCAGTTGTCTTTGAAAGTTCACACACTTGTTTTGTCCGATTGTAAATTGAAGTTGTGGGAGATAACAGATGAATTGAGGATATGAGACGGAAGTGTATTAAGCATTTTGCATTAACCTTTTTCAATGATTAAGCTGCGTTCAAACTGGGTGCCGCATTTGTTCACAGTCGATCGAAAACAAAACAACGTCGACAATTTAGAGAGTTGTTTCCAACTGTTTCAACTCAGTAAAAATCACAGTTTTACGTTCTTTCATTTTACTTCAGTCGAAGTCTCAGAAATCAAGGGGTCCCTACCTGTGGCTAACACTTGATCTCTATATGAGATACATAGATACCCGAATATTCTATTAAAATTCTCCTTTATTTCTCAAACATTAAGTTAGTAAAAAAGTTAAGAATAATAAATGCCTTCTCTCCCCAACTGACCAGTCAAGTATGTCATAGTATATCTTTCTTGTGGTTCGTTGATCCTACCGGATTCCAGGACAAGAATTCATCTAGTCTGGTGGAGTATCCAGCTACGTGGTGTTACTTGAGGTAACATCACTAGGAGAAGATGCACTATTCCTCGCATGAGCACGTGTATAGCCGTGCCGAGGGGATCTTATTTGTGCTGCGGATACTATGTAATTTTGTATAATTGGTCAGGGTTTACTTGTAGGGGTAATTATCCTCATGTCAGGTTGTCGTGACAAACCCTTGTACAGAGAGACCGAAGACACTCGAGGATAGTGTCTAGTAGGTAATTCAAACTCCCCCTACCCGGAGTCAAATCGGTAGTCAGCTGAGTAGACAGCATCAGGTGAAAGTCGTCCAAAGCGATCAAAGACGCAAATAACAGCAGCAAGGTTTTGACCTCCGTTTTTTTTTTTGTTTTGATGTGCAATATATTTTGTTCGTCGTCTTCCTTGCGAAAGAAAGCAACCATCAATAGCGAATAATATATAGCGGTGTTGAAGCGTTTGAAAGAAGGACTCGCCAAAAACAGGCTTTAAGTAAAGAAAAAAAAGTGACCTCTCACTAAGACAATGCACCCTGTCACAAGCCGACCGTAACGATTGCAAAACTAGATGAATTGCATTTCGAATTACTGTCCCACGCATCCTATTCTCCACATCAGCCCCTAGCGATACTAGCTGTTTGCAGACCTCAAAAGAATTCTTCAGAGAAATAGGCGTATTTTGACGTCAAAGACAAATCCTTCTACAAAAGGATATCGAATTGTTAGATAAACCTAGAAATTGGTGTATCATCCTAGAAGAAGACTATGTTGATGAATAAAGTTGAATGTTGCTTAAGTGTTGTTTTATTAGTTTGGCTTGGAACTTATCGTGTGATTAGTTACGTTAAAATATCAACTACGAATTATAATAAGGTATACTGTCTATCTGCAATGGCCGATGTATTCTACCTCCGGATGGATAGGTATGAAGTCTGCCTAGGGACCACGAGATGGGAGCTTCAGTGGGAAGTGTTTTTCTTTACTCCGCAATGTTTGTTTTATATATATATTTTTTTTCATCATAGTTCACCCCAAACAAGGCAGGTCGCCACTGTAGACGTAAGGGGCTACTGAGAAAAAAGGGTGAAGGTTGGGGGGTCAACCTAAATTATGAGCTGCGCAGCGAGATGTCTGTTTACATTAGTTTAACATTTCTGCATGTCAGTAACGTCAGGAAAGCAGGGAGCAGGGAGGGAGTTCCAGAGTTCAGCAGCACGAGAAAAGAAGCCTTTGGAGTAGAAAGCTATTCGGCATCTGGGGGCCTCCACAGTGTATGGATGGGATTTGGCAGATTGTCGTGGGTACCAGAGCAGCAAGCTCATCAGAGAACAATCCATTGAAGTACTTGTAAAAGAAGGAAGCAACATTGCAGCGATGTGACAGGGGCTGGAGCTTGGTGGATAGTGAAGGACTTATCAAGTTGGCAACTCTTTTTTGGACCTTGTCTAAGAGGGCGAGACTAGTGGATAATGCGCCAGCCCAGATGTTGTAACAATACTCCATGCATGGGCGAATGGTGGCTTTGTAGAGATATAGGATACTGTCAGGTGTGAGAAGTTTACTGGCACGATAGAGGGAGCCCACCTTCTTTGCAGCAGTCCTGGCAATGTTTTTAATTCCAATTCATGTTATCTGTGAAAGTTAGGCCGAGGAGTTTGAATGATGAATTCTCAGGCAAAGTGCTATTTGTCATGACAATCGGTGTTTGAAGAGGGTTCTTGTAGTTATTGAAGGAAAGTAGCTTTGTCTTTGCGGCATTAAAAGTTACCATCCATTTTTTACCCCATTCCACTACAGACTAGAGGTCATTTTCTAAGGAAATATCTATTTTATATTGTCGGAAATCATCAACTATAACAATAGACATCATTTGTCTGATCACATTTATTGTTATTTATAATAACGATATGATGAACATTACAAACATATGTTAATAGTTTAATGTTAACGAATAACGTTCACTTTTGTTTAATGTTAACAAATAACGTTCACTTTTGTTTAATGTTAACAAATAACGTTCACTTTTGTTTAATGTTAACAAATAACGTTCACTTTTGTTTAATGTTAACAAATAACGTTCACTTTTGTTTAATGTTAACAAATAACGTTCACTTTTGTTTAATGTTAACAAATAACGTCCACTTTTGTTTAATGTTAACAAATAACGTTCACTTTTGTTTAATGTTAACAAATAACGTCCACTTTTGTTTAATGTTAACAAATAACGTTCACTTTTGTTTAATGTTAACAAATAACGTTCACTTTTGTTTAATGTTAACAAATAACGTCCACTTTTGTTTAATGTTAACAAATAACGTTCACTTTTGTTTAATGTTAACAAATAACGTCCACTTTAGTTTAATGTTAACAAATAACGTTCACTTTTGTTTAATGTTAACAAATAACGTCCACTTTTGTTTAATGTTAACAAATAACGTCCACTTTTGTTTAATGTTAACAAATAACGTTCACTTTTGTTTAATGTTAACAAATAACGTTCACTTTTGTTTAATGTTAACAAATAACGTTCACTTTTGTTTAATGTTAACAAATAACGTCCACTTTTGTTTAATGTTAACAAATAACGTTCACTTTTGTTTAATGTTAACAAATAACGTTCACTTTTGTTTAATGTTAACAAATAACGTCCACTTTTGTTTAATGTTAACAAATAACGTTCACTTTTGTTTAATGTTAACAAATAACGTTCACTTTTGTTTAATGTTAACAAATAACGTCCACTTTTGTTTAATGTTAACAAATAACGTTCACTTTTGTTTAATGTTAACAAATAACGTCCACTTTTGTTTAATGTTAACAAATAACGTTCACTTTTGTTTAATGTTAACAAATAACGTTCACTTTTGTTTAATGTTAACAAATAACGTTCACTTTTGTTTAATGTTAACAAATAACGTCCACTTTTGTTTAATGTTAACAAATAACGTTCACTTTTGTTTAATGTTAACAAATAACGTTCACTTTTGTTTAATGTTAACAAATAACGTCCACTTTTGTTTAATGTTAACAAATAACGTTCACTTTTGTTTAATGTTAACAAATAACGTCCACTTTAGTTTAATGTTAACAAATAACGTTCACTTTTGTTTAATGTTAACAAATAACGTTCACTTTTGTTTAATGTTAACAAATAACGTCCACTTTTGTTTAATGTTAACAAATAACGTTCACTTTTGTTTAATGTTAACAAATAACGTTCACTTTTGTTTAATGTTAACAAATAACGTCCACTTTTGTTTAATGTTAACAAATAACGTTCACTTTTGTTTAATGTTAACAAATAACGTCCACTTTTGTTTAATGTTAACAAATAACGTTCACTTTTGTTTAATGTTAACAAATAACGTCCACTTTAGTTTAATGTTAACAAATAACGCCCACTTTTTTTTATGACTGATTTTTCTTAATTTACAAAGAATTGACGGTGTTGAGAAGAAGGACAAAAACGAAATTATTAAGTTTTTAAATAATAAATCTTACTTGTTTAGTCGCAAATGCAACACCGTTATCTAAATGTGTGACCGTGTTTCATGATATATTTCGAGGTAAGACCTCATCATCAAATGTGGAACACGGTTACACAATTGGATCACTGAGTAGAAATTGTGATTAAACAAGTAAGATTTACTATTTAAAAAGTAATAATTTATTTTTGTAAAAATCACTTCGTTTTCGTCCTCCTTTTCAAGATTTACATATGTCAATTGTTTGTATTGTGATAGCCTTTTATGACTCCTATATACAGGGTGACCAAGAAGTCATTGAGGGATATTTTACTTTAATAGAGTCTTTATTTTTTTATAGTACCTTAATGGAATTTTAACATAATAGGACGAAGACAATGGAGATTTGTTTTGAAGAAAAACAAAAAATAATTGATTCATGAAAAATAATAACATCTTTTAAATGGTTTCTATGTTTAGCTTAACAAATGTCGGCTCTGGCCCAAACATCATCCATGACGGATTGCAGGATCAATTGATTAAGATTTCATTTTCGCGACTTCATTCCTGATGTTCTCCTTCAATTCCTATAGAGTTTCAGGTTTGTTGATGTAAACTTTTCTTTTGAGATATCCCAACAAGAACAAGCCGCGCATGCGTGGCCCCCCTCTGTATGTGACTCGATGTGGCGAGTGTAAAATGCAATAAATTTGGGCAATTTGGGGCATTTTTGACCCCCCCTTTGAACCCCTGGGGCGAGAACCAGAATGTTTCTGAGGTCAAGGATGCTCATTTTATATCCAGAACAATTGCCTCTACATTTTGGCCAAGTTTCAGAAAAATTGAATGCATGGATCAAACGTTATGGGAGGAAAGGGTCATTTTTTGCCGTTTTAGGGGGCTTTTGACCCCCTGGGGGCGCGAACCAGATTTTTTCCAAGGTCAGCGATACTTATTTTCTATTAGGAACAATTGCCTCCACATTTTGGCCAAGTTTCAGAGAAATTGAATGGATGGATGAAAAGTTATGGGGCAAAAAATGTCAATTTTTGCCATTTCGGGGTCTTTTGACCCCCTGGGGGGGGGGAACCATATTTTTTTTTCCAAAATCGGAGAATGTCACTTTCTAACCTGACCAAAGTTACAACTTCATGCAAAATTTCAGAGAAATTCAATGGATGGTTGCGGAGAAAAATCCGGACGGACGGACGGAAATGCCTCAAAACATAGGTCTCCCGATTTTATAAATTGCGAGACCAAAAAAGTTAGGGCTAGCCAAGTCTCCGTAAAGTTAAAGTAAGTTGACATTGCCAACGTTTTCATTTTTGTTCTTTATTGCACAGGAACTTTCATTGTCTTCGTCATATTATGTTTTTTTAAAAAGTTTTTTTTAAACAAGGCAGGCTGCCACTGTAGACGTAAGGGGCTACTAAGAAAAAAGAACAGGGAGAAGGTTGGGGGGGTCAGCCTGAATTGGGATCTGCGCAGCGAGATGTCTGTTTACATTAGTTTTAAATTTCTGCATGTCAGTACTGTCGGAGAAACATGGGGGCAAGGAGGGAGTTCCAGAGGCCAGCAGCACGAGGAAAGAAGCTATTTGAGTAGAAGGTTCTCCGGTATCTGGGGACCTCCACAGTGAATGAATGAGATTTAGTTGATTGTCGAATTAGTCTAGTGAATTTACGTTGTTAAAATTCCATTAAAGTACCATAAAAAATAAATAATCCATTCAAGTTAAAAATCCCTCAGTGATTTCTTGGCCAGCCTGTACATATTACACACAATGCTTCAAGCAAACTACATCAGTTCATTACAAAAAAATGTCTATTTATTAGAATATGATAAAATTTCCTGTCATATTTTGTAAAAACTAACGATGATTTTATTATATTCCCAGTCACATACTATGGTAAATGTATTTTTTTCTTTTGACTACAAACACAACGAACTTTTCCAAATATATTAATAATGGAGAGCATGTATATGTCTGTCGCCAAAACTATATAATTAGTTTTAATCACTCTCCTTCTATATCTACTATCAGATCCTATATATTCCCATTCCAAAACTTCCCCAAACATCACGCATTTTTCAAATTTATATAATTCATTTGTTTCAAATTTTCTAATAAATTAATATTCGCAAATATACACTCATGATGGTGTTCTAAATTTCCAGATGTATTTAAAATATTTTCCTCGATTATAATAATAATCTTAATACAAATTATAAATAGAATTAATTAAAGACATTTTTTTTATCTATATAATTGAGTTACGTAATTAAATTAGATTGTAATGGAATATGATGGAATAGCCGGCGTCCACTCGAACATTTGGTTACCGCCCTCTGATTATTAAGTATAACGTTCTATTCTGAACGCACAGAAAGTTATATTTCAAGAAATCAACAGGTGTTAACATGACGTCAGATTAGAGGATAGATAAATAGAGAGAGAGAAAAAAAAGAGAGAGAGAAAAAGAGAGAGCGAAAGAGAGTGAGAGAGAGAAAAGAGAGAAAGATGGATACAAGACAGTGGCGCGTTATTTGATTAATAACATGTAAACAACCCATTCTCTCAGATTTATCGTACGAGTCGCTCAAAAATGATATATTTACTTTGATTTTTTTTATTAAAACGATTCGGGTTTTTTTTTTAAATCTAATAAGAAATAATGTTTTAAAACACAAATTTATTCAATCAAATTGTTTTATTTGAAAAAATAATGAATTAAAAAATTTCAAATTCATATGAAAGTTTAATACGAAAATGCGCTTAGTTTAAAATGCTAACTAATGTAAACAATAGACTCGCAGAATTATCCTTAAGCGCGAACTTACATAACTTAAATTCCAGAAAGATAAATGGTTCCATCATGGATATTAGATTTTTTTAGCGAAAATAAAATTGAAAATTATAGTTGATCAGATTGAATATCTAATTATTTATTTTAATTTATTTTTGTCCAATTTAATTCAAGACCGGATGCACAGAAAGTTCTATTTCAAGAAATGCACAGGTGTTTACATGACGTCAGATTAGAGGGAGAGAGAGAGAGAGAGAGATTGACACAAGACAGGGCGCGTTATTTGATTAATAACATGTAAACACCACATTCTCTGAGATTTATCGTACGAGTCACTCAAAAATGATATATTTACTTTTTTATTAAAACGTTTTGGGTTTTTTTTGTTTTTGTTTTTTAAAAATCTAATTAGAAATAATGTTTTAAAGTACAAATTTATTCAATCAAATGGTTTAATTTAAAGAATAATGAATTAGAAAAATTTAAAATTCATATAAAAGTTTAATGTGAAAATGCGTTTAGTTTAAAATGCTTACTAATGTAAATAATAGACTCGAAGAATTATCCTTAAGTGCGAACTTACATAACTTAAATTCCAGAAAGATAAATGGTTCCATCATGGATATTATTTTTTTAGCGAAAATAAAATTAAAAAGTATAGTTGATCAGATTTAATATCTAATTATTTATTTTAATTTATTTTTGTCCAATTAAATTCAAGAGTTTAGACTGGAGGGTGAGTTATCTATAGGTTCGCCAAATATAAATATTGTTACGCCGTCTTCTGAAACAATAAAATAACTTCCAGTTCACAACTTTCTTCCATTTATCGAAGAGAATTTAAAGATTTTGTTTTCTAAAAACTTTCCCTGCGGTTACCTTTTACTTAGTTTAAAATGCAATGTATATAATATGTAACTTAAAACAACTAGCAAAAATTTGCGACCGGAGAGAGCATATATTTGTTAGTTATTATTAAGTAATATTTTATTTTTAAAAAAACACATTTATAAAAGATAATTTAATCGAGTTTTAAGTTTCGTTTTCCTAATTTTTTTTTTAATTCTATTATTTACGAGGATTTGTAGTTCCTGTTGCGACCATCGAAAAACGGATGCTTTTTAAAAAAATTTCATTCACCCCCAAACAAGGCACATTGCCACTGAGACGTACGGGGCTATTGTAGATTAGGGGCCAGATTTATAAGGGGACACTCTATGTGAGGAGATGTGCAGCGAGATGTGTGTTCACATTACATTCACATTTCTGCATGTTGGTACAGTTAAGGAAACAGAGAGCAGGGAGGGAATTCCAAAGGAAAGCCGTTCGAAGCAAAATAGCTATTAGAGTAGAAAGCCCTCCGGCGTCTGGAGACTTCCACGGTGTAAGGATGATATTTTGCTGCTTGTTGGGTTCGTCGGGTGCATTTATGTCGAGGGGGGGGGCATCAAAGCAGTAAGTATTATTTACTCCTCTCCAGGAGTTAGGCACAAGGCCAGTTTTATCCTACTCCCACAAGTAAGATGTGACCCAAGGTCGGGTCGGAAAGTGAGGGTTGAAAAGCCAGCGCCCGAGAGGTGAGCACTCTGACCATCAAAAATTGCCTGGGCAGCCCCGTCGGCATTCCCCGGTAGGGGCGCCTCAAGCAGTAAGCAATTAACTTACTCCTCCCCAAAGAGGGGAGGCAAAGCCTGGGAGGGTGGACCTCCTAGAACTGCAAAGGACAATCCCATAGACCGGCGTAAATCAAGTCCCGAAGGACAAGACAATACCAATCTATGGGGTGCCGTATCCATCGGAACAGATACTACACTTTGATCTTAGCCAAAAGGTTTGTCGGGACACATTCCATTGAAGTACTTGAAAAACAAGCACAGGATTGCAACATCGCCGCGATGAGACAGAAGCGGGGGCTTGGTGGACAGTGTTGGACCTATTAGATTAGAGCAGGGGCGAACAACCTTTTCAAAATGAGGACCAGATGAGACTTTTGGAAGGAGATCGCGGGCCGGAGTGAAAAACGAAATCTCAGAATTACTATATTTTGTTAACATGAATAAAATGTAGAAAAATTGCATTGAACACTCTACAAATCTGATATTTTTTTCCTCAGGAGACTTCTGTATGTAATGTTCAAAAAGGCGCCGACAAAGAGCCCGTTTGGAATCATAAAAAATAATGACGGATGAAGTAGATAGTTGATCCAGCATTCGTTTTGACACACCTCACATAGGTTCTCTGTTTCATGCTCTTTCCTCGTCTCTCGTTTCCTCTTTGCCTCTCTCTTTCTCTTTTTTGTACTTTTATCTCAGGCCAAGGATTTGAAATTAATAGTTAAAGAAAAAGAAAATATACATTCATCATCGCTCGCTGATATTTATTCATTTTCATCCCACTGTAAATCTTAATCGAAACCTACTTTTACGTTTATGTCACAAAATAATATGAGTTTTACTGGGAGATCCGTGGGCCGGATTGCAATAATAAACCATAGCAGGGTGGCGGGCACGACGCTAAGACTTCGCGGGCCGGATGTGGCCCGCGGGCCGGATGTGGCCCGCGGGCCGGAGATTGCCCGCCCCTGGATTAAAGACAATACTCCATGCATGGGTGGATGGTGGCTTCGTAGAGATACAGGATACTGGCAGGTGTGATAAGTTTTCTATCACGGTAGAGAGATGCCACTTATTTGTAGCAGACTTGGCAGTGTATTCTATGTAGAGAGGACATCGCAGCGTCGCGAAACACTATTCTCGGCAGCAGGAAGGTTCATTGCTTCAGTGAGCTGAGAATCCTTAAAGTGTACCGGGTTTGGCGGGCCGTATACTTATCCAGTCCTTAAGATGCCTTTAGCATGTACTTCTCTATAATATGCTAAATCACATATGTGATGACACCACAAAAGAATCGACCCCCGGGCGGGATGTTGTTCTCCAGCATGTGGCGAAGCTTACTGGGGGTAAATGGATAGATAGATATGCTCGTTATTAAAGTAATAAAGGAAGAAAGTAAAAATGAATGAAATAGAAAGAAGGCGGAAAGAGAATTGACCAAATTAAGACGCAATTGAAGAAAAAAGAAAGAAAGAAAAATGGAGGTAAGGAAGTAAAAAAAGAAGGAAGGATAGAAGGAATAAAGAAGGAAAATAAAAAACGGAAGAAATAAAAAAAGGAGTAATGAAAGAAAGGAAACAAGAAAGAGAGGAAGACAGAATGGTTGGATAGGAAGAAAGCATAGAATATATAAACGAAAGCAAAGAAAGAGAGAGAAAGAGAGAAAGAGAGAGAATAAAAACAAGGAATTATAAAAGAAAGGACCGACTATAAAGAAAGCAAGGCAAAAAAGAAAAGAAAAAAGAAAGAAAAAAGATAAAACGAACAAGAAGTCAAACAGAAAACAAACGAGCAGAGATCAATTTCGTAAGCGTATTTTTTCTTCTTTTTCCTTCTTTTTTCTTTTTTTCCTTCTTTTTTCTTTTTTCCTTCTTTTTTCTTTTTTTCATTCTTTTTTCTTCTTTTTCATTCTTTTTTCTTTTTTCCTTCTTTTTTCTTCTTTTTCATTCTTTTTTCTTCTTTTTCATTCTTTTTTCTTTTTTTCATTCCTTTTTCTTCTTTTTCATTCTTTTTTCTTTTTTCCCTTCTTTTTTCTTTTTTTCCTTCTTCTACTAATTAACTAAAAAATGTGTCTCGTCCCAACGTAACAACTTCCCTCCACTAGTATTTTTTCATTATTTTATTTTTTTATTTATTTTTTCACACCTTCGCCCCTCCTGCTAACACCTTCTTTTCAAGCCAGAGCAAATTGTTCCATACTGGGTCCATTCCTTACCCCCCCCCCCCCTTATCGACAAAGCCCCAACCTTTCACCTTCTTACCACCATCTTACTTCCCCACCCATCCACCTTTACCCACATCTGTATATGTGTCAGCTATCCACAACATGGCCCCCTTTTTTTTTCCAAACAGTTTATATGTCGGCCATTTTTTTTTCAGTTACTTTCTATCGTCAGACATTTTCGTGGGTAACTTACACGAGTCAAGCAACCAACCACCAACAATAGCCTCTGCGGTTGCGACGGTTTTATTGTGAACTTTATTTTCTTATCTTGGCCTTCAATGTACCTACAGAGTGTTCAGTGGCTATTTTGAAAGTAAAATCTGTTGAGCAACCAACCAGCATTGATTTCTCAAAACCAGTCTTATATAGTTATATATATATATATATATATATATATATATATATATATATATATATATATATATATATATATATATATATATATATATATATATATATATGACTTGACTTGACTTGGTCCCTTAACCCCCTCCTGGGTCGTAGGGGTGCTGCACCAATGAACTCCACACCAGCTGTCTCTACTTCTGACGGTCATGGGCAATGGACTGGGTTGTAGCGAAGTTGTAGCGAAGTTGTAGCCCGTCCACTCTTTGATGTTGTCCGTCCATCTTTTGTGTTGTTATTTATACATATATATATATATATATATATATATATATATATATATATATATATATATATATATATATATACATTCTTAAAGTGTTGAAAATCTAACTTTAATTCCAGGTTTTAATCGCTGGCGGCCATGTTGGTATTTATTGTTTTTATTTTCCTTGGACTAAAGATATTTTTTTTCTTTGGACTATAGATATTTTTACTGCTTTAACATTTTATTACCTACAAAAAACAAACTTTGAAGATTCTATTTACAAAAGCAAGTTTTGACGAAATTAAACGAATTTAAAAGCAAACATGAAAAGGTTAAAACATACGAGTTGTGCATTTAAGAATAACAAAATGCCGCCAAAAGACAACGGGTAAAAATGTGGCATAAAAGTTCCATTAAAATGAAAAGAAAAATTGACTTATTTATTCAATCAGCAGTAAAAATCCTTGCCATGAATACAAAAAAGTGTAAATCTTTAAGAATATAACTTCAAAGACATCTATAGACTCACTGGCACATTTGAAGACATTTGTTGCTAAATTTTCTCCTGCCTTAAGAAAACTGTCCTATCAAAAATGTAACATGTGGATGTGAAAAAAAACTGAGACGTTCAGTGTTCTGTTTTCATATGTAACTCTCGCCTTCGTTCTCCCTCTCTCTTTCCCTTCCTCTCTCCCCTCTATCTCTCTCCCTATCTCATGCACATTTACCAGATATATAATTTAAAAAATAACTCAAACAGTTCAGCTGAGACTTTTCTTTTCCTTTTAAATAAAAAAACTAATGTTTTAAATAAAAATCAAATAATTTTGGAGCGAAGAGCGTGGAGCGATAAAACCACCGCTATTTAGTCGCAAATGGAGTTGCTCCCGCTCCATTCCCGCTGAACATTAAATGAGCCCTCTTCTCCTTCGCTCCAGCAAAAAAAGAGCGTGCTCCTGGAGCGCGCTCCTTTTTTGGAGGGCTCCGTAAAGCCATATATATATATATGTATATATATATATATATATATATATATATATATATATATATATATATATATATATATATATATATATATATATATATATATATATATGTATGTATATATATATATATATATATATATATATATATTATTAATTAAGTTCAAATATTAACAAAATGAACAAAACCAATACTTTTCAAAAGTGCTCAATACATATTAGAGCTAGTTTTATATTAAAATAAACATAGTTTCAGAATCTGACAATTGTTTCAGAACCTCTTAGGTTCCTCTTCAGGGATATACTTGCCCCTTAGTGTGACAAAAATTGAAAAGGGCGAGTATATCCCTGAAGAAGAACCGAAGAGGTTCTGAAACAATTATCGGAAACTCAAACTATGTTTATTTTAATATATATATATATATATATATATATATATATATATATATATATATATATATATATATATATAGTCTCGGAAGTTTCTCAACCATTAAAACTATATAAAAAAAAAACAAAAAAAAACTTATAGTCTCAAGTCTTCCAGTGGAAAATCACTCATGTAAGTCAATTTATTTTTTACAGTTATTATATTAGTTAGTTTCTAACACTATTTTAAGGGATCATCAGTTGTTTACCATGAAAAACTGTTCGGGAATATATATATATATATATATATATATATATATATATATATATATGCCATCGATAAAATCGTTTATACTATTAACAACTCTTACTGCATTCCAACCATATTTACTACAGAAATTTCCGTCAAGTTTCAGTCAAAAATGTTCAATTATACTTGTTCTATCGCCTTTAAATGATATGGGAGTTTAAAGGAAGGGATAGTTTGTCCCTTTCTTACTTTTATCACACGAAATGAATTGAATGAACAACTGAATAACAGGCAACAAAAAAGGGGGTTTATTGACTCAAGGATACCTATACTGTTTGGTATAGGTAGAAGAGAGAGTTGGACGGTGTCCGGTTGAGGAAGAGGAAAATATAATGGTTCTCCGGACTGCCCGTGGGGTTTCTTCAAGTGAAGATGGTAATAGTCTTCGAGTGAGGCGACGGTAGCAGAAGAAAGAGCTTTTCCAGGTTCCTCGTCGGTGTTCTCGGCGATGCGTCCCAGCTGGTGCCAAGAAGACGTCTCTGCGAGGCTGTTGAATGAAAAAGAGAGTTATTTTTGTTTTTACACCGTCTTTTATACCAAGAAGGGCAGATAACTCTGGTGTCGCTTTTCAGCGCCACCTGTCGGTGAATAAGCGACACTCAACGGCCAGCCGGTGCAGTTATGTGTGAAAGGAGGAGGTAACTGCTACAGGAGCACTTTGGTGATCGTCCTATCAGTAATAGTTGCCATGCTGAATTAGCTTCATACTTACCGGACTTTAACCCCCGCCTTATTTTTAAATGCAGGTTCTCTCAAATATACTGTCTATCATAAGATTCCCAGATTTTTCCTGGAATTCGGAGGGCAACCACACAGCCCAAATAATCGTAGTGAAAAGAGACGACTGTCGGAGTTATTGAAAATGTTGCATGTCGTATTCACGGGTGCTTATCGTTGAACAGAGATGAAACAAAGACTGTTTGATATTCATGATTGATACTTGGCGGACAAGTCAGGCATAGACGTAGGTTCATTTGTACCAAATATGGTTGGATTAGAAAGAGAATTGTGAATGTTATTAACAATTACAGAGGTGGCATTTTGAGGGTGTCACCCTGTACTAGTATCCAAATTTTAGAAAAAAACTGTTGCCCCTTTTGCTCCCTGTGAATGCAACAGTTTCCGACATAAGTAAACATTTATTTAGTACGATGTAAAAAGGCGTAAAGATCGGAGTGCTTGTGCACTAAAGAGTCGCCTTGTCGCTTCATCTCTACCGAGTGACACCAGATACAAATGGTGTGAAAATCCATTAAAAAAATATTGATAATATCCAAAATTCCGCCCCAAAAGAAACGTGAACACACGGAACATAAAATAAATAACAAAATAGAAACGAAAGAAATGATGATGATGATGATGATGAGGGGGAGGAGGAGGAGGAGGAGGAGGAGGAGGAGGAGAAGACGGTGAAGTGGAAGGAGAAGGAGTCGTGTTTCCTCTCACCGACATCCCCTATTTCGCTTCTCTCACACCCCTACATTTCTAGATGCCTCTTCCTTCTTTATGACCCCAAACCCCTGCCCCCCCCCCCCCCCGTGGCAGTATATCGGTGCCCCGTTCCTCGCAGACTTGGCCCCACTGGTGCGACGAAGCACAAGGAAGCTTGAAAGAGACGGAATAAAACCAGGCATTGCAACGACGAAAGTGAATATCGGGCGAAACATGATACACCAAACAAGAAAGCGAACAAAAAAAAAGGGGTAAGAAAAATGGAAAAGGGTAAAAAAAAATAAAACGATAAAAATATTATATTTTCACTAGGGGGTAAGCAAACTGTGGCCCGTGCGCCGTATACGACCCTTAAGCGTCCCTTTTGCTGTCCCCGAATACTTTACTGAAATATTTCTGATATACAATACATTGCCGATATATTTTGTGTCGGGGGAATTGTAAGATGTCGTTTTTGCTGTTTATGGATGTGCGGCGCGGAAGCAGACCCCACGATTTTATTTTTATTTTAAATTATTACAAAATGAATGCTAACTTTTGCTTCGGATCTTTTTAAGAAGATCCCCGCCACTAGTGCTAAAGTTAGTCGGCCGCTAAGAATAACCCCGCTGCCAAGGGAGACAACTTTTCGGCTTGCTAAATTCTTTACGCGTTAACCCTTTTCACACGTGTTTGAGTGCATTCGGCGGTATCTGTCGGGAAACCAAAGAGGTTTCCATGTCGTCTGTCGCCGATAGAAGCGCCGCAACGCTTCTGGAGGTCATTCGTAAATGCATTGCTCCTGGATCTATCATTATTTCCGATATGTGACCCGCCTACGCTGGCATCGAAAATATGATGGGTATGGCGTACACGCACCAAACAGTTAACCACCCAACGAATTTTGTTAATCCTGTCTCCGGAGCGCACACTCAGACAATTGAGTCGTGTTGGAACACATATAAAATGCAAAATAAGCAGCAATGTGGCACCCATCACACGCTTGTGGACAGCTACCTCTGCGAGTTCGTGTGGAGGCAACGATACCGGGGAACTGACCTATTCGCGCAAATCATAACTGATTTAACACAATGTTATCCCCCTCAATAAAAAAAAACATGCCTTATACATTCTTATTTTGTTAATTTTTTAAGCAAAAGTGGCTGAAAAGTTGTCTCCCTTGAATAGTGGGCTATATTTAGTGGCGGGGATCTTCTTAACAAGATCCTTTGTTTCTTCGTGACATTTTACTAGCTGTGTTATTGTAGGTTTCTGTTTTCGATTGCATTCTCTGTAATCGATAATTGGAATGGTTAATTATTAATTGGACCCTACCGACGCCAATAGAATCGGAGGAAAATGTGTCATCGAATTCATTTCAAAATAAAACACTTATTGAAACTAAAAGTTTTAGGCAAAATTCGACTTTATTCATCAACATAGTCTCCTTATACGGTGATCCACTGATTCCAACGCTTCTCTAACACTTTGATGCCTTTGTTGTAGAACGATTTGTCTTCGGCCTCAAAATACGCCTCAGTTTCCGATATCACGTCCTCATTGGAGCATAATCTTTCTTTTTCAATCTGCAAGCAGTCAGTAGTCGCTGGGGGCAGATTTGAAGAATAGGGTGGGTGGAGAAGCAATTCTGAAGTGCAATTTATCTAGTTTTACCATCGTTGCAATCGACTTTTGACACACCCTATTGTCTTAGTGAAAGTGCACTTCTTGAATTTGTAGTTGTTTTTAAATAATTTTTAACTTGAAACGCACCAATAATGCCATATAATTTTCGCTATTGATGGTACTTTCTTTCTCAAGGTAGACAATGAACAAAATACCTTGTGCATCACAAAATATGGAGGTCAAAACCTTGCCTTCTGATGTTTGCGTTTCTGATCGCTTTGAACGGTTTTCACCTGTTGCTGTTAACTAAGCTGAGTGCAGATTGAACTCCGGGTTGAAGTGGCTAACCCATGTTTCATTCATTGTCATGTAGTGGCGCAAAAACTACTTTCTGTTGCTTTGAAACAGTTGCAAACAAAGCTCTGAATCCTCAACGCGCTGCTGTTTTTGAACGATTGTGAGCAAACGCGGCCGCCACTGAATACAGCTTTCTTATTGACATAAAGGTAAAGGTAAAGGTCGCATAGCCTGGACGCGCACACTGCCCATGGCCGTAACGGCGGTGATTTGTTAAGAATCACCGTGTCTAGGCCACAGCATATGGAAGGCGGAGTCCATCCCTCTCCTTCCGCTGCCTTGAACCTTCCCATTTACTGCTGGGTGGACAGAGGGAGTTTCGCAACCCGGGTCGTCCAGCTCAAAGACAAGTGCTATAACCACTCGTCCACAGGCCCTCCCTTTATTGACATATGTTCATGCAAAATGATGAATACACTGCCTCCTCATATCTTCAATTCCTCTGGTATCTCACATAACTTTGATTTACGATCGGCCAAAAAGAGTTTGTGTATTTTTTTCTTTTAAGTTTTCAAGGGCAACTGACG
>OY744541.1:34180622-34210622 GCA_963556195.1 Sepiola atlantica | reverse complement strand
TAAAGCCGAAACTATATTATTAGTTTTGATCGCACTCTTTTTATATCTACTTGAAGCCGAAACTATATTATTAGTCTTGATCGCTCTCTTTTTATATCTACTTGAAGCCGAAACTATATTTATTAGTTTTAATCGAACTGTTTTTATATCTACTTGAAGGCGAAATTATATAATTAGTGTTGATCGCTCTCTTTTTAAATCTACTTGAAGCCGAAACTATATCATTAGTGTTGATCGCTCTCTTTTATACCTACTTGAAGACGAAACTATATGATTAGTTTTGATCGCTCTCTTTTTATATCTACTTAAAGCCGAAACTATATTATTAGTTTTGATCGAACTCTTTTTAAATCTACTTGAAGCCGAAACTATATTATTAGTGTTGATCGCTCTCTTTTTATATCTACTTGAAGCCGAAACTATATTTATTAGTTTTAATCGCACTGTTTTTATATCTACTTGAAGCCGAAACTATATTATTAGTTTTGATCGTTATCTTTCTATATCTACTTGAAGCCGTGACTATATATTATTAGTGTTGATCGCACTCTTTTTTATATCTACTTTAAGCCGAAACTATATTATTAGTGTTGATCGCTCTTTTTATATCTATATCAAACCGAAACTATATTATTAGTGTTGATCGCTCTCTTTTTATATCTACTAGAAGCCGAAACTATATTATTAGTGTTGATCGCTCTCTTTTTATATCTACTGAAAGCCGAAGCTATATTATTAGTTTTGATCACTCTATTTCTATATCTACTTGAAGTCGAAACTATATTATTAGTGTCGATCGTACTCTTTTTATATCTACTTGAAGTCGAAGCTATATTATTAGTGTTGATGACTCTTTTTATATCTGCTTTAAGCCGAAACTATATTATTAGTGTTGATCACTCTCTTTTGTTATATCTACTTGAAGCCGAGACTATATTATTAGTGTTGATCGCTCTCTTTTTATATCTACTTGAAGCCGAAACTATATTATTAGTGTTGATCGCTCTCTTTTTATATCTTCTTGAAGCCGAAACTATATTATTAGTGTTGATCGTTCTTTTTTATATCTACTTGAAACCGAAACTATATTATTAGTTTTGATCGCTCTCTTTTTATATGTACTTGAAACCGAAACTATATTATTAGTTTTGATCGCTCTCTTTTTATATCTACTTGAAACCGAAACTATATTATTAGTTTTGATCGCTCTCTTTTTATATCTACTTGAAACCGAAACTATATTATTAGTTTTGATCGCTCTCTTTTTATATCTACTTGAAACCGAAACTATATTATTAGTTTTGATCGCTCTCTTTTTATATCTACTTGAAGTCGAAACTATATTATTAGTGTTGATCGTTCTTTTTTATATCTACTTGAAGCCGAAACTATATTATTAGTTTTGATCGCTCTCTTTTTATATCTACTTGAAGTCGAAACTATATTATTAGTGTTGATCGTTCTTTGTTATATCTACTTGAAACCGAAACTATATTATTAGTTTTGATCGCTCTCTTTTTATATCTACTTGAAGCCGAAACTATATTATTAGTGTTGATCGTTCTTTTTTATATCTACTTGAAGCCGAAACTATATTATTAGTTTTGATCGCTCTCTTTTTATATCTACTTGAAGTCGAAACTATATTATTAGTGTTGATCGTTCTTTTTTATATCTACTTGAAACCGAAACTATATTATTAGTGTTGATCGCCCTCATTTTATATCTACTTGAAGCCGAAATTATATTATTAGTGTTGATCGTTCTCTTTTTATATCTACTGAAGCCGAAACTATATTATTAGTGTTGATCGTTCTCTTTTTATATCTACTTAAGCCGAAACTATATTATTAGTTTTGATCACTCTATTTCTATATCTACTTGAAGCCGAATCTATAGTATTAGTTTTGATCGCTCTCTTTTTTTAATCTATTTTTATCTCTTATATACCCATTCTAAACTTTCTAAAAAATCACGCGTCTTCCTCAAATAAAACTCAATTCCAAAACGACACATATTATTTAGCATTTATTTTGTTTGATTAAACTGCATAGAAAAAAAGCTTTAGGGAAACAACTGTTGATTACATCAGCTGTAATATATTCATATATTAACGTATTACATCCTTCTCTTCTTATTTACATTCGATCTTGTTTTTTCTGCAATTAACCTTTCGTTATTTCTTTCCTACTTCCTTTTATTCGTTCACTATTTCTTTTTTATTATAATTCTGCCTTCTCTCCTTTCTCATTCATCGCATATTTCGTTACATGTTTCTTTCTTCCTAATTTATTCCAACTATCCATATTATCTTTGTTTCCTATTTTCCTCCTTTCCTTCCTCATCCTACTCCTGTTACAATATGCACCCCCTAGAGCCCCCCCCCCTCCCCCTGCGTCGAATTGAACGCATTTCGTCACATCACCGTGATAAAACGGGCAATATTTTATCTGATCCATCGGTCGGAGCGATTGCAATTTCCCGATCCCCTGGGGATGGGACGGCTTAGAGGCGAAAGCGGGCGTAAGAAAACGCTCGGAGGTCCAAGATGGAACGGCTTTCCACAGATAAGATATAGTTTTTTTTTGTATTTATTTTATTCCTTTTTATGCCTGTTTCTTTTTGGTTATCCCCCGCCGACCCATAATTCGCTGAGTATTAGATTGCGATTGCAATATCGACACGAGCTGATATTAAAGATTTTCCTCACGTAGCATTATCTTTCTTGTTTTAATCTTTCGATTTGTATTATTATTATTATTATTATTATTATTATTATTATTATTATTATTATTATTATTATTATTATTATTATTATTATTTGTACTCACTAGGAGTTCTCACACAGATCATCGTCAGTGATTGCTCACCGACAACAACCAGTGGTATTTCCTGGAGTCTGAGTGACAATAAGTCTCCCCAGATTTCCAGTATTCTTCACCTCTTTTCGATAACGATGCGGTATCACAACAGCCGCTTACCGTTGATTTATTGTTGGTAAGGACCATTGGTCTTCTCTGGGATTTGGGTGGAAATAAGCCTCCCCAAGGTCCCAGCATTCTCCGCACTTTTCCAGTGGAGGTCTGGTTTGTGCTGTCCCTCCTCGGTCTCATCCTCCTCGACCCTCTACAAATATTTTGTCTGGTGTCAGCCTAGGCCGGCACCATTTTTTTTTAAATATTATTATTATTATTATTATTATTGTTATTATTATTATTATTATTATTATTATTGTTATTATTATTATTATAATTATTATTATTATTTTACTAACTAAGAGTTTTCACACAAGTCCTTATCAGTGATTGCTCACTGACAAAAACTAATAGTGTTCCCCTGGAGTCTGAGTGACAACAAGTCTTCTCAGAATTCCAGCGCTCTACACCTCTTCCGTTAGATAACCGTTGCAAATAATTTTACGTTATCGCAAAAGCCGTTTACCATTGATGTATAGCTAGCAACGAACATTGGTCTTCTCTGCAATTTAAGTTACAGTAAGCTTCACTAAGGTTCCAGTACACTCGCACATTTTTGGTTAGTGCTCTTTTTTTCGGTCTTTTCATCTTTCTTGACTCTTAACGACCAATGTGTGTGGTATCAGCCGAGGCTGGAGCCACCACCCGCACATGTGTGTGTGTTCTGTTATTAGTATTAGTAGTAGTGGTAATAATAGTAGTGGTAGTAGTAGTAGTGGTAGTAGTTACTCACGGGGTTCTCACACAAGTAATCGCTAATTTACAACAACATGTGGTGTTCCCTGGTCCGAATGACAAGTGTCCGCAAATTTTCAACACTCTCCGCTCTAATTGATCACAGTTGCAAATCGCTTTGCATTCTCGCAGCAGCCGTTTATTGTTGTCTTCTCAATGATAATAGCCGTTGACTTTCTCTGAAACTTGAGTGGCAATACGCCTCCTAGGGATTCGAGTACACTCTGTGCCCTTGCCTCCCAGTCTTTTCAATCCGTCTAGACCATTCGCGATTATTTCGGGTGGTACAAACTTGTGTTGGTATCACTGCGTTTTTTTCCACAGGCGGGAGGGGGTTATTTTGTCATTTTTTTTTAATATATCCTATGCGGTAGTTTCAGTTGCCTTGGTTTCGTGTAATGTTTATTCTATTTCGCCTTACCTGTAGTTACCCTAGAATTATTATTAGTTCATGTTCCATATTCCCTTCAGCTTTCTGGCAAGCTCTTTGTATTTGATTAGCTTTCTGCCTCCCCCCAGCTTCACCCTGTCATCTGCTGGGATAGCGAAATTTATTATTTGTCAGGTGTATCACTATCTTGTTGAGTAGTATCACATTCAATATATTTGCTTGGATTATTTTTTTCCGTGTGAATCTTTTATTTTATTTTATTTTTTTTTACTTTTATTCACCGCTGACAAAGCATATTGCCAATTACTTGCTTTTACACTAGAAACCGCCGGAACGCGACCAAGAGGAAGGCCGATGATGCGATAGGCAAACGTTATGCACAAAGATCTTTGTAAAATCGGCTTTCACCGGGATCAGGCCCGTGATCGTGTCAAGTGAAGACAAAAATCCATCATTGCGGAACCCGCCGCCGTAGATCAGTATTAACGCTTAGCTTGGGATCAATATAAAAGGAACAAAAAGAAAAAGAATACCTTTACAGTTTGTTTATAACAAATGACGAAAATTGCACCGGTGAAACAGAAAATATTTACCCTCTAAAATATTGTATTTGTAAAACAAACTAAAGATTACTGTTAAATAATAATAACGCGAAAGAAAAAGAATATTAATTTACTTACTTGAATTTCTCCCCGTGACAATAAGACATTTTAGTATTCAAAAACTTTCCGTTCCTTTTCATCTTCTCAGTACCGCCCGTCCTCAATTTTCCATGGTATTAATTGTGTTTGTTTTACGGCGGGGAGTGGTTAGAGTTATTATGTCTTTTTATTACTTTACACCTGCAGTCAGCAGTCATTTGTCGCTAATGAAAACCGAAGGCCTTCTCTTGAGTGTATGTGTCAGAAAGTTAACCTATTATTTTCAGTACTTTACTATTGTGGCTTGGTGTTCACGCACCAGCCGCTACCAGTGATTTCTCGATTAAAATGGAAGGCGGTTTTCTTTGGAGTTATACTAAGCTAAATCAATGCTCTCTCTTTCCGTCTTTTCGGGTTAGGGTTAGGGTTAGGGTAAAGGTTAGGGTTAGGGTTAGGGTTTAGGGTTTAAGGTTTAGGGTTAGGGTTAGGGTTCGGGTTCGGGTTAGGGTTCGGGTTAGGGTTAGAGTTAGGCGGTTTTCTTTGGAGTTATACTAAGCTTAATCAATATTCCAATGCTATCCATTTCCGTTTTGTCGGGTTGGGGTTAGTGTTTAGGGTTAGGGTTAGGGTTTAGTGTTAGCTTAGGGTTAGAGTTAGGCGGTTTTCTTTGGAGTTATACTAAGCTTAATCAGTATTCCAATGCTCTCTCTTTCCGTCTTGTCGGGTTAGGGTTAGGGTTTAGGGTTCGGGCTAGGGTTAGGGTTTAGGGTTGGAGTTGGGGTTAGGGTTAGGCGGTTTTCTTTGGAGTTATACTAAGCTTAATCAGTATTCCAATGCTCTCTCTTTCCGTCTTGTCGGGTTAGGGTTAGGGTTTAGGGTTAGGGTTTAGGGTTAGGGCTAGGGTTAGGGTTTAGGGTTGGAGTTGGGGTTAGGGTTAGGCGGTTTTCTTTGGAGTTATACTAAGCTTAATCAGTATTACAATGCTCTCTCTTTCCGTCTTGTCGGGTTAGGGTTAGGGTTTAGGGTTAGGGCTAGGGTTAGGGTTTAGGGTTGGAGTTGGGGTTAGGGTTAGGCGGTTTTCTTTGGAGTTATACTAAGCTTAATCAGTATTACAATGCTCTCTCTTTCCGTCTTGTCGGGTTAGGGTTAGGGTTTAGGGTTAGGGCTAGGGTTAGGGTTTAGGGTTGGAGTTGGGGTTAGGGTTAGGCGGTTTTCTTTGGAGTTATACTAAGCTTAATCAGTATTACAATGCTCTCTCTTTCCGTCTTGTCGGGTTAGGGTAAGGGTTTAGGGTTAGGGCTAGGGTTAGGGTTTAGGGTTGGAGTTGGGGTTAGGGTTAGGCGGTTTTCTTTGGAGTTATACTAAGCTTAATCAGTATTACAATGCTCTCTCTTTCCGTCTTGTCGGGTTAGGGTAAGGGTTTAGGGTTAGGGCTAGGGTTAGGGTTTAGGGTTGGAGTTGGGGTTAGGGTTAGGCGGTTTTCTTTGGAGTTATACTAAGCTTAATCAGTATTACAATGCTCTCTCTTTCCGTCTTGTCGGGTTAGGGTTAGGGTTTAGGGTTAGGGCTAGGGTTAGGGTTTAGGGTTGGAGTTGGGGTTAGGGTTAGGCGGTTTTCTTTGGAGTTATACTAAGCTTAATCAGTATTACAATGCTCTCTCTTTCCGTCTTGTCGGGTTAGGGTTAGGGTTTAGGGTTCGGGCTAGGGTTAGGGTTTAGGGTTGGAGTTGGGGTTAGGGTTAGGCGGTTTTCTTTGGAGTTATACTAAGCTTAATCAGTATTACAATGCTCTCTCTTTCCGTCTTGTCGGGTTAGGGTTAGGGTTTAGGGTTAGGGCTAGGGTTAGGGTTTAGGGTTGGAGTTGGGGTTAGGGTTAGGCGGTTTTCTTTGGAGTTATACTAAGCTTAATCAGTATTACAATGCTCTCTCTTTCCGTCTTGTCGGGTTAGGGTTAGGGTTTAGGGTTAGGGCTAGGGTTAGGGTTTAGGGTTGGAGTTGGGGTTAGGGTTAGGCGGTTTTCTTTGGAGTTATACTAAGCTTAATCAGTATTACAATGCTCTCTCTTTCCGTCTTGTCGGGTTAGGGTTAGGGTTTAGGGTTAGGGCTAGGGTTAGGGTTTAGGGTTGGAGTTGGGGTTAGGGTTAGGCGGTTTTCTTTGGAGTTATACTAAGCTTAATCAGTATTACAATGCTCTCTCTTTCCGTCTTGTCGGGTTAGGGTAAGGGTTTAGGGTTAGGGCTAGGGTTAGGGTTTAGGGTTGGAGTTGGGGTTAGGGTTAGGCGGTTTTCTTTGGAGTTATACTAAGCTTAATCAGTATTACAATGCTCTCTCTTTCCGTCTTGTCGGGTTAGGGTTAGGGTTTAGGGTTAGGGCTAGGGTTAGGGTTTAGGGTTGGAGTTGGGGTTAGGGTTAGGCGGTTTTCTTTGGAGTTATACTAAGCTTAATCAGTATTACAATGCTCTCTCTTTCCGTCTTGTCGGGTTAGGGTTAGGGTTTAGGGTTAGGGCTAGGGTTAGGGTTTAGGGTTGGAGTTGGGGTTAGGGTTAGGCGGTTTTCTTTGGAGTTATACTAAGCTTAATCAGTATTACAATGCTCTCTCTTTCCGTCTTGTCGGGTTAGGGTTAGGGTTTAGGGTTCGGGCTAGGGTTAGGGTTTAGGGTTGGAGTTGGGGTTAGGGTTAGGCGGTTTTCTTTGGAGTTATACTAAGCTTAATCAGTATTACAATGCTCTCTCTTTCCGTCTTGTCGGGTTAGGGTTAGGGTTTAGGGTTAGGGCTAGGGTTAGGGTTTAGGGTTGGAGTTGGGGTTAGGGTTAGGCGGTTTTCTTTGGAGTTATACTAAGCTTAATCAGTATTACAATGCTCTCTCTTTCCGTCTTGTCGGGTTAGGGTTAGGGTTTAGGGTTCGGGCTAGGGTTAGGGTTTAGGGTTGGAGTTGGGGTTAGGGTTAGGCGGTTTTCTTTGGAGTTATACTAAGCTTAATCAGTATTACAATGCTCTCTCTTTCCGTCTTGTCGGGTTAGGGTTAGGGTTTAGGGTTAGGGCTAGGGTTAGGGTTTAGGGTTGGAGTTGGGGTTAGGGTTAGGCGGTTTTCTTTGGAGTTATACTAAGCTTAATCAGTATTACAATGCTCTCTCTTTCCGTCTTGTCGGGTTAGGGTTAGGGTTTAGGGTTAGGGCTAGGGTTAGGGTTTAGGGTTGGAGTTGGGGTTAGGGTTAGGCGGTTTTCTTTGGAGTTATACTAAGCTTAATCAGTATTACAATGCTCTCTCTTTCCGTCTTGTCGGGTTAGGGTTAGGGTTTAGGGTTCGGGCTAGGGTTAGGGTTTAGGGTTGGAGTTGGGGTTAGGGTTAGGCGGTTTTCTTTGGAGTTATACTAAGCTTAATCAGTATTACAATGCTCTCTCTTTCCGTCTTGTCGGGTTAGGGTTAGGGTTTAGGGTTAGGGCTAGGGTTAGGGTTTAGGGTTGGAGTTGGGGTTAGGGTTAGGCGGTTTTCTTTGGAGTTATACTAAGCTTAATCAGTATTACAATGCTCTCTCTTTCCGTCTTTTCGGGTTAGGGTTCGGGTTAGGGTTAGGGTTTAGGGTTGGGGTTAGGGTTAAGGGTTAGGGTTAGGTTAGGGTTAGAGTTAGGCGTTTTTTTTTTGGAGTTATACTAAGCTTAATCAGTATTCCAATGCTCTCTCTTTCCGTCTTGTCTAGGTATGGATGGCATTGTGTGTTCTCGGTGACTCGCTACTAAATATTGTTTGATGCCACAAATATCGCATGCGTTCCGACTAGTTGCTGTGCCAATCGTTCTTATGCTCACGCTGTGTTTAAAAGGTCCGCAAAACTTTGGTATTGACGCAGCTATGTTAAGGACTTTGGTAAGGTGTCGGTTTTGTCGGCAACCCCCCAAAAAGAAAAACTCGCGGTTAACAATAAAAATATTTATTGGAACACAAGTGCATAACAATAATAAAAAGTAAAAGCTATTTTGTTCTTGTTGTGGACAAAAGACAAGTGTAGAAAGGTGATTGGTTAAAAGACTTTAACATTTTCTTTGAGATTTTGTCTCTTAGAGAAAGTTGAATTTGGAAAAGGATTCTTTTTACTCTTTAGAATTACTGTTTTTGATCGGTCGTCGACTTCGGTCTTTCTCTCAATCGGTCCGTTTGTCTCATTGAACTGACCGACGGTCTTTTGGCGATTTCTCTAGGTTTCAGTTTTTATTGGGAACTTTTACGAGAGACGAGTTTGTGCTTCACTACACAATCGAAAATCACGTCGCATTTTCTGATTATTTTATGATTGGTTCAGCAATCGAAAACCTTCATTTTACCAAGAAGGTGGGCCTTAATTGTGCGACCTTTCATATGGGACTGGGTGTTATATCAAAATTACCACGCGTGATTTAGTGACTAGTAATTATATTCATCAGATCTGGAAAGTGTACTTTCGCGTCCTTTTTAATTTTACAACATAAAATTATTTCTCAGAAAATAATTTCTTTATGTCCTGATTTAACGTTTCCAAATCAGAACCGAAATTTATCCTAAATTTATCCTTAACATTGAACATTGAACTCCTCAGACGGCTGGACATTTCAGCATAGCTTTTTTTAATGTAAAGTAAGTTGTGTTTTATTTCACAGTCTCAAACATTCTCCTTGTTTACCCTGGCAATGCACGTGTTTCTCGATTGTATGTAAGGATTTTAAACGTACACATTTGTGTTAATGCGCGCCTTCTTTTTCTGTGTTATGTGTCATAGTTTCTTCTTTGATGAAGCAAATCTATATTTATATATATATGTAAACAAGATGTCTCTTTCTCATTACCGTTTTCGTCAACACGGTCCTTTGTCCCGTTTATTTCTGATCTAATATGGCGACGTACGTGATGAAGAAAGATGTCGCCAAAAAGACGTATGAAATTAGAAATATCCAATATTCTGATTTGATAACGTAAAAAAGGGAAGAGAGTAAAGTAATAGAAGAAAGGAATTAAATAATAATAAAAAGAACGAATGAAATATAATATATACTAGCAAAAATATGCTCCCTCCGGTCGCATATTTTTGCTAGTTGGTTTATTTAATTGTTCAGTAAAATGTGTTTCTTTGTTTTTACAACTACTACCATCAATGACTCTTTAATTAATTCTATTTATAATTTGTATTAAGATTATTATCGAGGAAAATATTTTAAATTAATCTGAAAATCTGAAAATCTGAAAATCTGAAAAAACAAAACAATCATGAGTGTATACTTGCGAATATTAATTTATTAGAAGCTTTAAAACAATTTAATTATGTCAATTTGAAAGACGTATGATGTTTAGAAACGTTTTAGAATGGGTATATAAAGCTGCTGATAAGTAGATATCATGAGAGTATATTTGCGAATATTAATTAAGTAGAAGCTTTAAAACAAATTAATTATGTCAATTTGAAAGACGCGTGATTTTTTAGAAAGTTTGGAATGGGTATATAGGAGATGATAAGTAGATATAAAAAGAGAGCGATCAAAACTAATACTATAGTTTCAGCTTCAAGTAGATATAAAAAGAGAGCGATCAAAACTAATAATATAGTTTCGGCATCAAGTAGATATAAAAAGAGAGCGATCAAAACTAATACTATAGTTTCGGCTTCTTGTAGATATAAAAAGAGAGCGATCAAAACTAATACTATAGTTTCAGCTTCAAGTAGATATAAAAAGAGAGCGATCAAAACTAATAATATAGTTTCGGCTTCAAGTAGATATAAAAAGAAAGCGATCAAAACTAATAATATAGTTTCAGCTTCAAGTAGATATAAAAAGAGAGCGATCAAAACTAATAATATAGTTTCGGCATCAAGTAGATATGAAAAGAGAGCGATCAAAACTAATAATATAGTTTCGGCATCAAGTAGATATAAAAAGAGAGCGATCAAAACTAATACTATAGTTTCGGCTTCAAGTAGATATAAAAAGAGAGCGATCAAAACTAATACTATAGTTTCAGCTTCAAGTAGATATAAAAAGAGAGCGATCAAAACTAATAATATAGTTTCGGCTTCAAGTAGATATAAAAAGAGAGCGATCAAAACTAATACTATAGTTTCAGCTTCAAGTAGATATAAAAAGAGAGCGATCAAAACTAATAATATAGTTTCGGCATCAAGTAGATATAAAAAGAGAGCGATCAAAACTAATAATATAGTTTCGGCTTCAAGTAGATATAAAATGAGAAGGATCAACACAAATAATATAGTTTCAGCTACAGACAGACAGACAGACAGATACATAATCTCCATTATAATTAGACATTAAAAAAGCTTCCAACAAACTAAAATCTTCTTGTTTTATTTTTAACGGGGTTGTCTCCCTTTTCACTAAACAGACAATATGGCCGAAACTGTCTTTGAAAGTAATGAACAATGTAATAAACGTGAAGAACCAATGTTTTGAAAGTTTAATTTTCTAAAATACCTGCCTCTGTATTCTGGCCTGCATAACCAAACACTATATAAACTATGATTTATTCAGTAGTTTGTATATTCCACACTCAAAATCAGCATTGTTTACTCCCCGGTGTGATACTGTTGTGCAAACCAAAGTCTGCTTAGAAAGTATGCAAGCTATATTTGAGTTAAAAAAGCTGTCGAAAAAAAATCTTTCATAATAACACAACAAGTAAATTTGAACAAAATGGCGGAATTTGCAAACATTAGAGGTTAACGATTAGAGGTTAACGATTTACAGTTTTGGCACATTGTTTTAAAATGCACTAAATAAAAGGAACGAACAGTTCGAATGCAAAACGCGATAAATCCTATTTGTTTAAATTGAGTTCTAAAACAACAAAAGGACGAATATATTAAATGTAGATTTTGACTAAAAGATTATTTTAATTGAAAGCAAAAAAAAAAAAATCACGCCGGTATCATAAAACAGGATGTTAATGGGTGGTTAAATGTTGAAATGCAACACTTTATATATATATATATATATATATGTATAAATGTATATATATATATATATATATATGTGTGTGTATATATATGTGTATATATATGTATATATATATATGTATATATATATATATGTATATATATATATATATATATATATATATATATATATATATATATATATATATATATATACGGCACAATAACATTGACATACCGGTTCCCATTAGATCACCATTTAGGAATACCAGGTGCTGCTTATCTCGGCATTGTTTCCAGTCGTCTTGTACTACTACTTGTCATTGGAACTGAGCAATGCCGACGAGAGCGGTTGTTGGGAATGCGCATCCCTTGCAATTACAAATTCACGCGCGGCACTCATACGTCGAAATCGACGGGAGAGTCCATCATATATATATATATATATATATATATATTTATATGTATTTATATATCTATACAAAATATATATATTATATATATTTATATTATATATATATCACATATATATATATTATATATATATTATATCTACATATATGTATATATATATTATACATATTATATCTATATATATTTTATATGTATTATATCTATAGATATTATATATATGCAGTATTTCTAAAAATTCTTGTCTTTAGACTTAAATAACCATTACCCGTATTACTATCACTATAGTTAATATATATATATATATATATATATATATATATATGAGATTATTTTTATTTACACAAAATCGGCGACACTGGCATGTCGATGTTATCGATCAACAGTTGTTATAAACTGAGATTTCATCAGGCAGAGTCCAAATTTTATCTTAACTTTAGATCACATTTGGAAAGAATATATATATATATATATATATATATATATATATATATATATATATATATATATATATATATATATATGATATGATATGATATGATATTCTGATGTATTATTCGCATGACACATGAGGAATTACATTAGTTTATCTGTAGAACTTTGCAATTATCTCTGAAAACGGACTCTTACTGTTTCTTGTTTCAGAGTACATTTATCCCTGCAACCGACTAATTTCGTGTTCGGCACAAAACGATTTAAACAAAATGGCATTCTGTTATCTACGATCAGGAAAAAATCCTCCATGCGACTTTTATTCAGGCGTTGACTATATTCTAATCTGGTAAAAGGACAGTATAAATTGATCGCATTTGGGGATTTATTATCAGATTATGACCGATGTGACTAGGTTACGGTATGCTTCAAAAACTATGGTTTGTATTCAGCCAACAAAAGTTGGTTTGTTTAAAAATATGGGGGTTACTGCATTCTTCTGGCTTCACTGACTGTAATTTTATGATATTACTAGAAAAATTAATTCTTCGAACAAAACAGTCTTGCACCATTGCTATGTCTCTTTACGAAGATTAAAATCAAAATATGATATACATGCCTATATATATATAATTATTAATGACAATTAATATATACTATCAGTTCCTTTTACTTTGCAGTCTCCTTAAAAGATTCAGCTCGATGATTGTCAATTAGTGACAACAGAGCAAATATAAGTCAGTTCATATTATATTCCATTAACCATGGTTTTATTTTATTATTTTTAATTTTTCACATTTCCAAAAAACATAACATTTCTGTGAGCTATATTTTTACGGTCCGTTTCATATGTCTTGTGTCATTTTGTTTGGCACAAGACAAATGAAACGGACCGTAAAAAATATATCTCACAGAAATGGTATGTCTTTTGGAAATGTGAAAAAATATAAATATTAAAATAAAACCATTGTTATTGGAATATAATATGAACTAACTTTTTAAGAAGTAATTGAAATTCAGAGAATCTTTCTTAATTTGCATTTAATGAGTGTGGATCAAATTTAATGCAAATCTAAAATATTTGAATTTCCAAATGTGAGGTTGTGGTACTATCGTGGCATGTGGAGCGCATCTTGTGTCTGGGTCGTGGGGACGCCACTTGATTTAATCTTATGGTCTTGGGTATGGCTCCACCAACTCCGGTTGGCTACGAAAGTCACGTTTTGCGGCATTAATCAGATCCTCGTTTTAGCAGCGGCTGACCAGTGTTTATTCATGTTTGAACCCACGTTGTTTAGATTTATAACGCTGTTGTCTTTTGCCTGCCCGAACGAGTTATACACGGTTGTTGTACAGCGTTATTTATTCTATCAATAAGATTAATTACATGGGCTTATTAGAAAATGAACCATACAAGCTGAAAATCTAGCACTCGATAAAAAAAAATAGTAAACAAAGTATTTTATATAAAAAGTATAGCTTTTATTTCTCATTACGGCATTTTAGAAAAATTTAAAAACTCGATCTAATTGTGAGACACGCGACTCGTCTTGATGACGAAATCCCTTCGATTGCTTGTTTCTCCCTCGTGGCGACAAAAACAGAGAGGCATAGAGAGAGAGAGAGAGAGAGAGAGAGAGAGAGAGAGAGAGGAATGCATGAAAAAATAAAAAAAGATAGAGAAAAAGAAAGAACAAGAGTCCGTCACATTGAATCAACTTCAGCAGTGTCAACCAGCAGATGTTTTGACTGCTGACCTTCTGACGCACTCAACAGCCTTAAACTCAAGAGAAATTTGATTGACGAAATACTTTAATAGCTGGTGCATGTCTCTAGTTACTTGTCTGTCTACGAAGACAAAGTAAGGCACAAGGTCAGCTTTCAATGTGGTGAAATCCAGCTCCGCAAAATGGGTGCCTTCCATTGTGCTACATTCGTGTCGTATAGGATAGGGGGATTTGTTATTTTAAGTCTCTCCTCTGCCTGAAAGTCCGGTAGAAAGATTACAGTGTCACTGAGGACCTTGCGGTCTACAGGCATCTGTAGAGTGAGCAGGTAGGCGTACATCTTAACTGTCTCTATCATATGTTTCCTTTTCTGAACAGGGGTTCGATAACAACGGGGGTGATTTTCTTCGACTGTTAATTACAAGCTGATTTAACAGTGTATGAAATTGCGGTGCATGATTATTAGGGTGAAAATGTATTTGAGCTCGGTTCTTCTTTAACCAGTCTGCGCCTAATCTCAGCTCCCGATCCAAGTCTGTAGCAATATACAGCCTCGACGAAGCTTTCATTTTCTTCCCTTAAGTGGTAATTTGGCCATGCTATGCTGTGATACTATGGACGGACGGAAGGTGGGGCGAAGCCTCGAACGGTGATGGGAAATGATTCATGGGAGGGGGAGCTATCGGAGGTAGGATGGGTGCAAAGACAATAATAGGAAATGACTTATCAACGCACACAAAAGTGTGAGTGATCAGTTTGTATTGTCGGTGACTGAAACAAATGAGCGGATTGGATTGAGTTGGGTTTGTTGGGGGTGATAATTTTTTACGACATTTGACGACAGTACGTTGGTTTAAGGCAAGTTTAAGTTTAGTTTTAAGGCAAGTGACGGGTAGTGAGTCTAGGACAATGGGCGAGTTGGCAACTCGGAGAGAAGACGATTAGTTTGAGTAAACCACGTGCGAGAGCGGATTGGGGCGTATCGGACCGAAAAAGCGGCAGGACAGATATCAACAGATAACGTTTGGGAGAGCTCTTTTGATGCTGACGATATAACACACGCATCCCAGGCTATACAAACAATTTGTCTTGTGTTATTTTATCACAGTGAAATCACGAAGAAAGTCATCGGGTCACAGACTCTCTGAACTGGAAACAAGAACTAAAAAAGTGCTAACACTGTCGAAGCATAATTTTCTAAGGGAGGATGTACATGCGTATGTTATATAATATTATGTGTTTTCAGTATTTACTTGGACAGTGCTTAATACACGAGTAGAGCTTACTTGCCATAAGTATATTTTAGTAGTTTATTATAAAGTATAGGATTACTTAGTCAATCTTTATTTTTACTTCACTATTATACGGTGGAATAAAACCAGATTATATTTCATTTTCTCATATGATTTTATTATTATTATTATCTATATATTAATACGATAGCGTGTGTGTTCGTGTGTCACGCTTCCGGCAAAAACTCTGCGCATGCGTGCCGCATCTAGACGTAGTATTTTTGACTTCGACCTGATTGATTTATAGTTCTATCCCAACCAACCTCTAAGATATTTTTCTACATTTCGAGGGGAAAGATGAAGTGAAAATAATTGTGCCTCACCACTGTTTTCATTAATATTTGTATACATGTTAAATAACGTCTCAATAAGTAAAGTAAGAAGAGAAATAATTATGCCTCCCCATTGTTTTCACTAATATTTGTATACATGTTAAATAAAGTCTCAATAAGTAAAGTAAGAAGAGAAATACTTATGCTTCGCCACTGTTTTCACTAATATTTGTATACATGTTAAATAACATCTCAATAAGTAAAGTAAGAAGAGAAATAATTATGCTCCACCACTGTTTTCACTAATATTTGTATACATGTTAAATAACGTCTCAATAAGTAAGATAAGAAGAGAAATAATTATGCTTCCCTATTGTTTTCACAAATATTTGTATACATGTTAAATAACGTCTCAATAAGTAAAGTAAGAAGAGAAATAATTATGCTTCCCCATTGTTTTCACTAATATTTGTATACATGTTAAATAAAGTCTCAATAAGTAAGATAAGAAGAGAAATAATTATGCTACCCCATTGTTTTCACAAATATTTGTATACATGTTAAATAACGTCTCAATAAGTAAAGTAAGTAGAGAAATAATTATGCTCCGCCACTGTTTTCACTAATATTTGTATACATGTTAAATAACGTCTCAATAAGTAAAGTAAGAAGAGAAATAATTATGTTTCGCCACTGTTTTCACTAATATTTGTATACATGTTAAATAACGTCTCAATAAGTAAAGTAATAAAAGAAATAATTATCCCCGCCACTGTTTTCCCTAAGAGGTTTATACATGTTAAATAACGTCTCAATAAGTAAAGTAAGAAGAGAAATAATTATGCTCCGCCACTGTTTTCACTAATATTTGTATACATGTTAAATAACGTCTCAATAAGTAAAGTAAGAAGAGAAATAATTATGCTCCGCCACTGTTTTCACTAATATTTGTATACGTGTTCAATAACGTCCCAATAAGTAAGATAAGAAGAGAAATAATTATGCTTCCCCATTGTTTTCACAAATATTTGTATACATGTTAAATAACGTCTCAATAAGTAAAGTAAGAAGAGAAATAATTATGCTTCCCCATTTTTTTCACAAATATTTGTATACATGTTAAATAACGTCTCAATAAGTAAAGTAAGAAGAGAAATAATAATGCTCCGCCACAGTTTTCACTAATATTTGTATACATTTTAAATAACGTCTCAATAAGTAAAGTAATAAGAGAAATAATTATGCTCCGCCACTGTTTTCACTAAGAGGTGTATACATGGTCAATAACGTCTCAATAAGTAAAGTAAGAAGAGAAATAATTATGCTCCGCCACTATTTTTACTAATATTTGTATACATGTTAAATAACGTCTCAATAAGTAAAGTAAGAAGAGAAATAATTATGCTCCGCCACTGTTTTCACTAATATTTGTATACATGTTAAATAACGTCTCAATAAGTAAAGTAAGAAGAGAAATAATTATGCTCCGCCACTGTTTTCACTAATATTTGTATACATGTTAAATAACGTCTCAATAAGTAAAGTAAGAAGAGAAATAATTATACTCCGCCACTGTTTTCACTAATATTTGTATACATGTTAAATAACGTCTCAAAAAGTAAAGTAAGAAGAGAAATAATTATGCTCCGCCACTGTTTTCACTAATATTTGTATACATGTTAAATAACGTCTCAATAAGTAAAGTAAGAAGCGAAATAATTATGCTCCGCCACTGTTTTCACTAATATTTGTATACATGTTAAATAACGTCTCAATAAGTAGAGTAATAAGAGAAATAATTATGCTCCGCCACTGTTTTCCCTAATATTTGTATACATGTTAAATCACGTCTCAATAAGTAAAGTAAGAAGAGAAATAATTATGCTCCGCCACTGTTTTCACTAATATTTGTATACATGTTAAATAACGTCTCAATAAGTAAAGAAAGAAGAGAAATAATTATGCTCAGCCACTGTTTTCCCTAATATTTGTATACATGTTAAATAACGTCTCAATAAGTAGAGTAAGAAGAGAAATAATTATGCTCCGCCACTGTTTTCACTAATATTTTGATACATGTTAAATAACGTCTCAATAAGTAAAGTTAGAAGAGAAATAATTATGCTCCGCCACTATTTTCACTAATATTTGTATACATGTTAAATAACATCTCAATAAGTAAAGTAAGAAGAGATATAATTATGCTCCGCCACTGTTTTCACTAATATTTTTATACGTGTTAAATAACGTCTCAATAAGTAAAGTAAGAAGAGAAATAATTATGCTTCCCCATTGTTTTCAGTAATATTTTTATACATGTTAAATAACCTCTCAATAAGTAAAGTAAGAAGAGAAATAATTATGCTCCGCCACTGTTTTCACTAATATTTGTATACATGTTAAATAACGTCTCAATAAGTAAAGTAAGAAGAGAAATAATAATGCTCCGCCACTGTTTTCACTAATATTTGTATACATGTTAAATAACGTCTCAATAAGTAAAGTAAGAAGAAAAATAATTATGCTTCCCCATTGTTTTCACTAATATTTTTATACATGTTAAATAACGTCTCAATAAGTAAAGTAAGAAGGGAAATAATTATGCTCGGCCACTGTTTTCACTAATATTTGTATACATGTTAAATAACGTCTCAATAAGTAAAGTAAGAAGAAAAATAATTATGCTTCCCCATTGTTTTCACTAATATTTGTATACATGTTAAATAACGTCTCAATAAGTAAAGTAAGAAGAGAAATAATTATGCTCTGCCACATTTTTCACTAATATTTGTATACATGTTTAATAACGTCTCAATAAGTAAAGTAAGTAGAGAAATAATTATGCTTCCCCATTGTTTTAACTAATATCTGTATACATATTAAATAACGTCTCAATAAGTAAAGTAAGAAGAGAAATAATTGTGCTCCGCTATTGTTTTTATTAATATCTGTATACATGTTACATAACATTTCAATAAGTAATGTAAGTAGATAAATAATTATGCTCCTCCACTGTTTTCAATAATATTTGTATACATGTTAAATAACGTCTCAATAAGTAAAGTAAGAAGAGAAATAATTATGCTTCCCCATTGTTTTAACTAATATCTGTATACATGTTAAATAACGTCTCAATAAGTAAAGTAAGAAGAGAAATAATTGTGCTCCGCTATTGTTTTTATTAATATCTGTATACATGTTACATGACATTTCAATAAGTAATGTAAGTAGATAAATAATTATTATCCTCCACTGTTTTCAATAATATTTGTATACATGTTAAATAACGTCTCAATAAGTAAAGTAAGAAGAGAAATAATTATGCTTCCCCATTGTTTTAACTAATATCTGTATACATGTTAAATAACGTCTCAATAAGTAAAGTAAGAAGAGAAATAATTGTGCTCCGCTATTGTTTTTATTAATATCTGTATACATGTTACATAACATTTCAATAAGTAATGTAAGTAGATAAATAATTATTATCCTCCACTGTTTTCAATAATATTTGTATACATGTTAAATAACGTCTCAATAAGTAAAGTATGAAGTGGAATGATTATGCTTCCCCATTGTTTTCACTAATATTTGTATACATGCTATATAACGTCTCAATAAGTTAATTAAGATCTATATATTAATACGATAGCGTGTGTGTTCGTGTGTTACGCTTGCGGCAAAAGCTCTGCGCATGCGTGCCGCACCTAGATTTATAAAAAAACATTTAACTCGCCTAATTTTCGAAACATTTTGAAGTATTCCCTTTGGCGCAACGGTTAGCCACGTAGTATTTTTTTACTTCGGCCTGACTTGTTTATAGTTCGATCCCAACCAAGCTCTAATATTTTTTCTACATTTCGAGGAAAGGGGAAGAGAGGTAAGGAGGAGACGCCCGGGAAGATACATATTAATACAATAGCGTGTGTGATTTTGTGTGTCCTGCTTACATCAAAAGCAACGACGTTCCGAATCTTCGTATGTTACTCATGAATTCGCTTGGCCTTTTGGCTAAGATCAATGTGTAGTATCTGTTCCGATGGATACTGCACTCCATAGACTGGTATTGTCTTGGCCTTCGTGGTTTGATTTACGCCGGTCTACGGGTCTATCCTGTGCAGTTCTAGGAGGTCCACCCTCGCAGGCTTCGCCTCCCCTCTTTGGGGAGGAGTAAGTTTATTGCTTGCTGCCTGGGGCGCCTGAACCAGGGAATGCCAACGGCGCTGCCTAGGCAATTTTTAATGGCCAGAGTGCTCACCTTCTCAAGCGCTGGCTTTTAAAACCCGACTTTCCCGACCCGACCTTGGGTCACATCTTACTTGTGGGAGTAAGATAAAACTGGCATTGTGCCTAACTCCTGGAGAGGTGTAAATAAATATTCATTAATTGGAGCCAAATTCAATTTAATCTAAAGCATTTACAAAGTAATGTTTAGTCGTCGAAATATTACCTTCACTAGATATATTGTATATAAAGAAGTTTTTTAAATTGTGTCATGTATTGTTCATTTTTTAAAAATAAATATACAAGCCAAATCTTATCATTTTATTCAGACATGTATACGTTAGGAACAAGATAATTAGTATTAAAAACATCATTTCGTGTAATTTACACGGGTCCCGCTAGTTATTATTATTATTATTGTTATTATTGTTATTGTTGTTATTATTATTATTATTATTATTATTATTATTATTATTATTATTATTATTATTATGTTTACCTACTACAAGTTCTCACACAGGCCGTCATCAGTGATTGCTTATTGATAACCACCAGTGGTGTTCCCAAGAGTCTGAGTGACAACAAGTCCCCACAGATTTCCAGTGCTCTCCACCTCTTTCGATAACTACTGCAAACCAATTTGCGTTATCACAACAGACGCTTACCATCGATTTATCGTTGGCAACGACCATTGGTCTTCTCTGGGATTTGAATAGCAATAAGTCTCCTCAATGTCACAGTGCTCTCCGCACTCTTCCATACGAGGTCTGGTTAGTGCTGTCTCTCTTCGGTCTTTCCATCTTCCTTGACCCTTCACAACTGTGTTGTGTGATATGAGCCGGGGCTGATGCCATAAATTTTTTGGAGGGGGGTAGTTCATAAAATGTCTTGCAGTTTATTTTCCTTGGGTTCTTGTGGTGCTCTTTATGTGATTCTGTTTTCTTCCTATTGCACCTTGCATGTGATTGGTTAGTCTTCGTAGCTTATGTTTTTCTGTCTCCTTGGTCTTCACCCTGTGGTCGGCTTAGACGGAAAAATCTACGATTTGGCAGGATTTGTCTTTCTTGTTGATAATTATGACATCCGGTCTACTTGCTTGTATGTGTTTATCTGTTTGTACCTCCATATCCCAGAGGATTTTGTGTTTTCGTTTTCGAGTACTGTCTCTGGTAAATGTGTGTACCATTTGTCCGAGTGTTCGAAATGCAATCGTTGGCATAGCTTCCAGTGTACTGATTTCCCCAGGCAGTCATACTTAGTTTTGTATTCTTTTGTGGCAAGTTTTCGGCATTCACTTATTTTGTGATTTATTGTTTCGTCCCTTTGTTCGCAGACTCTGCATTTACTGTATTCCTGGATGTTATCTATTTACGCTTTAATGTAGTTTGTCCTAATCGCATTGTTTTGTGTAGTCGTAAGTAGGGATGCAGTTTGTCTGTTCAGTTATCTTTTTCTCAGCCATGCCCAACTATTGCCGTGCGTCTCTTTTCTTATCATTCTTATGAAACGCTCATGTAGTTGTTTTTTCTTCTCATTTTTCTTTTCTTGTCTAATTGTTTCTGGTTCTGGTGCTTCCTGAGTTGTTTGTTGGGACGGTGTCTTTTGCTGCGGTGATCAGCCTTTCTGTGTTCTGGCTTATGTATTTCTCCAGCTCTTTTTTAGTGTCGTCCACACAGTTTTCTATACTTACCAGTCCTTTCTCCTTTCGTTTCTCTTCACGTAGAGGCTGTCTGTACTGTCTTTTGGATGTTGTACGTTGTGCATTGTCATTAATTCTATAGTCTTCTGGTCAAAGTGCCTGGGTTATTTTTTGTCCAGCTTATGAATGGTCCATAGTATCTTATTAGTGATGATGCCTTGGTGTTTATTCTTTTTATTAGGTTTCTGCTATATAATTTTTTCAAACAGCTTTCTTGTTCTTCTCAGATATTCTTTTCCAACCTACTCTTTCATTTTTGTTGATTTGATTGTGTCTACTTCCATCCAGAACTCGTACATATTTATAGCTGTCCTGTTCGCTTAGCGCCCTCATCCGCTCTTCATTAAGTAGTTCCATTCCTTCAGTCGTCTCCAGCTTTCCCTTTTTAATCTCCAGCAGTGCACACTTTTCCATTCTGAATTCCATTTGAAAGTCAGTGTGGATTATTATTATTATTATTATTATTATTATTATTATTATTATTATTATTATTATTATTATTATTATTATCATCATCATCATCATCATATTATTCCAAGGTTGTTATAGCCGAAGAGATGCAATGAAGCCTAGCTCCAATTATTTATAAAATTCCTCGCGCGGCGCACAACCTCTGACATTAAGTCAGCTCTTTGTCTGTGCATAAGGTTTTGATCTAAGTCCGGCGACACTGCTACTTCTGAGAGAAGTAAAGGCTGAAGGCCGGTTATATGCCATATGATAATCAATGCTTTGGGTAGTGTGAATTAATCAGTCTAATGTTTTATGGGGTGGTAAAGAGTTGGTGTCTGAACTTTACAAGATGCATGGTGAGGCGGCGGGATAGGGTAGTGGTTGTAACACCAATGTAGCTATTAGCTTTATTATTATTATTATTATTATTATTAATAATAATAATAATCTCATCGACCATAACACACTATTTAATAAAAAAAAATAAAACAAGTCCTTATTAACAACGAATTCACTAATGATATCATTGATGAGCAAATAAAATTACTGATTCGAAACTTAAAAAACACCACTACAAATAATAATATCCAACATAACAACTCAAACTATATTAACATATACAATTGTAATCAAATGCTACCAAACTTCAGATTAGAAGAAAAAGCTATGAAAAATAGTGTATGCAGATACATATCCCCAATCGAAAATGATAATAAAATCAGACCGATATTTACAATACTAAATGTAAGACCCAAAATCTTCTACTACAAAAAACACTACTCCCTAACCCATAAACCACTAGGTATGGTTTGGTTTGGTAGTTTTGTTTTACGGCATATCAACCCTTTTTGGGTTATTTAATGCCGAATCTGGTCTTGTTTTCTTCTCTTTCTTGTTTCTTTCCCCTTTTAATATCTGTTTCTATTTAACCCATAGTTGGGACCCTAACAGGTACTACCACTCCGGGTCAGGGTGGACCTGGGAGCAATGGTAATTAAGAGGAGGCTCCACATTCCCCAAAGTCCGTAAGCCGGATCTCACCATCGGATGTAGTTTAAGATCATATCCAGGACCGGGAGTAGGGTAGGAAAAATAAAAATAAAAAAGAGGAGGGAGAAAGGGAGAGGGGCTGTTGTTTTTGTTTTTGGTTTTGTAGAACATAATTAAGTTTTACAAACAAAAAAAAAAACAAAAAACGTCAATGTAGGTGAATTTCGTCTCAGGGAGCCACAGGGCAGCCTGATCTGGTATCACCAGATAAACCACTAGAAAGAACCAATGTTACTTATAAGTTTAAATGTACTTTGGGAGAATGCAACTCCTATAAAAAATAATAAAGTTAATAGTTACATTAGTTTTACAACGGTTACCATATCCCGCCACCTCAGCATGTACCTGGTAGACTCTCGCTTAATTTACCAGCATTTACGAAAACATAACAGCCCCCTCTTATTTAAGACACAATTTAGTTATATTATGAAACAAATGTTTTAACAAATATTCGAAGCTATCTTTATAAAACACTAGCAGGCAACAATTAATAACATTACGTATGAAACCAGTAACAACATTTTAAAATACTTAACGAAATACAATTCATCTTGTAATGCATCTTCTGGAACTGTTAATTGTAACCGTCTCTTTGATGTGCACTTGTTCGTTCTTTTGACGTCTAACCGACTTCTCTTTTTTTTTTTCACTTTTCTCATTTTTCTGTTTTGGCTTGGGATGGAGCATAATATCGGATGCCAGACATTCACCCACTATCCCAGACACTCCAACCGAGAGATATTTTAAAGATTCTAAGCGTCCCTATAAGTGCAATTATTTGTATCTCTCTTGCACTTGGTTCACCGGGTATATTCGCCAAGTATTTTTTTAATCAGTCCGGTTTCTTCTATAATTACTGGAGTGATGGAGTGGAGAGCAGAGAAGTTCTCTCCTCCTCTTACGGCAACTTTTCTTTATTTATTATGAGTGGAGTGGAGATTCTAGTTTATTTTCATATCGTACATACAACCTTGGTATTTCATTATATTTTCCCTCTCAGCTCTGTTTAAGCCAGCATCATTAGGGACACTGATTTCAACTAACATTGTTAGTTTCTCGAAACAAGCGATCGTAGGCCGGAAACCGGTGTATTGTCTTCTTCTGGGAGTGTAGATTCCTTAATCTTGTGGGCCAGGATTTCGTTTGATGTCTTGCTTCACTTTTCAAACTTTGAGTAGTGGTAGCAAAACAATAGCTGCATATGATGGAGCTAGGGAACCAGGACTTTTTTCTCAAGGCCTGATGGCTTACCTTGGTTCGCCTCTGTCATGGCTGGAGCGCCACTTCCAGAATCAGGAAGGTTTACACCATTGCTTACATCTTCCAGCCTGGTATATAAACGGGTTGAGGAGCCCTTTTTTTATTCTGGGTGCTTCGTTTTGTTTTTATTCATATTTTTTAAATCAGTTCCTCATTGTCAACAACTTCTAATTTGTTATTCAAAGCCGCCCTCTATTAATAGAGGGGGTGCTTCTGTTCACAACCCGAGGGGGACGTGCTGGATGACTTCAGGAGACAGCACACAATATTTTTTTATATTTTGTCATAGATTAACTTCAAATGAAAGTATCCTCATGGCCAGGTCCCTGATAAACCCCTGTATGGAGAGACTGAATACAAAAGAGGGGGGTGTCTAGTGGGCATTAAAGTTCTCTCCTAAATGCGACTTGACATGTGCGTTCTCAACTGCTCTTTGAAATTCTCTTCTTTTTTGTTTTCTTGCTTTTTTGTTTTTTGCTTCTGTCACCTTGAGGTAATTCTACGAAGAATCGAAAACGTTAGTGATACATATAGAACATACATTAATTCATTTTATTTTGACACAAAAAAAGATCATGTTAAAAATGTTAAAAATAAAACAGTATAAGTAAGCAAGGAATGTTGTGATGTTTAACAATGTGTTCTTAAATGAAAGAATGCTGATTAAATAAATACAATATACATTTCAGTATATATATATATATATATATATATATATATATATATGTATGTATATATATATAAATAAATGTATATATATATATATATATGAATAAATGTATATATATATGTATATATATAAATGTATATATATATAAATGTATATATAAATGTATATATATATATGTATGTATATATATAAATGTATATATATATAAATGTATATATATATATATAAATGTATATAAATGTATATATATATGTGTGTGGGGGGTGGGGTGAATCCAGCTTGATAGCATTTGATGTCGTGGCTATTTAGCTTGGAAGATGTCAAAGATGTCACCATTTCCGCTTCAGTGTGAATCTTGAGAAATTGGTGGAATGGCCAAGTTGACAATATTCGTCTGCAGTTTGGTCGTTGGAAACATTGTTACGAAAATGGAACACCGTGATGGTGGAATGGTGAGGGATATTCTGTAGGATTGTGTATGTCTTTCAGAAAAGCGAAACGAGAGTGGGAGATAGAGGGTGGGTAAGAGAAAAGAGAGAGGGGGAAGAGGGGTAGTTTAATATGGATTTGTGAAACAAAAGAAAATGATGAAACGCGGGAGAAGTAAGATTTAGTAGTGTATGGGGAGGGGAAGGAATTTTAAGCAAGTGATGAAAGAATGAAGAGAGAACGGAAAATACAACAAGGTGAGAGAGAAAGAGCGAGGTGAGTGGAGAGAGGAGCAAAGTAAGAGTGGCTGAATCGGAAAGTGAGGGAGAAAATTAGTGAAAAAATGCGAGGGAGGGAGGTGAAAATTATATAAATCTTAAAATGAGAGAGAAAGAAATTAGTTGGGGGAAATAGTTTAAAATAAAGAGCGAGAGGGAGAGAGAGTGTGTGTGTGTGTGTGTGTGTGTGTGTGTGTGTGTGTGTGTGTGTGTGTGTGTGTGTGTGTGTGTGTGTGTGTGTGTGTGTGTGTGTGTGTGTGTGTGTGTGTGTGTGTGTGTGTGTGTGTGTGTAAAGAGAAAGAGGGGTATGTTTTCCAAGTGAGCGAGGCGAAGCCGAAGGCGGAGGAAAATTGAAGTCCAAATTACAACTGATTGGACAAAAGGGAAAAGATAAAAGAAGGAATGAAAAATGAGGAGGAAGATCAAAATTAGAAATATTAAATAGAAAGAAGACAGTTTTCTAGGAGTATGAAATGACGTTGGATGAGGAAAAGAGGAGGAGCTCCACGACAACGATGATGATGATGATGATGATGATGATGATGATGATGATGATGATGATGATGATGATGATGATGATGATGAGGAAGAGGGGGAGGTGGTTGACGTGGACGGAGGTTGAACATAAAAAATATCAAACAGAGAGAGAGTGGACTGTTTGGACAAAGTGACGAAACGGTAAATCTCATAATAGGTCCCGCACTGTCTGACAAGTTCCAGCCTTTGTCGCATCGCCGCAGGGGAATACTCCTGTGCTTGTTTTGCAAGTACTTTCGCGGAATGTGCTCCGATGCGCTTACTGCACTTGTACGCCGAAAATATCTCGCAGCCGCCCACATAGCAGCAAAATCCCACGCTTTCAACGTAAAACTCCCTAGATTCCGGAAGACTGTCTATTCTGATAGCTTGTCTTTGGAATTCCCTTTCATCTCCCGGTGTCCTCGACTGTACCAACGTGCAGAAATGTGAATGTAATGTGAACGAATATCTTGCGTCCCCTCCCCCAGATTACCCCCTATAAATATGGCCTCTATCACAGTATCCTCTTACGCCTTAGTGACAATATGCTTTGTTTGGGGAGAACAAATTAACCTAAGATAAATACAGAAAAGACACGACTGAGTAGGGAAGGCAGTCCACTGGAAACTATGCAAATTCAATCCCTTTGAACTTGCAGACAAATGGTACAGCCACAGACCGGGACCAATAGTGGCAAATGAAAGCCATGAAGTCTTCTCGGACCTGAAAATGCAAACGGACAATCTAATCCAAGCAAGGAAACCGGGTTAGATAATAATCGACAAAAACTTGCCAGGTCGTAGATTTTGTCGCCTCCATAGATCACAGATAGTGAAAAGAGATCAAGCTTGCTAGAAAGCTGAAGGGAATATAAAACATCAAGAAAACTACGGTAATACTAATTATTGTAGGAGCACTAGGAACAGTTCCCAAAATATATAATTAATGGAATGACAAGATACAATGCACGGTGAAAACAGTTGTTAGGTAGTGCGGGTGTCCAAAGGTTAGAGGACGCCCTAAAAGGTGGCAGGAGTAAAGTCGAAAGTCGGGGATGACGTCACGTTATTTCGAAACTGTTTCGGTATCTTTCTCTGACTCACCAATAGAATTAGATGTGAAAAAAAGCGTATGTCCGCTCGCTGCCAGTAAGCGAAAAATCGGGGTGAGTGCGGCGCAGTAACCCAAAATGGCCTGACGAAATCTTTCTCTAATTCCTTCATTCTCTCTCTTCCTCTCGTACACAATACACTAATTTCTGTCTCTTGTTTTATGTTGAATAAAACTATTAAACACCCAACAACGGGCGTATACGTAGTTTTTTTTCAGCAGTCGATATTACAGCAATGATAATGGTGACCGCAACGACCACTACCAGGGGGAAGACCAGTCCTCGTGCGTTGTCAACAGAGGGTAAGCAGAATGTAACACTACTGAAATATTAATTTTTTTAAAACCGCGAGTGCCGAAACCAGCCCACAGAAGCCCTTCTTGGGACTAACACTTGATCTCATATACAGATCAAGTGTTAACCCCAAGAAGGTCCCCTTGATTTCTGAGAACTTCGCCTGAAGTAAAATGTCACATCCGCAACCCAATTTAGCCACACTTTCATGGGCATATATCATAGGCAACTTCTTGTTTGTTGTCTCTCTACATCCGTGTAATGTTTATTTTGCAAACTGATTTATTTTTCGTTTTATGCTGGGAGGGGAGCGCCACCGTTCCATTTTATCCAGGTTGTCTCTTTGTTTTTGTGGTCATGATTTATTTTATTCTTCCGCCTACACAAGTGGCATCTCTGTCTTACTAAATTCATAATAATAATCTGTTTAACTCACCCGCAGTGTTATATTAAGGTCATCCCGCCGACAGATATGCAATACAAAAGAAACTTTCTAGCAGATCTCTGGAGTTTTTTTTATTATTGGTTGAACTAATGGAACCATTTTTCTGCTAATTTTCTGGCTAAAATATGTGGAGTGCTGCTGATATAATGGGTCTCATAGGGATTTATGCTTTGTGGGATTTTGGTGGGCGATAAAGCCTGGAAGGTTTGGAATGGTGTTCTAGAAAGAGTAATTCGACAAAATCTTTCTGACTCTACGTTTGAAGTATTGTGTGTTCTTTGATATTTGCTGTGGTGTGGTATTTGTGTAGATGGTGTCATCATTTAGCATGAGCTTGTTTTTTTTGTTGGTATTCATTCGCATCCATAATGACAAGACCATCTTCTTTATCAGCATGGGTGATGTGAATGTCCTTGGTTATGGGCAAGCTCTTTGATGGCTTCTGAGTGTCTCTATGGTAAGGTGGTATTAATTGGTAGGCCAAGTGAGGTTGTTATGAAGCCCTGGTTGTATGAACTTATCAACCTATAGAAAAGCAACGAATAAAAATGAGTTTATACATTTCTACTCGGACCACAGCAACAGAATAAAATCCGGAATGATCTAAGGCTCGTTCATCAGAGCTCTTAGAATTTGCAGCCCCACTTACCTCTGCAATTAAGAAACCTACATCGAGAGAACTTACAAAGCTTGAAAATATCCTCAATTCTTCATCCATCACGTTAAGCGTAAATAATTTAATATCTACAAGAACCTACTAACACTACAAACATTCCCTCTTATAACAAAACCACCAGCACAAATAACACCGACAAGACTGATAAAAATAAATCCTATGTATGTCTACCCAAAATCTTATACCTACGAGGCCTGTTTAAAAAGTATCCGAACTTAGGCCAGAAAAAAATATTTCAAATACGTGACGAAGTTGGAACTCTAATCCCCTTAAAAGTAAGCCCCTTGTGTTTGCACACAATTAACCATACCGAGGGGATCTTATTTAGGCTTGGAATACTATGTTATTTTGCATATTTGGTCGGAGTTTACTTGTAAGGGGAAGTATCCTCATATCAGGTTGTCCTGACAAACCCCTGTACAAAGAGACCTTAGACACTCGAGGATAGTGTCTAATAGGCATTCAAATTCTCTGTGTGCTTATGTGCGTATGTATGTATGTACGTATGTACGTGTATGCATTAAAATTTATTTTACTTTTTAGCAATGTATATTTTTAATTACTAATACGAGGTCTGTTTAAAACATCCAACATTAGGCCAGAAAAAATATTTCAAATACGTGGCGGGGTTGGAACTCTAATCCCCTTAAAAGTAAGCCCCTTGTGTTTGCACACAATTAGCCCACCGATCCATCCACTGCCGGAAACACCTCTAGAAGTCGTTAGATTCAGCAGGTGTTTGGAGAAGATGCGATGGGTATAACACAAATTAAGGAGTGGTTCAACCGATTCAAAAATGGCCGCACATCAGCGGAGAGTGACCAGCGTTTGGCAGGTGCGAAACTGCTCGGGGTACAGTTGTTGTTCAGAGGGTGCGAAAAAGCATAAACACCATTCCAAAAGAAGACTTCCAGGGGTGTTTCCGGAAGTTGATGGATCGGTGGGCTGAGTTAGTGCAAGCACAAGGGGCTTACTTTAATAGGGGATTAGAGTCTCAATCCCCGTCACGTATTTAAAATATTTTTTCTAGACTAAGATCGGATACTTTTTAGACAGGCCTCGTGTTTCCTTACAGAACAATTAAAATCTGACATAAAAATAGTCA
>OY744541.1:34173122-34178122 GCA_963556195.1 Sepiola atlantica | reverse complement strand
CCCAGTCAGGTTTATTATTTCATTTGCTCTAGAGGCTTGTTTAGTTTTAATTTTATTCCCTTACTTAATATAGTCTGTCGAAAACAATATATAGAATTGTTTTTAACAGTAACAGTAACAACGGTAAACTCTCGCAGTAAAATGAGAAGCAGTTCGTAACTTGGACGCTGATTGTTTAATGCATTCGTTTAATACATTCATTCTTCTAAATATCATATGTTGTATGTCAGGGGCGGGCAACCTCCGGCCCGCGGGCCACATCCGGCCAGTGAAGGCTTAGCGTCTGGCCCGCTACCCTGCTATGCTTTATTATTGCAATCCGACCCGCGGACCTCTCAGTAAAACTCATATCATTTTGTGACATAGACGTAAAAGTAGGTTTCGATTAAGATTTACAGTGGGATGAAAATGTATGAATAGCAGCGAGCGATAATGCATGTACATTTCATTTTTCTTTAACTATTAATTTCAAATCCTTGGGCTGAGATATCATTAGAAAAAGAGAGAGGCAAAGAGGGAACGAGAGACGAGGAAAGGGCATAAAACAGAGAACTTATGTGAGGTGTGTCAAAACGAATGCTGAATCAACTTGCTACTTCCCCATCATTTTTTTTTATGATTTCAAAATGACTCTTCGTCGGCGCCTTTTATAACATCACATACAAAAGTCTCTTGAGAAAAAATATCAGATTTGTAGAGTGTTCAATGCAATTTTTGTACAATTTATTCATGTAAACAAAATATAGTAATTCTGAGATTTCGTTTTTCACTCCGGCCCGCGATCTCCTTCCAAAAGTCTCATCTGGCCCTCACTCTGAAAAGGTTGACTGCCCCTGTTGTGTGTGGTCATCAATTCAACCTAATGCAAATATCACCCAGAAGAGTGAAATCCAAACTGGCGTGCAGTCAACACGTGGTAATACACATAAAGCTATTAAAACGCTTACGGGTGCAAATATACAACATAAGTATTTGCTAAGTGTATATTGGGCACGGGGGTGTAAAATGATGTTAAAAACGGTATTTTTCACATAAGGTATAGTTAATCAGAGATGTGGAATATTCCATTAGGAATCTAGGTTAGAACTAATAATACGTGTTAGGATGTGACGTCATGAATAGGAAGTCCGAAATGATACGTAACGATGAACAGGAAATCGCCCAGGCTTCCTTATGTAATACTTACTATTGGAATTACGCTCTATATTGTCATTTAGCAGGTATATCCATCGTTGCCTGGGAAGGAATGAATACGCCTGCTCTCGGTCCTCAGCCTTGTATTGACAATTTTAATGTTTTTTTTTTTATATATAATTTTAAAATTTTAAAATTAGAATTAAAATAAAACGTTTTCTTTTACAAAGAAAAGTTGTGTTTGATCTTGGTAGAGACTTTTTTTTTTTCAATTGCATCCACAGTGTAGGTTATTTCGTAATAGATTCGGTAGTTTTATCTGTGTGAACACTAATTTTGTCGCCGTCATTTTCTGGCTTGACTGGATGGATGTGTTTTTTACTACAAGCGACGTAGAATATATTGAATATTATTTTTGTTGTTCTACAAATAACCGGCCGGCCGGTTGCTTCATAATTTCTTACGATTCAGGAGATTTGTATTTTTTTATCCAAGTAGTCATATGATAGGGTTTTGTATATGGCTACCCCTTTGATCCGTGTCTATTGCCGACTGTTGTTTATTAACTGACTCACTGTTTACTAACCGCTTGTATGTCTCTACTCAACATCTCCAAATATATCCTCTCTATCTCTCTCTCTCTTTATCTTTCCCCCTCTCTCTTTCTCTCTTTCTCTCTTTCTCTCTCTCTCTCTCTCTCTCTCTATATATATATATATATATATATATATATATATGTATATATATATATATATATATATATATATATATATATATATATATATATATATATATATATATATCATGTACGATTTTTATATTTATTCCTGATAAAGAGATCCTTTTCTTGCCACCAGGTTCTCCATCTGTTCCCCTCCCTCTCTCTTTCTTTATTTCTCTCTTTCTCTCTCCCTTTCTGTGAGTCTATTCCTCCTGTTCAAACTATTATACATCTCACTGTCCCTCAATTCACATGTTTATATCTCACTCCCTTACTCTCGCTTTCACTCTGCCTCTTTCTCCCCCTTTCTTTCTCCCCCTCTCTTTCTCCCTCACTCTTTCTCTCGCAATTTGTCTCAATCGTGATCTTCCTGTTTCTATGGGTCTCTATTTCTGTCTCAGTGGACCTTTACTGCTTTCTGTCACGTTCTCTCATTTATATATATATATATATATATATATATATATATATATATATATATATATATATATATATATATTAGGAGAGTAGAAAGGTGACCTTCGGTTTACTTCTGACAGCCTCGTAAAACTCGCTGTCCTTATATTGTCCTTTAGTCCTAACATTCCATGTGTGATGTTTTTGATAAAAGAGGGAGAATTGCTGTTTTCTGAGTCGGAATCTATCTATCTAATACTTGGTTAGTTTTGAACCTGAAGTAGTATTTTTTAGCTCTTTACATCAAGTGGCTTAATGCTTCGTCTGGAGTGATTGCCATATATATATATATATATATATATATATATATATATATATATATATATATATATATATATATATATATATATATATAAAAGATAGATGAAAGAAGAGGGATAAACATGTACGAATGACAAATTTATTTCAACTTCGATTGTTAAATGCAAGGTCTACTCGGTAAAAATAAAAAATATGTTCATTGTTCTGTCCTGAAGCCAAGGTTTTTCAAAGATTAAAATCTTATCATCAGACGAATTACATAGATAGATAAGTTGGTATTGGAAAATTCAAAATTTGAAAAAATATTTAGTAAGTGAGAGTTAGAGAAAGTGCGTGCAAAAAGATATGGGACGCACTTTCTCTTACTCTCCATTACTAAATATTTTTTCAAATTTTATTATTACATATTTCGAGATACATCTCCTTATCAAATTGATTTTTTTCAACTCTAGCTCCGGAAATACATTTTCAACAACGTTCAAGTTTCAAAATGCGGACGATATTCTTCATCAGCTTATTAAAATTAAAACATTAGGACATTCGATAACCTCATAAAAAACATATAGATATACCAGAAGTAAGTGTAGTATCTGTTCCGATGGATACTGCACCCTTATAGACGGGTGTCGTCTTGTCCTTCGGGACTTGATTCCACCTGTCTGTGGGTGTGTCCTGTGCGGTTCTAGAAGGTCCACCCTCCCAGGCTTCGCCTCCCCTCTTTGGGGAGGAGTAAGTTTATTGCTTACTGCCTGAGGCGCCTCTACCGGGGAATGCCGATGGGGCTGCCCAGGCAATTTTTAAATGGCCAAAGTGCTCACTTTCTCGGGCACTGGCTTTTCAAACCCCACTTACTCGACCCAAGCTGTGGTCACATCTTACTTGTGGGAGTAAGATAAAACTGGCCTTGGGCCTAACTCCTGCAGAGGAGTAAATAAATATACCAGAAACCATAAAAGTGTATGTCAAGAAAGAAAGAAAAAACGGAGATTATCTTGCAAAGTATTTCGCTTTTGAGAAAATCTTGTGACTTGCACTTTCAAAATAAATGTGTCGGATTTATTTGTGTTGTTGTTTTTCAATAAACAGAACAACTTATTTTGTAAAAAAATATTTTTAAAAGGAGCAATGATTTTTTTGTGTTTATTTTAATTTTTTGGTACAAAGAAATACAGCATAGTGCTCAATTATGTAATAATAAGAGCACAATATTTATTTATTAATAACGTTACAGAATATCAGTGAAAATCAACATGGTACAAAGGTTTCAAGCCTGTGGCGGATCCGGAACAAAAACTAATGTTTTGCTGGGTGTGTTTTTTTTTATAATTGTGTATAGAAATATGAAAAACAGCGAAACATAAGTGTTTGTTCCGGGCATACTCCAGGCTTGAAATCCATGGTACCATGTTGATCTGACCTGATCTTCTGTAATATATATATATATATATATATATATATATATATATATATATATGTGTGTGTGTGGGGGGTGTATTTAGACAGCATTTTCACATTTATGCAAACATTGTTAAAAATAACAGAATTCGTCTATTTAATTATTTCTTTTTTTGTATTTTTTCAGTTTTTCTGATTGTCTTTTTTGTATAAAATAAAAAATGAATAAAGGTTCAATAGGTTTCATGAATCAAAAATGTTCATGAAGTCTATGGAACATTTATTTTTTTATATACAAAAAAAACATCAGAAAAATTGAAAAAATAAAAAAGGTATAATTAAACGGACGAATTCTGTTATTTTTCACAATGTTTGCATATATATATATATATATATATATATATATATATATATATATATATATATATATATATATATATATGTATGATTATTTTTATTCATACATACATGTACATAATATGCGACACTGGCATGTCGATGTTACCGATCAACAGCTGTTAAAAGCTGAGATCTCATCAAGCGGATTAATAATCTGATCCTTCCATTAGGTCATATTTGGAAGGAAAGACAAATATGACATAATAGAAGGATCAGATCATTAGTCTGCCTGATGTGATCTCAGCTTTTGACAGCTGCTGATCGATAACATCGGCATGCCAGTGTTGCAGATTATGTACATGAATGTATAAATAAAAATAATCATATATATAAATGCTCTATTTTATATTGAGCACTCTTGATGGGCTCGGTTTATTTTTTTGGATGTTTATCCTTACGTGGATTAATATATATATATATATATATATATATATATATATATATATATATATATATATATACATACATACATACATACATACATACATACATACATACATAGTGTCTGTGTGGTAGAGTGAAATAAATTCCAGAAAGAAATCCGAGTATGAGAGCTCAATGTAATAAACAAAGAAAGAATAAAATAAATTACAGTAACACGGAATCACATAATCACCCGTGCAATAATTTATTT
>OY744541.1:34150622-34168122 GCA_963556195.1 Sepiola atlantica | reverse complement strand
ATATATATATATATATATATATATATATTTATATATATGTATATATATGTAACGAAGAGAACTAAACACGAACTTTTTGGAAAGGTAAAACCTATTGTGAAAAGTATACAGCTCAATATACCAGATAGAGCAGATAGATAGATAGAAAGATGAAAAGGAATTAGAAAAGCGACGGAGGCAGATCTTTTTTCAATTCAGTTGCTCAATGCAAGGTATATTTCGCAGAAAAACAATTAATTAAATTAATTTATTCCTTTTTGATACCGGATTTTTTTACAATCGGACACTTGCTTGTATTCGGGCAGCTTTTTGCCTTGTGGTTTTTTTAATCTTGGCTCTTCGCCAACTGATCTATCCCAGCAATTTTCTTCTGATGTCAAGATGTTCATCTTTGAAAAGCCTGGCTTAAGGAAAAAATTATTAAATTAATTGCTTTTTTGCGGAATATACCTTGCATTGAGCAACTGAATTGAAAACAGATCTGCCTCCGTCGATTTTCTAATTCCTTTTGATGTTTATATATATATATATATATATATATATATATATATATATATATATATATTTATTCTGGTACAGAAAAATTAGTACAACATTCGTACCGTCGGTTTCAAGCACGGAAGGTCTTACCCATGCGGCTCTCTTCAGCTTCTGATGTCATCTCTGACAACAGAAGCTGAAGAGAGCCGGATTGGTAAGACCTTCCGTGCTTGAAACCGACGGTACGAATGTTGTACTAATTTTTCTGTACCAGAATAAATAAATATTATGCTCTTAATTTTTAACTTTAATTCTTAATAAATCGAGCACTCTGCTGGGATTTTTCCTACCATTTTACAAAGAAGTTATATATATATATATATATATATATATATATATATATATATATAGGTATGTATATATATATATATATATATATGTGTATATATATATATATATATATATATATTTCTATATGTATATATATATAAATAAATTTTTAGTGGTACAAAATTTGATAACGGCGAGGAATACGGACGTTTGGGACATTTTTTGGAGGGTCGAATGAGATTAAACAAATATAAAAAAACGAGAGAAAACGATTAAAAAGAAATTAATTAATGTACTGAACCGGTTTTCGTCCACACTCATCAGAGTAAAACGTGGAAATGATTGAATACGACTAAAACCTAAAAACAATTTGTAATGAACACTAGTGACAAGTTTAGGAGAAAAAAAAAAAAAAAAAAAAAATATGGGGAGGAGAGTCATAAGTTGATCACATTAAGTCCTAAAAGCCATTCCTTTTGCTTACAAAGGGAAGGTTTGATTGACTTTATATATATGGCTTCCAGGACTTTGAGGTGGAATAGGGAATGCGATCTACTTATGACAGAAAACCAGTCACTAGTGTACGTCGACGCACATTCGGCGCTATTTATGAGATGGGCAGCAATAGCAGACCCGGATGTATTAACTAAATTATTTAAATTATTTAGTCGGCCCTGGCGTATGGCAGGGGGGATGTGTTGTTTGATTCTGGATTCAAACCTTTGCACTGTTCTTCCCACGTATACGGCATCGCACCGACATTTAAAAAGATAAATAATATTACTAATATGTTGGGGTGGGAGAACATCCTTATGAATAGATTTGAGCAAAGGTCGAGCAGAAAAAACAATTCTAGGATTAGATGCCTGGTAACACCGACGCACAGCTACAGAAATTTGATTGGCAAATTTTATGCTAATATTACCCAACCAAGGTAATCTGAGGTACGCCGGGCATTTTGGAGGACCAAAAAGTTTAGGCTTGTTAAAATGAGCGATCTTAGTAACGATATTGGAATTAACAATATTGAGAGGGTATCCATTTTCAACGAGCACCTCTTTGATAAATTCAATCTCCGAATCAATCAGGGATTCAGAGCAAATCTTTAAAGCACGATGAACCAAACATTTAATAAGATTTATTTTTCTTTGTATGGGGCAAAAAGAGTCCCAGTGACAATATAAACCAGTAAATGTAGGTTTGCGGAAAACAGATGTTAAGAACAATGAATCAGATTTATGCACTAATACATCCAGAAAAGGAAGGGTGGAGTTGTGTTCCTTCTCACAAGTGAACTTTAAGGCTGGGTGTAATTGATTGAGTGCATTAAGGAATAATATGGAATTTGACTCATTGTTAAACACTCAAAATGTATCATCTACGTATCGAAAATAAGTAAGTGGTTTATTGATACGGGCCAAGAGATTTTGTTATTTTGAATATTTGGTTAGGGTTTACTTGTAGTGAGAAGTATCCTCATGTCAGGCTGTCCTGGAAAACGTTTGTACAGAGAGACCGAAGACTCTCGATGATGGTGTCTAGTAGGTAATTCAAACTTTCCTTTTGAATATCTAGTCAAGGTTTACTTGTAAAGTGAAGTACCCTTGTGTCAGGTTGCTCTGATAAACCCTTCAACAAAGAGACCGAAGACACTCGAGGATGGTGTCTAGCAGATAATTTAAACTCCCTATATATATATATATATATATATATATATATATATATATATATATATATATATATATATATTTGTAAATATACGTGGTTGTTGTGTGTGTATACTAGTATGTAGTTTTTGTGACCCAATAGGTCATCGGTACGTTAAGTGTATATATATATATATATATATATATATATATATATATATATATATATATATATATATATATATATATATATATATATATATATATATATATATACTTTTGATTTCGAGGAGGAAAGGCAAGGGAACTATGCAACACATAAGACAATTTACTATACAGAGCAAAATGACAGAATAACATTAAAACCGTAGTATCTTGTTTTTTAAATTTTTGAGATGAAGATTAATAACATGTATTATTTGGATGGCTCGGACTATTGTTCTCATCTTGAGTGGTATTCTTACAATGTTTCGGCTGATATAACCTCCGACCTACTTCAATGTCATCCTATTTCATCCAAGTGAGGATGATGATAAAATTGACTGGCTGTTTTGTTCCCAATATGGCGACCGTGCGTCTTGGCTTGACTTTACGGATGTCAGTGAAAAAAATCCTCGGGTTGTCTTTCAGATAGGAATGTTCGATTATGGATGGTATATCCACTAGTATATATTTTGACTCATGTGTAGGAGTACGGTCACAATGGCATGCCCGTGTGTAAATGAAACAACGTTCTCAGAGTGTATTCTAGACTGATCTAACAATAGGGCCAGATTTGACGAGTGGAGTCAGGATCAGATGGGGATTACTCAGAGTGGTAGAAGAAGAGTGGGCCACGGATATGACGTTACGTGAGAACAGAGCGAGAGCGAATGATTAGATTTTAATATAGACGCAGACTTCTGTATATCAGTCTATTAGTCTATTAGTCTATCAATTTATATGCTTGGCTATCTAGCAATAAGTCATTTAAGGTAAAATAACTGTATATCTCCTTCATAACGATGTGTAAATTCTACTTGTATCTACTTAACATTTTTCTCTAAATAAACCTCAATTCCGAATCTCTGTCTTAATTCAAAGTTATTCGAACAATAAATTTTAGCAACACAGACGACACGGAGAAGAAACAAGAAGATACGTAGCGGCGACGAAGAAATAGACGACACGAGTGTTAAGGAACAAGCAACAACACGGCCACAATAGGAAAAGAACAAGAAATTACGCACACACTTTTGATTTCGAGGAGGAAAGACAAAGGGGCTATGCAACACATAACACTATTAACTATACAGAGCAAAATGGTAGAATAAAATTGAAAACGTCGTATTCCCGGTAAAATTTGGAAGGTATTATACGTTTGTATTAATTCAGAGTACCCTTTCTTAGGAAGCTTGATTTTCTCCGAATTAAAACAAAAACGACCTTGTGTCTAACTTTACCATCGTGGGGATGCAAGTAAATAGGGACTCGATGCCATTGCTACGGTTACATGCTCCCCTATTAAATCAATAATGCGACTCCCCCCTAGCCCTAAGAGGCTAATATTAAACAAAATTGTTAATAAGGTGATAATGAATAATATGTCCTCAGACCTCTACTGAAACTCTCCCTACACGTGTCTACAGTTACCCTCGTGGGGATTCAATTACATAGGGACTAAATGCCGGCGTTAGGATACCATGCACTCGCGTCAATTCATGAAACGCTACCCTACTAGAAGAGTGCTAATCAAAAAAAAAAACATTTTATGCGACGAAAACAAATTAAACTAAGGAAGACTCCAGAGCGCTGATGAAACTATCCATTTATGCCACATCATAGCAGACTCATTCCCCTTTGGTTAGAAGAGATTTATCTACCCCCATAAGGTAAGATGTGACACAAGGTCGGGAAAGTGGGATTTGAAAAGCCAGCGCCCGAAAAGTGAGCACTCTGGCCATTTATACATTGCCTGCGCAGCCCCGTCGGCATTCCCGGTAGGGGCGCCTCAGGCAGTAAGCAATAAACTTACTCCTCCCCAAAGAAGGGAGGCAAAGCCTGGGAGGGTGGACCTCCTAGAACTGCACAGGACAGAACCATAGACCGGCGTAAATCAAGACCCGAAGGCCGAGACAATCCCAGTCTATGGGGTGCAGTATCCATCGGAACAGATACTACACTTTGATCGCGACCAAAAGGCCAAGAAACACGCATGATTTTATTGGTATAGTTTTAATATGTGTAATTGATCAATGTGATATGTTTTACGCTTCATTATTCTTTGTTGTACACATGAAACTATTTACTATACGGAGCAAAATGATACAATAGCATGGAGTAATGCTGTCATACCTGGGGGAGGGGCTCGCTCGGAGCACCCTTTCTGGTCTTAACAGAGTACAAAATCGATTTTTCAATCTAGTGGGGGGTCACTTCTTCTCGTCCTTACAGCATTTTACACGCAAAAGATATGTCGCTACAGTTTCTCTACTGTATCGTCTTATTCATGTTAGGTGCTTGCCTGAGGCCCAGTCGCTTGTACCCCCTGCAAAACATTCACAGCAATAACTCGTCTAGCTACAACCACAGAACAGAACTTTCCTTTCTTTCTCTCTTTACCAAAAATAAAACGAAACTTCCACAAACAAAGTTTATTTCCTATAACATCCGATGTATAGAACAAGATACCACGAGTCTACTTCCCAACCGACTACATAATGATCGTCTTCAAGTCTAATGTAAACAAATATTTGTTGAACCGTTTTCTTGGATAATATATTCCTCTTAAGTAATATTCTACCCATCCCACTCATTGTTTCCAGTCATCTCGTGGGAGCGATCATTGTCCAACTGACGATCTCTTCTACCCGTATCCTCGAGCTGCCCCGGGGCCTTGATAAGAGGTGGCCGATGAATAAAAACAATCAGATAACGTAGGATCTGTTCTTTCCTCGGTCACACTAGGGAGGAATTTGATAAGCCACTACTCGGCCTTTTGGCTAAGATCAAAGTGTAGTATCTGTTCCGATGGATACTGCACGCCTGTCCTGTGCAGTTCTAGGAGGTCTACCCTCCCAGGCTTTGCCTCCCCTCTTTGGGGAGGAGAAAGTTAATTGCTTACTGCTTGAGGCGCCCCTACCGGGGAATGCCGACGGGGCTGCCCAGGCAATTTTTAATGGTCAGAGTGCTCACCTCTCGGGCGCTGGCTTTTCAGCCCCCACTTTCCGACCCGACCTTGGGTCACATCTTACTTGTGGGAGTAGGATAAAACTGGCCTTGTACCTAACTCCTGGAGAGAAGTAAATAATACTAATAAGAAGACTAAAGTTTAAAAATATGTTAGGTGACGAACAACAAATAAACTCAAGGAAGCCTCCAGAGCTCTACTGAATCTACCCGCTCATGCCCCACTTCTAGCAGACTCTTACTCTCCCCGCTTTGGTCAGACTCGCGCATCAAACGAAAGAAAGAACACAGAAAAAAATCTAGGAATGATTCTTGCCACGCATGCATACACAGCGTATTACAAATGGCCGCGCGCGACGAAGCGTAAAGATAGGATCACCACTGTTGGAATAAAGAACTCGACTGAATAGTTGTCAAAAAACGTACATACACAAATAAATTCTACGCATCTCATAAATCTCCGAGTGTGAATGTGTAAGTTGATGCTCAACCCAACGAGTGACAGGTCGCAGTGTAAAACATTGTAATGAATATTTACTCTTGTAAAAAAATGTTCTTTGTAAATGTTTTTGCAAATAATTCTCACAAAACAAAATGCTTTGTTTAGGCACAAAATAACAAGGACCGGAACGGGTGGAAATGTGGAAGACTTAGTATATACGGGGTGGGGCTGAAATAAAACATTGCTCTGTTTGATGTGTGCTGTGTGAGTTATGGGCGAAAGCGGGAATGGGAGATTGCGTTATCATCTAACACGGAGCTTCTAAAGGCTCGAAGGATAGTAGTTTGGAAGGGAAACAATGAAGTGTTTTTTGTTTTTTTTAATTTAAATTAATAGTTTGTGTACCGCGTCGGGTTTCATTTAAGACACCTTGTATATATGCTTGTCTAGAAGTTACGATCAGATTTGAGTGTTCGTAGAGTAAATACGATTCTGTCAACATTAAAAATTAAAATAGTCATACACGTTTAAATAAAAGGAAAGAAATAATAAAAACAATAGAACCTAAAGTAAATACGGGTTTGTATAAAATTCGAAAAATATTTTGAAGCTTTCAATTAGTAAAAAGTAAATTCGTATCAATCAACATGGTACAACTTTTCAAAATTAATAATGAAAACCAAACGTTATTAAATATTTGAGTGTTTTTCTTTCTAATGAAAGGAATTGTTTCTTTGAAAAACCTAGGTTTAAAGAGCTATTCTATATGTTATATTATACTTTGTTTCACTGCTTGAAACTAGTAAACTTGTAAAGTCTGTCACTTTACATTTGTTTATTTTCATTTTCTCTTATATATATATATATATATATATATATATATATATATATATATATATATATATATATATATATATATACAGGACCGGCGAGACAGTTATAAAAGTAGGGGGGCTCTCCTAAAAAATGTGGGGACGGTTAATCACATGCATATATAACTTCATTATTGATGACCGTAAAGTGGGGGGGAGTCAAAAAGTGTATATGTATATATATATATGTATGTGTGTGTGGGTGGGTGTGGGCGTCTGGGTCTGTGTATGTGTTCGTGTGCGTGTGTTCGAACTGCTCACCATCACGCGGACATAACATGAACAAATCAGAAAAAAGAACATGGCATAAATGTTGCCATCTCTGAAAAAGTGTTTTATTCCGAAAATGTTTAGATTAAAGTAAACAAACAAATAAGAAAAGTCTTGCATTGAAAAGGCTTCTAATTGTTAATTATTTTAGCATTCCATCATTCCTTTTAAGTAGACAACACATCTCTTCATATATATATATATATATATATATATATATATATATATATATATATATATATATATATATATGTGTGTGTATATATATATATATGCGTGTATATATATATATATATATATATATATATATATATATATATATATAATGTAATCCGGGGTTTCGAATCGTATGACCAGTAGTCAATAGTCATATCTCTATACTGATGAGTCCCGATAATAAAAGGACGAAACGTATACGTACATAGATAATAAACAATAACAAATATATATATATATATATATATATATATATATATATATATATATATATATATATATATATATATATATATGCAGTAAAACGTAAATTTGTGTTACTACACATGGTACAACTTTGTTGACTGGCTTGATTTTGTTGTTGATACTCTTGCACGAGGGACCACGTGAACGTTGTCAACATCCCTAAGTTCAAGCTGCACTATAGAACCGACAGAATTTCGAATTTGTCACACCCAGGTCGCCAGTCCATGTCGTTACCCGATTAACCATCGACACTTACCAAGGTTTCAATTAAAAATTCCCCTCACATTTCTCTCTAGTAAAGTAGTTAAACTTAAGTTTTACTAACATATTTTCTCATTGATGCGCTTCTTCCCTTTTATTTATTTGCCTCACATTTCTCTCTAGTAAAGTAGTTAAACTTAAGTTTTACTAACATATTTTCTCATTGATGCGCTTCTTCCCTTTTATTTATTTGCCTCACATTTCTCTCTAGTAAAGTAGTTAAACTGAAGTTTTACTAACATATTTTCTCATTGATGCGCTTCTTCCCTTTTATTTATTTGCCTCATATTTCTCTCTAGTAAAGTAGTTAAACTTAAGTTTTACTAACATATTTTCTCATTAATGCGCTTCTTCCCTCTTATTTATTTTCGTTCTATGTTGTATATTATACTAGAAAATATGACTCGTAGAGTTATCGATTGAGGTAATGTTAGATTGTTTGTGTCAGGTAAAAGTGAGTTTGAAAAGCCAGTTAATACAGCTTGTAAATGATAAGAATTTTTGTTTTAAATATAAAAAGGTGTATAGTGAGATAATATATCTAAAAAATATTTTATGACAAGACAAGATAAAGACATTAAAAATCTACAATCTTGTATAATAAGTTTTATTGACTGGTGTCGCAATGTGCTAGTGTGTACAGATGCAAACTTCTGCATGTAAAGTGGGTTGCATAAATGCATGCTAAAAACGGCAAGCTTGCAATGGTAAAAATATATAGTCTAGAAGGGAGACAACCGAAACTTGTGTGTCTCTACTTGGAAAATAATTGCCTCTTAAAGGTGAAGTTCTATGCTGAGAGTGTGAACCATTTGAAATTATACGGAAGTGATTACCACTTTAAATGATAGACTTCCTGGTCAGTTTTTATGTCCAGTGATAAAACAGCCGATACTTTTAAGTGGTCTCATGTGTAGGATATTTTCTCTATCTCTCTCTTTATATATATATATATATATATATATATATATATATATATATATATATATATATATATATATATATGAAATATAAGAAAAAAGGGAAATTCACATACACATTGCAACTGTCAGCATTTATAATTTATTTCGACTTCCTTGGCTCTTCAGAAAGTTTACGTGGCAGTTACATATTTCCTATATGTAACTGTCCCGTTATATATATATATATATATATATATATATATATATATATATATATATATATATATATATATATATATATATATATATATAGTGTTTCAGGTTGTATATGAAAAGAAATCAAATAAAGTGTTCGATCATAAAAGAGAGCTAATATAATTTATTTAGATACTGTATATTACATATTTCAGCAATGTACCGCGGTTTCATCCAAAAGGACAGATTTTGACATCTTTAGTAAATATTCCTGCCCGGTGGAATCATCGACAAGCTGAAATGATTGTCCCGTCCCGATAGGGAATGGCGCTAACAATGACAGAAAACGGTGTATCTCTGAGGGGGTCCCCGAAAAAGCCGGTGTGGGATGGTGATTAACTAAGACTTAAGGGAGATCGATGTTCGTTCGTGTATGAAAGGCCTTAATTTTATTCCCTATGAAGTTTTATTTATTTATTTATTTATCTGTCAGCGAGTTTTATTTATTTATTTATCTGAATAACAGTGTAGAAATAACCATCCACGCGAGTCGCATGATTTGAACCCCTAAACAATATATATATGTATGTATGTATATATATATATATATATATATATATATATATATATATATATATATATTATAAATTAACAAAATTTGTAATATTTCCAACTATTATTTTCAATATTAATTTCATTTATTTATTGCTCTATCTAGTATATTGAGCTTTCCATTATAACGATAGATCATTATATAAATATACAATATTATCGTTAAATTTTAATTCATATATATATATATATATATATATATATATATATATATATATATATATATATATATATATATATATATATATATATATATATATATAAAATATGGGTTGGTCGTTCAATTTCAAAGTATTGCAGGGTTAGTTAATAAAATTGAAATATAAGCCATTAGCAATAGAAGATTAATTTTTTTTTTTTTTTTTACATTAATCCTATTAATTTCGGAATAATATTTCATCATCAGGGGTGACCAGTATTGAGTCATTTTTTTAAATGTTTTATATATATATTACTTCAGTATAAGTACTCAGAAATAAAGTGGTATCTTCCTTGTGCTAATACTTGACAAGCATGACCTGTGCTGTGCACACACCCAAATACAAGTTCACATGTGTATTAATATAAAAAATCATCTCTGGCGCTAGTTGCCCATTGACACTCACCTCAGCATCTATGGTAAAATAAGATAATTCGTTGTAAACAAACAGAAAAGTACGCTAAATGTTTTGACTCACCAAAACGTCATATAATTTTCCAATGTTAGTTTCCGAATATATATCTAATAAATTCTAGATATGATAAGGAACTAGCAACATTCCCGTCCCATGACAGGTATTCTGGTTGTTTTTTTTTTTTATTCTGGTTGTTTGTTTGTTTTTATTCTGGTTGTTTTTTTTTATTCTGGTTGTTGTTGTTTTTTAATTCAACGAACAGAATAGTTGTGTACAACTTTACGAATAGTTAAATCAAAGTATATATATGCTACATACCCCAATTCTAGAATTCTTGCTTCGATTGTGATCAAAATTTATAAAACTATTTTGATTTTAGAACGAGTGGGAGTCGCGATGATGAATTGTTTGCACATCGAATGGTTTAGATAGTGGGGGAGAGACAAATAAGACGATCAATGATTGGAGGAGGGGAATAGAGAGAGAGAGAGAGAGAGTACCAGGAGTCAATGTAAATGAAGGCGAGTAAAAGGGTGACGTAAATAAACAAATGACGTAAATAAAGAAGAAAACGAGAGCAGTTGTAGTAGAAACGGTATCATAAGAGAATGAGAGCAAGACGATGACGTAAATGATAAATTATGTAAATCAAGCAGAAAATGACCGGAAGAGTGGAAGCAGAAGCAGCTTATGTTTATTGATTAATAGGAATGAAATATATGTGACGTCTCTTTGTTAAACCGGTACTACAACTCTTTTTAAATAATAATAATAATAATAATAATAATAATATATATATATATATATATATATATATATATATATATATATGATTTGGGTTTCCAGAGCCGCGTTCAAACATACACATGGTATCGGGGTCATGGGGTTAGAGAGTATCTACTTAAATGTCACCTACACCTATTATCCAGAAGCGGACGTGACGTCACATGGCTCAAAGAGGAGGGGAAAGTAGGCAGTCGTTTGGAATTTTTTTAGGCAAACACCGGGTGTAGAGATGTCTTAACATCAACGATACATTAGTGAGTCAATCCTCCCCATGATTTCTGACCGGAACGCACCCCAACCGCCCGCTGGCAGAAGAGAAGGCAATGACGACAACAATAAAAGGTATTTTCTTTAAAAAAACTTTTTTCTGTAAGTGTTGTGTCCAACTTTAATTCCACCAATAATTCAGCCCTGGGGACGATCGTAGAATGACTACCTCAATCACTGAGGATTTCTGTAGTTGAACGCGGGAGACACGATGTATGTTTGTTAAACGTCTACGCATTTTATTCCGTTGTGAATTGTGAGACATTAGGGGAGGTAATGTAACACTCTGCCCCTGTTTTAATTTATTTCACATGAAAATGGGTGGGAACAGGAGTTTCTTTAAATAACTAAATGGATGGATGATGCTAAGCTTCATTTGTTTACGTATCTATATTGTCATTCGGCATTGTCCAAATAGTGATGCGTGTTGCTTTCAAAATGGAAAATTATTGCCCTCAATATATAGAGTAGAGCTTCGTAGTAGTATTAAAAAAGTACTTATGGCAATTCCATCGTAGGAATTCGTCAGGCTATAGTGAAATGAATCACAAACGTTTCTGTATAGCTTACTTGCCATAATTATATTTTTATACTACAATGTGTGTTATTGTGTGTGTTTGCGTGTGCATGCATGACAGAGTAAACCATTGACTAGAAGACTCACCTAGATCCCTATTGCACAATCACGTTTGCGTATTGTTTTCAATAACATTTCACTTCCGGAACTGAGCCGGAAGTTTTGTCATGCGGCTGCCTGCACTTTTGCACGCGTCAGCCATTTTGATTACCGTCTACAATCACATTGTTGTCGCTTGCACACAATGTTCGAAATGTGCAGGCAGACGACAAAAGAACGAACAGAAAAAAAGCGACTAAAAAACAGCAACAACAATACAAGACTATTCAGCGAGCGTACCACTGCGCATGCTTCGATGAATCTGTTTATTGAGTTGTCTTTGTTTTCCCAATCTCTTGCACACAATTACATGGTAAAGCAAAAATACGAGGTCGCTCTTCAAAAGTAACGTTACTTGATGTGCTGTGGGGTCTATAGGTGAATGAGCGATGTTGATTGTGTTATTGACTAACACAGCCTTCTCAACCGGTGGCAGGACAAAAGCCCACCAGACATAAGCCCACCGGACAAAAGCCCGCTAAAATAATTCAAACACGGACAAAAACCCACCAATGTAAAAATAAAGTTGTTTTTTTTAATAAAATTTTTTTTTTTATATTCAATTTTTTTACAATTATCAATTACTCTGTATTTTTTTTCCTTGGCAAATGTTTTAAGACTCATAACCTTCCATTCGAGAATTCAAATATTTTTTATTTGGATTGAATTTAATCCGTGATCATTTGACACCAATAAGGCAAAATTGCTTCTTAGAAACCCTTAAGTTAATTTTTAATTTGACACATTTTCTAGAATTAAAATCTTGTAATGGATTCTTGTCAAAATTGAAATAAGGATTCTAGACAAAAGATTTAGCAGCGTTATTTCTGGGTGTTAATCTTCGTAAAGAGACATAAATATGTGAAAAACTGTTCTGTTCTAGAAAATAATTTCACCCGTTTTAGGACGGGTATTCGTCTACTATATATATATATATATATATATATATATATATATATATATATATATATATATATATATATATATATATGAAATTGAATGTCTGTATGTTTGTGTGTTTATGTGTTTGTGTGTGCCTTATAGAAAAAATGTTAGAGAATATAGATACAATATAAAAGTGTATTCTTATGTAAAATTCACAGAGTAAGTTGATGTGCGTATTCCCGAATCTGTAAACCCACCCCTTAGGGGTCCATGGGGCATATTTAATCGGGGGGGGGGGTCTTTTTTCAGTTATTTTTTTATATTTAAGAGTAATTTAAATTGCTGAGTCATATTGTAATTTAATTACGTAATAATTTGAAATAACTTTTAATTTTATTTAATGTTTCTTAGCGTCAATTCGATTTACATGGGGGTGGGGGTAAGAAACTACGCCATGGTCCGCCACTTGCCGCCAGTGTCCGCCACTCTGTACGTATATAAATACCTGTACATTTTATAATATCTTATATAAAAAAGTATTCAGTGTGGTCCTGCAAATAATACCTCAAGTTCATAAAATTTCATGGTTTTTAATGAAATGTATTTGTTAGATGATAGCTAAGGAAAAACGATAACTCACGTTTAAAAACACAATTTAGGTTTTTAAAACAAGGTTAGAGAATATAGATAACATATAAAAGTGTATTCTTATGTAAAATTCACAGAGAAAGATGATGAGAGTATTACCGAATCTATAAACCCACCCCTTAGGGGTCCATGGAGAATATTTCATCAGGAGTGGGAGGGGGGCTTTTCAGTTATTTTTCATTATATTTTATAGTCATTTGAAATTGCTTAGTCATATTGTAATTAAATTACGTAATACCTCAAGTTCATAAAACAATTCATGGTTTTTAATGAAATTTATTTGTTAGAGGATAGCTAAGGAAGAACGATAACTCACGTTTAAAAACACACTTTAGGTTTTTAAAACAAGGTTAGAGAATATACATAACATATAAAAGTGTATTCTTATGTAAAATTCACAGAGTAAGATGACGAGAGTATGCCCGAATCTATAAACCCACTCCTTTCATCATGGGTCCATTGGGCATATTTCATCAATGGGGGGGGGATTTTCAGTTATTTTATAGTAATTTGAAATTGCTGAGTCATATAGTTATTTAATCCCGTAATATTTTGAGATAACTTTTAATTTTATCTAACGTTTCTTAGCGTCAATTCTATTTACATGAAGGGGGGTAAGAAACTATGCGAAGGTCCGCCACGTGCCGCCACTGCCCGCCACTCTGTACGTACACAAATACATGTACATTTTATAATATCTCATATAAGAACAGTATTCGGCGTTGTCCGGCAAATTATACCTCAAGTACATAAAACAAGTTATGGTTTTTAGTGAAATTTATTTGTTAGAGGATGGCTAAGGAAGAATGATAACTCACGTTTAAAACACAATTTAGGTTTGTTTAAAAAAGGTTAGTGAATATAGATAACATATAAAAGTGCATGCTTATGTAAAATTCACCGAGTAAGGTGATGGGAGTATTCCCGAATCTATAAACCAACCACCTAGGGGTCCACGGGGCAGATTTCATCGGGGGGGGGGTCGTTTTAACTTATTTTTCATTATATTTTGTAGTAATTTGAAAATCCTGAGTCATATTTTAATTGAATTACCTAATAATTTGAAATAACTTTTAATTTTATTTAACGTTTCTTAGCGACAGGGACGCGCCTCTAAATTTTTAGTTTTTTGGTATTGTTTTTTTAAATAAGCGACAAACGCTAATCAAAGTATTGCTACTATTTTACGAAAGCAAATTATAGGAAATTACAACATGGCCGCCAGCGATTAAGTCATTGCATTCAAGTTCGATTTTAAAGTCTTTAAAATATGAAATACAATTTTATTTCGGAATCAAAAATACAATGTAAGAATAATTAATAATTTCACCCAAAATGTTTGTTTGTTTACATAACATATTTCTGTAAGAAAATCCACAGTTACATAAAATACATGTTTAGTGAAGAGAATTTACGTGAATTACATTATTATTAGTTTTTAACACATTTAAACAAGACAATAATCATATGGGAAAAAGGGAAATGGAGGGTTGAAGGAGGGAAAGAAATCATGAGGACCAGGGAAATATAAAGATGTTATACACACTCTTTAATTTTTACTACTTTGTTTTTTATCGCCTCGGGCAACGCCGGGTAGCCCTGCTAGTATATACTATTTCATACAGAAAATCAGTACAACATCAGCTGATGTTGTACTGATGTTCTGTATCGAATAATAAATAAATATTACCGTCTCAATAGATATAAAACTCTGCTTGGATGTTTCCTACCATCTTACAAAAGAAGTTATATATATATATATATATATATATATATATATATATATATATATATATATATATATATATATATATATATATATATATATATTAGGGGAGGTCGATTTTGAAACTGTAAATTATCGCACTCGAAGAAAGTTGCCAAATATTGTCAAAAGTTACCACAAGAAATATTTTTCTTCAAAATTTTGTATTTATTTGAGCATTGCAACTTTAAGATCAAATAAATCGAGATTTTTTCTCACTGCCGAGATTTCACCGGCAGATGTGTCGCCTTAAATTAAACCCGGGTTTTAACAAAAAAAAGTAATACATTACTTAATAATAAATATTTTAAAGTTTATTATTATTTTTCTTAAGAAATTAAATGTACATATTCAAATTAAAAAGGAATAAAACACTATGATATTTAATGTTATATATAAATAATTATTTGTTTACATAGGCGTTTTATTTATTGGATATTTTTTATGGAATTCACCGGTTGAAAATTCATCGGGCGAATTTGACTTCCCGTGTTGATTGTCTGTTTAATTATCACACATATATATTGAATTGTCGAGCGCTGGCTTATCTAATCCCACTTTCCCGACCTTTTGTCACACCTTACCTTGTGGGAGTTAGATAAATAAAAACTAGTTCAGCCAGGGGGTTTTACCCCACCAAATAAACCGGTATCGTCCGGGCCTTTGGGTCTGGATTCACGCCCGTCTATTGGGGCTTGTCCGTCCTGTGCAGTTCTAGGAGGTGCATCTCCCAGGTTTTGCCTTCCCTCTTTGGGGAGGAGTAAGCTTATTGCTTACTGTCTGAGGCGGCCCTACCGGGGAATGCCGACGAAGCTGCCCAGGCAATTTTTAAATGGCCAGAGTGCTCACCTCTCGAGCACTGGCTTTCTCATCCCACTTTCCTGACCTTTTGTCAATCTTACCTTGTTGGGGGTAGATAAATAAAATCTAGTTCAGCCAGGGGTTTTTACCCCACCAAATAAACCGGTATCGTCCGGGCCTTTGGCTCTGGATTTACGCCCGTCTATTGGGGCTTGTCCGTCCTGTGCAATTCTAGGAGGTGCATCCTCCCAGGCTTTGCCTTTCCTCTTTGGGGAGGAGTAAGTTTATTGCTAACTGTCTGAGGCGCCCCTACAGGGGAATGCCGACGGGGCTGCCCAGTCAATTTTTTAATGGCCAGAGTGCTCACCTCTATAGCGCAGGGTTATCTAATCCCACTTTCCTGACCTTGTGTCACATCTTACCTTGTTGGAGGTAGATAAATAAAACTATTTCAGCCAGGAGTTTTTACCCCACCTAAAATATATGTATTGGAGTTGATGGGAGAATGGATAAGGACACATTGATGTATAAGGAAATTGTGGATGAAAATAGACAGAGAATTATGAAAAAAACTAAGGGACCAGAACACCATTTAACTTTTACAAAAGAAACACCATGTGAAAGTAAATATCTGACACATAGAGTTCTTCCGAATAGTGGTGCAACAGGTGCTGTTCATGCAGATCAAGTGGTGGATGTTTTGCATGAATTCCACAGTGAGAACAGTATCAAGGCTATACTTGTTGACAACACTAATACCAACACAAGTTGCGATGGTGGAATGGTTGCAATTTTAGAAAAAAAACTTTTTAAAACTCTTCACACAATTGGTTTCTCTTTGCATCATAATGAACTACCTTTCAGAGTCCTTTTTAAAAACATAGATGGTTGCGCAAAGGGCCCTACAACATTCAGTAGCCCTCTGGGGAAATTATGCTCAAATGATTGATATGATTTACCCCAAATATCATTTTCCAAAATTGATGAAATACATGATCTTAGTTCTGACCAAAGACTCCTTTATGAATACACAGTAGGTATTTCTAGAGGTAAGGTTGACTCTAGATATGCCTCCTGGAAAATTGGTCCTTTAAACCAAGCAAGATGGTTAACTTTGGCCATCAGGCTTATGTGTTTATGGACTCGTGGTGCATACCCACAAAGGCACACAACAAAACTACACTATGTAGTAAATTTTATTGTAAATGTGTATGCCACTTTTTGGTTTGAAATTAAAAGAAATAGTAAATTCCACAATCAGTAAGTGCACATTTTTAATATGACCCAGAGGATTAAGGAGCAGCCTCAGGAAATCCAAGATATCACATTTAGAAATATACAAGGTAATACATTTTGTTTACTGCCTGAAAACTTTCTATATTCCATGGTTAAATCTGAGGAGATTGAAGTAAGAGAAG
>OY744541.1:34133122-34143122 GCA_963556195.1 Sepiola atlantica | reverse complement strand
CTTACTGCCTGAGGCGCCCCTACCGGGGAATGCCGACGGGGCTGCCCAGGCAATTTTTAATGGCCAGAGTGCTCACTTTCTCGGGCGCTGGCTTTTCAAACCCCACTTACTCGACCCAAGCTGTGGTCACATCTTACTTGTGGGAGTAAGATAAAACTGGCCTTGTGCCTAACTCCTGCAGAGGAGTAAATAAACATTAGGTCTTGATTTTAATCTTCGTCATAAAAGTGTTGTAAAACTGTTCTGTTTAGGCAAATGATTTTATTTTTCTTTTGTTTTTTCTTTCATCTCTTTTTTTTATTCCCTTCTTTCTTCCTGGTTTTCTTTTTCTTCTTTTCTTTATTTCATTTTTCTTTCTTTTTTTTCACTACACTTTTTATATTTCGGTCTTTTAAGTTCTTTTTTTCTCTTATTCTTTCATTTTGATGTTCATTTTTTATTTTCTATTTTTATTATGTTTTTTTCCCGTACTTTCTTACTTTCTCCCTTTCTTTCTTTCTTTCTTCCTATTTTTCTTTTTTCATTACTTCTGTTTCATTTGCGTTCGTCAATTTTTTTCTTTCTAATTTGATTTCATACCGTTTTTTCCCTTTTTTCTTTCACTTTCTCTTTTCTTTTTTCTTAGTTTCCTGAACGTTTACTTTTCTTTTTTTTCTATTTTTCTTTCTTCCTTTATTTTTCTTTTCTTTTCTTTCTCGTCTTTTTATATTTTTTCTTTCTTTTTTGTTTTCCTCTATATTTTCCTTTTATGTTTCGATATTCATTTCTGTATTTCTTTCTTTCTTTTTCTCTATAGTTTGTTCCTTTTTTTCTTTCTTTTTTCTTTCTTCGTCTATATCTTTTCTTTTTTTCTTTCGTTCTTTTTCTTTATTGTTTCTTTTCTATCTCTTTGTTCTTCTATATTCTCTTTTCTTTTTTTCATTTCAATTTTTCGTACTTTTTTCTTTGTTCCTCTATATTATCTTTCGTTTTTTCTTCTTTCTCTTCTTTTTTCTTTCTATTTTTCTTCTTGTGCAGTTTCTTCATTTTTTCTTTCCTTTCTGGTTCTTTCTCTCTTTTTCTTTATTTTTCTTTCTTTCTCTATATCTTTTTCATTTTATTTGTGTTCTTTGTTTCTTTATCTTTTTTCTTTCTTTCTCTATATTTCCTTTTTTTCTTTTTTCCTTCTTTCTTTTTCTCACTGTTTTCTTCCTCTATATTTTCGTTTTTCTTTCTCTCTTATCATTTTGTTGCTTTTCTTTCTTTTTATCTCTATTGATTTGATTTTCTTCTTCTATTTTTTTTTCTGGATTTTCTTACATTTAAAACTTCCCTTGAAACAAGCCTAGTCTAAAAGTAGCAGTGATAATGCAACATATGTATACTTTCACGTTTTTTTACAAATAGGTCATCCCATAAGTACTTCAATGGATTGTGCTCTGATGAACTTGCTGATCTGGTGCCCACACAACGCAAATTCACTAGACCAACCCGACAATCTGCCAAATCCCATCCATTCACTGTGGAGGTTCGCAGATGCCGAAGAGCTTTCTACTCCAAAAGCCTCTTTCTTCGTACTGCTTGACTCGGGAACTCCCTCCCTGCTTCCTGTTTTCCTGACATTACTGACATGCAGAAATTTAAAACTAATGTAAACAGACATCTCGCTGCACAGCTCCTAATTTAGGTTGACCCCCCCCCTAAAAAAACTCTCACCCTTTTTCTCAGTAGCCTCTTACGTCTACAGTGGCGGTCTGCTTTGTTTCTATTGTTAATATATATATATATATATATATATATATATATATATATATATATATATATATATATATATATAACAGTTCCCTGTATTCGCTTGCTTCATGCAATTTTTTAGTCAACAAAGCCCCTCTCACTCCATGTTAAGAATGGCTTTCTAAATAATGTTATTTCAACCCGGTTCGTAATTACGTTACGAAATTAAAGGTTTGGACCGGGTTTTTTTGGCATAAAATTTTCAAGTTAAATTAAATTTTTAAGATATCTTCTGTTTATTAAATTTCTAAGTGAAAGTACAGAATAGTTAACAAAGCACCCCCCCCCCCCATTCTCCCCATGTAAAAAATCGTTGTCTAAATAATGTTATTATTTCAAGCCGGTTCGTAATTAAGTTACGAGATTAAATCCATCATAATTCATTTAGATTTCTTCGTAAAAAAGTCAGCCATTTTAATTGACAAAACATCAATTACTTCGTGTGTGTGTGCAAAACTTGATAGAAATGTATAAACTATCGAGTAGAAAGTCATTTAAACTGGCTTTAAATTCTTAGAAAATGTCCATATATTTAAAAAAGCAAAATTGTTTTCTTGTTATTAAATACATTTATTTAATACTTAAAAAAAGAAATTCTTCTTTCAAATAAATCGTTGGCAATTATCGAATAAATATCGATTGAAAATAGATTTTAGAACCGTTTTTACAGGAGATACACTTGTAAAAACGGGGCTACCCCCTCCCCAGTGAATAACATTTTTGATATTATTTTTTTGGTACTTGTGCAGTTTACGAACTGGGCTATTATTTAGATAAGATTTTCAAGTTAAATTAAATTTTTACGATATCTTTTGTTTATTAAATTGTTTGAGGGGGCTTTGTTAACTATTCTGTACTTTCACCTAACAATTTAATAAACAAAAAATATCGTAAAAATGTAATTTAACTTGAAATTCTTATCTAATAAATAGCCCGGTTCGTAAACTGCACAAGTACCAAAAAATAATATAAAAAATGTTTATCACTGGGGTATTTACAAGTGTATCTCCTGTAAAAACGGTTCTAAAATCTATTTTCAATCGATATTTATTCGATAATTGCCGAATTTTCCTACTTGGACAAAATTGCCGAGTTTTCCGTTGCCTAATTTTCCATTGACGAATTTTCCGTTGCCGAGTTTTCCGTTTCCGAGTTTTCCTTTGTCGAGTCTTCCGGGCACCACCTATAATATATTGCATATCAGCCGAACTTTAATCCATCAGATAATTGAATTTATCCTGTGCACATTAGTTTCTTCGTTCTTTTTTCTCTTTTCTTTTGTTTCTTGTTCGGTTTCTTTCTTTTCTTTTACTTCCAGGTGTGGCGAGACAGACCAGCCGCCCGCGTTAAAAAATAACACCCCCCACACCCCGAGCAGCATTCACTTTTCTTATCAACTTTCTTTCTTTTCCTTCCCGATACATGTGTACCGGAAATAAAATAAATAAATTTGAGAGGCGAGCCCTGGTGGCCGGTTTGTGAAATAATAAAAAATCATATCAATTTTAGTTCGCCATTTTCACAAACTCTGTTTACACCTCATAGAAGGCTTGAAGAAGGGAATGGTTCCCGAAAATCTCCTACAGCTTATATCCAAATAACAAAAACAAAAAAAACTGAAAATGGGATTTACTTTACTTTGCTTCTAAAATCGTCCAATAAATTCGACACGAAATTGTAAGTTGCACGTTTACTTATTTTTTTCTTCATTCTCAGCTTATTATTCACAATTATGATACTTCTTTTCCAACTTGTGCGCTTATGATTTTCTGTTGACTGATTACACACACACACATATATATATATATATATATATATATATATATATATATATATATATATATATATGTAAAAATAAAAATGGAATAAAGAATAAGCAATTCAACAACTAACAAAAATAAACTCAAAAACTCATGTTGTAAAGTTCCACCGAGATATTTCGGCCGTAGATACGACCATTTTCGATCAGTTAATAAACTTTATTTCAAAATCGATCAAAAATGGTCGTATCTACGGCCGAAATATCTCGGTGGAACTTTACAACATGAGTTTTTGAGTTTATTTTTGTTAGTTGTTGAATTGCTTATTCTTTATTCCATTTTTATTTTTACATATTGTCTGAAACATTGTTTCTTTTTTTCCCATATATATATATATATATATATATATATATATATATATATATATATATATATATATATATATATATATAAAAGAAATGTTGCTCTTTGACATTGTAAATTAAGTGAGAAATGTTCTTGGTTTAGAAAGCATTGTTTATATGGTAATATGAATCATTAAAAATAATGATGAGCAATTAGAACGCAATACAATGCATTTTAGTTCTATTAACTTTTTTTTTCAAATTTAATTTTCGAAGATATACGTCCTCATCAGAATTTCAAATAAAGATACATTCAAATACCTTTTTATTTTTCGTTTTTTCATCGCGTTTTTTATATTCATTCAATTCGTGTGTATTCCACTGTATGTCTTGATATTTATATTCGCCGCTTTCAGTGTAAATATCACATAATGTCTCAGTAATCACGTGACAATCTCTCGTGCTCCCAGGGACTAAGTGAACGCTTACAGATTCAAGGTGTCTCTGTGAACCGGGTTCGTGCCCTGTTACCGCCTGAGATTGTTATTTCTCTGCGATGTCGTGCGTAGATAAAATAGTAAAAAATATAATTTAATATTATAAGAAGCCCTTTTCAAGTTACATAGAAAGTAGATCACTATCGAAGCTTGGCCTTTTGGCTAAGATCAAAGTGTAGTATCTGTTCCGATGGATACTGCACGCCTGTCCTGTGCAGTTCTAGGAGGTCCACCCTCCCAGGCGTTGCCTCCCCTCTTTGGGGAGGAGTAAGTTTATTGCTTACTGTCTGAGGCGCGCCTACCGGGGAATGCCGACGGGGCTGCCCAGGCAATTTTTAAATGGCCAGAGTGCTCACCTGTCGAGCGCTGGCTTTTCAAACCCCACTTTCTCGACCCGATCTTGGGTCACATCTTACTGGTGGGAGTAAGATAAAACTGGCCTTGTGCCTAACTCCTGGGGAGGAGTAAATAAAACCTGAGGCTCCAGTGCAATACTCCGACTCTGTCGTTGAGTTCTATAGTATGTCTAGATATTTATACTCGCTGCTTTGAGTGTAAATATCACTTTGTTTTTCCGTAATCACGTGACTATCTCTCATGGCTCCAAGGACTAAGAAAACGCTTACAGATTCAAGGTGTCTTTGTTAACCGGGTTCGTGCCCTGTTACCGTCTGAGATTGTTATTTCCTTGCGCTGATCAGAGCCGTAAACGCGAAACGACGTCGTACGTAGGTAAAATATTAATAAATATGATTTTATATATATATAAATAAATTCCCGAAACAGTTTTCATGGTAAACAACTGGTGATCCCTTAAATAATGTTAGAAGCAAACTAATATAATAACTGTAAAAGTTAAATTGACTTACATGAGTGATTTTCCACTGAACGACTTCGGACGTAAGGATTTTTTATGGTTGAGAAACTTCCAAGACTATATATATATATATATATATATATATATATATATATATATATATATACTCGATCAGTTAATAAACTTTATATATATATATATATATATATATATATATATATATGATTATTTTTATTTGCACAAAATCTGCGACATTGGCATGTCGATGTTATCGATCAACAGCTGTTATAAACTGAGATCTCATCAGGCAGAGTTAAAATCTGATCTTAACTTCAGATCATATTCGGAAAGAATGAAATGGAGAAAAAATAAAAGAAATTTAAAATTAAAATTTGGAAAGTCACGTGGTTGGAACCGTTAAGAATCAAAAATAATATCAAAAATAATAATATAATTTTTTTTTTCTCAAATGGCTTAATGGATACCGTCAGTGACAACGAAATCAGCTATGTGAAATGGGGGAGACATAAAGGAACTTACAACTAACATTTTGATTATATCTAATATATATTAAATTAAAGTAAGTCTCTATCGTTTCTTGTCGATTGTTGCACCATGCTGCTCTGAAGAAAAAAATGTAATTCGATTTCATATTTTATACTAATGATCCAGCACTTATTAGGGCCAAAAAACACTCGAGGATAACGGGTGATGGATGATGAACAATACTATGAAATGACTAAAGACGATGGATGGAATTGGCAATCTTTATTACCGAAGAGAACCGCTCGACAAATATTTGGTGACATTGGACTTGGAGACGGCCATGTTGTAATCTATAAAAAAGCAGTCCGTAGTAATGTGTTTCACAAATGAGAGGCCATTGCTAATAAGCTCTGTTTGTGCAAGTTACGCCTGCCTCTAGAAACACGGGGGGGACGAAAAGAAAAGTTATTTTTTTCGTTGTAGCAGCAGAGCGAGTTCTTGCTGTGAATGTCTTACAAAGAGAAACCAGAGATAGGATTTCAGTCGAGCACCTTCCATGGAAATAGCGATCGAGTAGAGAGAGACTAGTAACGTTTCTTCTCTGAGAAAGCGGTTGTAAGGACTTAAGAGATCATCTCACACTCTTACAGAAGAGACATTGCTAGACTTTCTCTGCTCTATCGTTATTTCCACATTAAGTGTTCGGCCCAGCTCTAATGTCTGCCCCCCCCCGTCTGTGAAACCTCTACAGCAAAAACTCGTCTAGCTACAACTAGTGCAAATAACTTTCCTTTCTTCCTCTATATCTATAACAAAACGGAACTTCCATGAACAAAGTTCCTTTCTATAAATTCCGATCTGTGGAACACAATACCACGAGGCTGTTTACCAACTGACTACAACATGGTCTCTGTTAATTTGCCTCCTCAACAGGACAGAGGTAAATACAGGGTCGGATTTTAATGTGGAGAAGACCCAGCTCCCCAAAAAGGGAGACTCTGGATCGGGATAAAAAGTAAAATTGTCTCAGTCTAGAAGGATTTCTCCTTCATTGGCCGAGAACAGAAAAAAACAAACTTTAGTATCAGAACATAAAATGCACTTTGCTCCTAGTTAAAGGCAAATTTACGTCTAATGTTTACAAATACTTGTCGAGCCGTCTTCTTAAATAATCGAATGCTGCCCATACCACTCAGCGTTTTCAATTTTCTCATGGTTTTGTCATCATCCAACTGAAACATTACTTGACCCTAATCCTCGAGTGGGCTTTGGACCTTGATAAGTGGTGACCCATTTTTATATGAAAAAAACTAAATTAAAATATCGCCGTAAAAGAAACAACACGAAAAGTAAGCGTTATCCCTTAGTTTCGACGAGGAAGAGAATGCTCTATTCTATCGTTATTTTCATGGCAGGTGCCCGACTGCGCTTCAATCTATGCCCCCCCCCCCCCCATTATAAAACATTTGCATGAATTCGTCTAGCTATCACCGCTGTCAAAAATGTTGTCTTTCTCCCTCTCTGTGCCTGAAATTGAACGAAACTTCCACGAGCAAAGTTTATTTCCTAGAATAACCCGTCTACGGAACTCAATACCGCTGGACTGCTTCCCAGCTTACTACAACATTGTCGTTTTCAAGTCCAATGTAAACAAATTCTTGTCGAACATCCACCATAATTACCAATCATCACGGTGTTGTCTCACCGTTCACCAGACACTTATTTAACCCTTATCCTTGAGTGGCCTTTTCGCCTTGATAAGTGGTGACTCTTTATTTAAAAAAAAAATTAATTATATTTTGTTTCTATCCAGGTTTCCCGCCTTGCACTAACCCTACCCATCACGCACACACACTTTTAGTCATTGAAAGGACAAAAAAAAAGGAAAGAGAACTGCGCAACCGCCTGCTGCTGGCGCCCCACAACGTTGAAAGAAGAGAAAAAATTCCGCTACGGATATCTCTTTCGTTACGATCCTGCCCAACATCAACATGAAGTGATTTTGAACCCCTCTCAACACAACATAGTAAATAAAAATCAACACGACTAAGGATATATAAGTAATTTAATAAGTTGGTGGTGAATGGAGGGAGGGTCGTTCTGGAAGTAGTGGGGAGGGACGCAGGAGTTGAAAGATACTAAAAATGGCGGACGCTCGAGAAACTTCAGCTGTGTTTAGCGCTTTTTTTTTTTTGGATCTTATCGTTGTACGGCGGAGGAATTCGGTAGGGTTTGAAGCCTGGCCAACGGCGGTTATTTGTCATTTAAAAGATTGTTGATTTATCGACGCTGTGAATGCTTAAAATGAATAAATAAATGTAAAGAGAAAAATAAACCATAAAGAAAGAAGGGGAAAAATACAAACGAGAAATATAACATTTAAAAAAAAATAATGAAAAGAAGGAAAACAGTCAAAAGAAAGTAGGTTTGTTGCTTGCTAGGTTTTACGGCATGTCAACAATTATTTAGTCCACGGGGCTGAGAATAAACAAATCAAAAACATGAAGTGAAAAATGAGACTCGTACAGGATTCGATAATGTGTCACCTACAGAGGGATCACCTAATGTGCATGTCATCTAAGACTGCATGACCAATGAGTCGCACGGTTAGAAAAGGCTGAATTTGTACAAATAATTTATCCTCCAAGCTTTGAGATGAATCTTTGTCGACGTTTTTACTGGTGCCCGGAAAACTCGGCAAAGGAAAACTCGACGACGGAAAATTCGTCAATGGAAAATTCGTCAATGGAAAATTCGTCAACGGAAAACTCGGCAATTTTGGCCAAGTAGGAAAATTCGGCAATTATCGAATAAATATCGATTGAAAATAGATTTTAGAACCGTCGTGGGTCCTAATGTGAATAAGCACCAAATTAATCTTTATTCTCACAAAATAATATATCTAGTGCATTCATCTTGGTTAATGAACCTTTTTTTTTTTTTTACTCTACTTTCTCTTTTCTTTTCCTCTCTCATAGATTCTAATTCTTCTTTTCCTTCTTCTTTTTCTTCTTCTTTTTCTTCTTCTGCTTTTATATATTCTACTTCTTCCTTTTCTTGCTATTGTTCTTTCCCTTTTCTGTCTTCCTCGTAGTCATCTTATTTGACTTTTCTTCTTCTCTTCTTCTTCTTCTTCTCTGTTCTTCATCCTATTTTTCTTTTTCACATCATTATTATTATTATTATTACTACTACTAGTAGTAGTAGTAGTAGTAGTAGTAGTAGTAGTAGTAGTATCAAACATTTTTCTTCTTATTCTCTAATATATTCTATTTCTTCTTCCTTCTTTTGTAGTTGTTCTTCTCCTCTCACCCCATCTTCTGTTTCATTTCTTCTTCTTTATATAATCCCCTTTTTCCTACTCTCTACTTCTTCTCCATTTTCTTCTCTAACCAATATTTCTTCTTCGCCTTCTTCTTCCCAATATTATAATTTGTTTACTCACTAGGAGTTCTCACACAGGCCGTCATCAGTGACTGCTCACTAATAATAACCAGTGGTGTTTCCTGGAGTCTGAGTGATAACACGTCTCCCCAGATTTCCAGTGTTTTCCACCTCTTTCGATAACTACTGTAAATGAATTTGCAATATCACAACAGACGCTTACCATCGATGTCTCGTTGGCAACGACTATTGGCCTTCTCTAGGATGTTGATGGCAATAAGCCTCCCCAATGTCTAAGTGCTTACCGCACTCTTCTAGCGGAGGTCTGGTTAGTGCTATCCCTCCTCGATCTTTCCATTCTCCTTGACCCTTCACGATTGGTGTTAACAACCTTTTTTTTGGGGGGGGGGGGGAGTTTATTAAATTTCATGTATTTTCTGTTCCTTCGGTTCTTGTGGTGCTCTTTATGTGATTTTGTTTTCTTCCTATTGCACCTTGCATGTGATTGGTTAGTGTTCGTAGCTTATGTGGAAAGGTTTCCGCATTCAAGGATTTTCCCTAAGATATCAGCTGTTTTTATCATTGCCGTCCATTGTATGGTCTTAGTCTTTCCTATGATTCCAATTTCTCCCAGTCTTTTTTCCAGGTTCTTCGAAACTGTTCCTAGTGCTCCTACGATTATTGGTGTAATATTTACTTTCTTCAATTCTCTGGCGATTATTATTATTATTATTATTATTATTATTATTATTATTATTATTATTATTATTATCTATATATTAATACGATAGCGTGTGTGTTCATGTGTCATGCTTACATTAAAAGCTTTGCGCATGCGTGCGCACCTAGATTTTGAAAAGCATTCAAGTTACCTAATTTTCGTCATATTTCAAGTATTTCCCTTTGGCGCAACGGCTAGCGACGTAGGATTTTGACGTC
>OY744541.1:34120622-34125622 GCA_963556195.1 Sepiola atlantica | reverse complement strand
CAAAGGTATGTTGTATGATTTTAAGTCATTCCCGTCCTTGGTCTTTTGTAGTTTTTCCCATATATTGCTCCAGAAATGTATAGATTTTAGACGGGCCCGGTTGCTTTATTTTTTAGAAAATATTCGATTTTGTTTATCTACATTAATCTACCTTATTTAACTAGTAGATGTTATATTATTCCTCTAAGTTTTTATGCATTTTTTTTTCATTCAAGTTTGTCTGTTGTAGTTTCAGCCCTTTTCACAGCTTTTTAAAAAAACTTTTATTCACCCCCAAACAAAGTATATTGCCCCTAAAGCGTAAACTGCTACTGTGATATGAATCATATATTTCGGGGGGGGGGGAGAGGGGGCAGTTTTGATGAGGAGCTGTAGAGCAATATGCTTGTTCATATTACATTTAAATTTAAGAGAAAGAATTCCAACGGTAAGCATTCCGAGAGTAGAAAAGGTTCCGGCATCTAGGGACCTCTACAGTGAAGGGTTGGATTTTACTTCTAGTCGGGTGAGTCGCGAATATTTACGTTGGGGTGGTAAAAGTGCAGTAAGTTCATCGGAATACATTTCGTGGAAGCACTTGTAAAATAAGCACAGGGATCTTACTCTCTGGCGATGCGACAGGGGGTGGAGCTTGGCAGACAGTTCGGTTAGAAATTATTTTTTCTACACTGTCCAAGAGAGAGAGAGGCTAGTGTTTGGTGTACCAGCCCAGACCTGACAACAATAGTCTATGCACGAGCGAATAGTGACTTTAGAGATATAGGATATTGGCAGGTGTAAGACGTTTTTTAGCTTGGTAGAGGGAGCCTACCTTTTTTGTTCTTCTATGTATTTATTGCATTTCAGGTTGACTGAGAATGTCGCTCAAATGAGTTTGAACGTTGGACTTTCGAGAAGAATTCTATCGGTCATGACAATCAGTGCTTAGAAATGTTTCTTGTAGCAGCATTAAATGTGGCCATCCATTTTTATCTTTGTTATTTTAACTAAAAATTCTAGTCTACCCTCCCAGCGGACTTTACTGGTCCAATCTGTTGGTGGAGGTGTGTATTCAGTTTTGTAATTACAGATGTGTGTCCAGTATAGATTTATAGTCTCTGTTGATATTTTTGGGAAAAGTGTGTTAATCTTTTCCGTTTATATTTTTATTTTCATTCAGTGTCCGTTTTTTAACGGTTTTAGTTATCTTTTATCCTCGTTCCTGGTTTTCTTGATGCGTTCAAATTCTGTTGCTTCTTTCGAATTACATGTCGCTTCCTGGTCAGTGTTTTCTAGTGTTTAAGTATTCACATTGCGCCCCACTTACTTGTCTATTTTCGCTTGTGTTTTTTCTTGCTGTTCTGTTAGTCTGCATTTAGCAGATATGGTCCATACGCTCATCGTTAAGTGGGATGTATTTATAATAGCATTACTTAACAAGTCCATTCCCTTTCGTGGTCCATTTTGTGGCCCAGGTTGTCTTGGTTTACTGTATTTACCGTTTATACTTATTTGTAATTTATCTGTGATATTCTAATATCTGAAAGTACATCTATTCGTGTACTTTTAAATATATTCCCTACAAATAGGTGTGCCTTCTTTAAAACGCGGCTGTGTGCATTAATATTAAAAGCGTTTATTATCATTGTCATTATTATTATCACTACTACTAGTGGGATCCGTGGCAAATCCACAGTAGTATCTTTCATCTATTGTATATTTGTTCCTTGTCTAAAGATATTTCCATTATATGGACGTCCGGCGCGAACGCAGACCCCACAATATTATTGTGCCACGTTTCTTTAAACTGAAACTTATCTAAATACTCTGTTTGATTTAGTTTAAGAACATATCTGGTTCTGGGGTTTATCTCCAAAATTCTTGTGAGCAGGTGACATATTTATAATTAATGGGCGTCCGGCACAAACGGATACCCCCACAATATTATTGTACCAGGTTTAGACAGAACAGGTACTACACTTGGTTCCTAACTGTTGTGGGGTACAAATCACCTCTATTGAAGAACTAATGGAAGCAACCATCTATAATAAATACCATGGTTGCAAAGACTCAACAGAGGACATTCCTATTCATGTTTTACCGCATGGTAGGAATCCGGTCATCTCCTACCACATTTAGTGGCGTTACTGTATTGCTATGAATAAATACATTGTATATTTTAACCTGTCACAATTTGTGGTTGTTATCTTTGTGACCCCTAGCACGGGTCTACAACACTAACCATGAAGCCAAGAAAGTGTATTCTATTTCAAGTTACAGCAACATTAAAAGGAATTGTTTTTAAATATTTTTTCGCATTGCATCTTCGCCAATCGGGCGATCCTATCTTTATATATATATATATATATATATATATATATATATATATATATATATATATATATATATATATATATATATATATGCATGTGTAGATAGAATAAGTTTTCACGTCACCTCCCAGAGGTAACAGAGAATTGAAGATAGGTTCCCATCTCATAGTAAGAATAAGTCGGAGGGAGGAGGCTAACCTTCATATGTGTGGTCAGACATTTAAAAAAATACAATTTACTAACAAAACAATTTAAAATTAATTTTAAAAAAACAGACATATTTAAAGCATGCAAGAGACTTAGCTGAACTTAGTGGATATATTCAATTTTTCTAAGCTTGCAAATAACTCCATTGGAACGAACATACAATCTATCTAAGAATAACGGAGGGAAGGGGGTAAACTTCATATGGCTGGTCAGACATTTGTCAGGATTAGAATAGGTGTCGGGCCAGCAGTCGTTGCACTTGTATTTTATCTCGTATGAGACACCCGACACTTAAAGATATCTCCATGCAAAATCTGGTGAAATTATATCGAATAGTTTTGGAGCCTATATATATAACAGAAAGACAGACAGACAGACAGGCAGATATCAGCGTGACCTGTTCTGGTCGTCGCTGCTCGCATAGCAACTCTGAAATTCGTTGATCGTGTTTCGAGTTATCGTGTAGGTGTCTAAGCAGATATAGGTCTGGTAAGTTGTCATTGCTTTCCAGGCTATATACACCACCTGTTATTCCAAAATGGTCTTTCATCTGGTACTGGCAGTGCTCAACGTCGCTTAACTTCGCTGATCTAACGAGACGCGTTGTATCAACGTGATTATGTTTTTTTTGTCTTTCTTATTTTCATCTTGCTTAATAGTGACCACTTATCAAGGCCGAGAGGCAACTCGAGGATAAAGGTTGATGAGTCTGTAAGGTGGACGGTAAAACAACACCGAGATTATTGGTAACGATAGTTTAGATTGGGCAGAAGTTGTTTACATTGGACTTCAAAACGACTATGTTGTAGTCATCTGGGAAGCATCCCCGCGGTATTGTGTTCCACAGATAGGTAGGTCGTATGCAGACAGACATATAGATAAAATATATGTTTCCTTTTTTTTTTCTTTCTTATAACGTAACGTAATCTTTTTCCTAAACTGAAAAAGTAATCCAGGCGACATTTTCTGGTATCTGATAGAAAACAAAATGGAAACATCTTGAAGAGTGAGCCTGCTGAATTTTCAACTGACGACGATATGTGTAAGTTATGGTGTTGTTTATGTCTTTAATAAAATGTCCACTGTGTTATAACATATGGCGACACAATGATATAATACACAAGTAGGCGCAAGATGTTTCCCTGTAAACGTAATAGCAGGTGTTGATACACAGTTTGTATATAAATGTGTCACCGAGTACTTTTAATCCAACACTTGTTGGTGACCTTTACACTCATATACACGTATTCGCACCGACACGCGATTTGTATTTCTGTCGTGCCTACCATATTCTCTATGCTTTCATTTCTAATTTTTCCTAGTCTTATCTTATTTTTCTAAATCAAAATCTCCTTTTCAAAGAATGTCTCTATTGTCAGGGCATATATAGTGAGACCCCCCCCCCCAAAAAAAAAGTGTGATGTCCGTAATTGCCACGTATGTAATTTATTATATAAAGGGAAGTTGTATTTGTATATGTTTGTGTGTGTGTGTGTGTCCGGCTAAAAATCAAGAACTGAAAACAAAGACCCACAAAGTGTGTATATTATTGATCAGCGTTGCCATGAATGAATAAAATCCATAATTTAGAGAGAAAAAATTAATTATTGTACCCTAAACCGGCGCAGATATTGTCAGGCGGGGATCGGCTATCCAGACATTTTCATGTACTCACTAAAGGGAAGTAACTCTAATTTTTATCAACGTATTCATTCTCTTATGCCGAATCATTCTTTGGATATATATATATATATATATATATATATATATATATATATATATATATATATATATATATATATATATATGAGAGAGAGAAATAGGTTTAAAACTCTCACCGATTTATGAGGCAGTGTTGGTTAGGGCGTCAGAATTTGAGTTAAAAACTTGGCTCGTGTTCCGGAGTTTGCAATCTTACGACCAGATTGAATAATGATCTCTACACTGATGATTCTGGAAAGATTAAACGTATACGTATGTAGATAGACAAATATTTATGATTATTTGTTGCCCCCAAATTCAGGCTGGGCACTGTAGTGAGTAGTATTAACACAGCGGTAAAAATCATTGCTTTAATGCATGTTCCTTCATCAGTTGAATATCGTTGATGTCGATTGTCTATCGCGCCAGCACAGTGTTATAGTTTGAAAAACTCTCACCGAGTTATGTTTGTGTCCACTGTGGCCGCGTGAGCTAGGGCATCGGAATTTGAGTTAAAAACTTGACTCGTGTTCCAAGGTTTCGAATACTGCGAACGGATTAAATAATTAATAACACTGATGATTCCGGAAAGATGAAACGTATACGTATATATGTATTATATATATTGGTGTGTTTGTGTCGTGCGGGAAATCATAGTTTTCACTTAAGTGTAAAAGTAAATGCCTTCCGTAAAAGGAATAAAACCCTTTTATGTTATCAATATCGTAACAAAGGAAACCAATGAATAATAAAATCGTTTGAACGCCATATATATATATT
>OY744541.1:34108122-34110622 GCA_963556195.1 Sepiola atlantica | reverse complement strand
AGATGCATATTGCCACTCAAACCCATAGCAGACCGATGGTAGTTGCCGATGAGGTGGGGAGTTCTAAAAATCTGGAGAGACTTTTTGTCACAGAGACTTAAAGAGAAACCGCTTGTTAGTGTTAGTAGGCAATCACTGATACTGACTTGTGTGAAAAAGTAAATGATGATGATGATGATGATGATGATGATGATGATGATGATGATGATGATGATGATGATGATGATGATGATGATGATCTATAAACCCAAATAAACGCCGTGGGACTCAGAAGAATAACCTGAGTGTCAAGATCGGCAAGTTCTACCTCGTTGGCCCATATGGGGGACCCGGTCAGCATCCTGCGAAAGTTTTCTCCTCTAATTCAGGAACAAGAAAATCACAGACCAAACACAGGTAAGTAACCTCTCTAAATCCAGGTACGACAATAACATTGACCAAGACAAGAAAACAGGAATGAACAGAACAACAAACCAAAAATCCATAGAAAGAAAAGTACCGCAAAGGAGAATAGAATTATAATGGAATTAGACTATACCATACAGAAGCAAAGTTGACAAAAAGACTTGCAGAAACTAGTGAAAAATCTATGGGGCATGTCTACTTGTTGCATTACCCGTTCTTTCAGGGTACCCGGTAAGATCCAACAAGAATGACAAAAAACAGAACGTATATGAAAAAACCTTGGTTTTCTTTATTTGCCATTACCGTATGGTTTACGCCGGCTACGCACACATATTAAACAATCTTTTGACATACTTTTGTCTCATGAAAGTCTTTTTCTTGCTGAGGTCACAGACTTGGTTTCCGCTAGAAACTCGTTCGTATATACATCCGATTGGAAAGCAATTTGCTCTGCATTGTCTATCCGAGCGTGAACTGAAGCAATTGTTCTACAAGCACTTTGATGAAGTACAAGTCAGGGGATTCCTTCATAGTACCAACTTGTTTATCAGCCGCATTTTTAGTCAGCGGACACACAAGTCTAACAGCAAGACGGGCTTGGTACCATAGCCAATAAAGCTTCATCGGTGCCATAAATATCGGTAAACTCGCATTCTTCCGGTACATCGATATTCCGATCACCAAGCGTTTCGGCTCTTCGCGTTTTTGAAACCGCCGTTTCTCAAGTTACTTTTGCACTGCGGAACCTTCTCCTTCTTAACAGTTATCAAGTCGCCTTTTTTTTTCTTTCTCGACGACCCACCCACAATGGACTCGTCCACGATTCATTTTTGCCACTCTTCATTATCTTACATACTGACTACCAGACAACTGAACAAAGAATTACAGACAAAGCAAGACAGATCCTTTAGAGAGGGTGGGGCTCAAAGCTAGAACTAACGGAAATCAAACAAAACATAGATGGTTAAACAGATCAAGAAAAATCCCCAGGTGAAAACCGACAGGTAGACGACTGGCAAAGCATTAACACTGAAACCGAGGAAACTGAGGGCGACGAAATTACAGAATACACCGAGGATGAAGCAAGAGAAGTTGAAAGCATCAAACGATTTATGAACGAGGATAAAATAAAACTCCTATCTCTAAAGAACGAAGATTAGAAGAAATTAAAATTAGAAAGAACAACGGTAAATATACTCCTCCCATATTTCTCAACAGATACTATCACAGACCTAAACAATTTAATATATGGAAGGGTAAAATCAGTAAGCATGACACTTAAAATAAAAACAAAAACTGGCCAAAAGAATGGACCGACAAAGCCCGGATAAGACTGGAAACCCAGATAACCAAACTTCGGAAATAAGCTAATACCGTACACACGACGCGACCCTCATTCTTTCTCCTTTTGGACCCGCATGGTGGCTACTACAGAGTAAACGTTCCATGCGATGTATTTAAGGGTCTTTTAGCCGTCTCTGGTTCCTGTTTGGATCAAAATGTTAACATTGCTCTTAAACCAATAAGGCCATAAATTTTAAAAGGCGAAACCATAAACTAAATGTGCATTTATTTCCACGCGAATATTGGCTTTAGGTAATTGTTCAGAGCGAATAGCCGTATGTTTGACAGGTGATGTCGTATATCTTAATTTGGCCCTATTTTAAAACTGTAATTCCTCCCCCTCCCCCTGTTTATCCCCCTCTCTCTCTCTCTTTTTCTCTCTCTATCACACTCTCTCTCTCTCTCCCGTTCAAACAAATCGTTGCCGGTCACTCCCTGCTTAACGCCTTCATCCCCTCGCCAACCCGCCACTGCTTAAAAAAAAATGGTCGCGTTTGTAATAAAATAGTCTATTTTTTATAGCTGCACGGCCGCTCGTTTGTTTGCTGTGATTTTTGTTGCTGTTTGTTTTGTTTGTTTGTTTCGTTTCGTTTTGTTTCGTTTCGTTTTGTTTCGTTTTATTTGATCCGCCCTGAAAGGTTGCCAATTGACAACCCTGACTATCACGACGACGTTATTCAATTTAACGACAGGGAACGGCATAGATATGAATGGGAAAGGAAGGGGGACAGGACAGACAGAAATATCGCTA
>OY744541.1:34043122-34103122 GCA_963556195.1 Sepiola atlantica | reverse complement strand
CTTTTTTCAAAGGGAACACTGGAACATACATAGATATGCCATATCGTCTGTCTGGCTTTTGCCACAAACAGAATGTGGTATCTTGGAGTTTCATCTCACCTGCGCGCTCCTAGCGCCAGACGCAAACAGGGTGGGAGGAACGTCTTGCCTGAGCTAAATCTTCTTGGGAACTGATTTGTATTTAGCGTGCCTCCAGCTGTGGGCGGAAATAAGCAGGCTTCCAGTGCGCATGTCAATGGTGTGATAATCACCTGTGTACCAATACTCCTACCGAACTAGAACTCGACATAACGCAAGATATTGCGCGTACATATAAACAAAATAGATATCTATTGTAACTGCTACATTACCTCCTGCTGAGGCTTTTAGTCAATAAAAACAAGAGAAACTTTATTGGTTGTGGTGACACATAGGGATACATTTGAAAGTACATGAAGAGTGCAATAATAGAGTAAATAACTTTTTAGTTTGATCAAAAATGTCTTCGTTAATTTGCAAAGTGGAAATTCTTATGTGAAAAGAGAAAAATGTTCTTTTGCTAAAAAAAAGGAAAATGCTCTATTATTTAATAGTTAAAAATGTTCTTTTTGCTGAAAAGAACAAAAATGCTATTTTATTGGAAATACAATAATGTTCTGAATAGTCTAAACTGGCCAGAGTCCATGTAGTAGACTAACTGTTTGATGACAGTTAAAATTTATTCCCAAAACGGAACAGATTTCCACCACGTTTATATTACAAACATTAAAATCAAGATATAATGTTACTAAACCTTATGTCTAGAACCATTATTCTAATTTTGATCAAAATCCATTGCATGATTTTGATTCTAGAAAATTTCTCCGAAATTCATGGAATCTTGCTTATTTGGTGTCTAATGACTACGAATCAAATTTAATGCAAATCTGAAATATTTGAATTTTCAAATGTGAGTTTGTACCCAGATTATGCCCCTAAAAACGCTTTTAAATGCTAAAAAGAAACTAAAATTTAGGGAATATTTATTAATTTATGGCTAATACCTATTGTTCAAATTTTCAAAAAGTCAAAAGCATCTGAATTTTTTTAACGTACGCCTCGCATAAATTAAATTAAAGTAAATATAGCCAACCTTTGAACCCTTACGCCTTGCAGCTGTGTTTAAAAATTCGTAATAATCGGTTAATTATATACACAAATATATCAACATATACACACACCTGAATTTATTTAAATACACATACAGTTTGTCTTCTGTTATTTTGTACTGAGGAAATTTTCTTAATAACAAAAATTCTGAAACATATGTACACAAAGTGTTGGTTGGTGTTGAACTTTTGCAACATGTTAACATGATATTTATTATATCATGAATTTTGTGTTTTTCTGAGTTATAATATATGACTTCTAAAGTCCTATCTATTGGTCTTATTTTACACCTTCAGTATTCACTGGTATAAAACAGATTTGAATTGCTTCAGTTTTTATATTTATAGCATTGAGGAATGATATTTACTTGCCTAATTAAAATACAACTAAAGTTTAAATATTTAACTATATTCACCACACACACTCACACATAGAATAGATAATTTAATATATCGAACGGTTCTCCGCCCTTTATCAAAAAATGTATATTTTAATAAAAAAATTTTAACGAACATGAAACGTTCAGTAAAATCTAAACATTTTAAACGTTCAACGACGCTCAAATATTTTTTAAATAACGCTTCCTCGTATTGACGCGCATGTCGTCCCGCGTGAAATCGTTCTTACGAATAACAAACAGAATCTCTACTTTTTTGGGTGCTTATGCTGATTAGCGGCCATATGAAAAAAATATTTTAATATAAAAACAATAATATATACTTATTAAGCATTATATTCTTACTCACTGTACGAAAAAGTAGAAAAAATTATCCTCTAGAACTTTAATTGGAAGTATTTTTCCATTCTGCGTATCATAACAGCGACTCGTTCAGTAAGCGTCCATCTTGTTTTTTTAAGATTTCAAGGGCAGACAACTGAAATTTTCTTAAAAAACAAGATAGACGCTTACTGAACGAGTCGCTGTTATGATACGCAGAATGGAAAAATACTTCCAATTAAAGTTCTAGTGGATATTTTTTCTACTTTTTCGTACAGTGAGTAAGAATATAATGCTTAATAAGTATATATTATTGTTTTTATATAAAAATATTTTTTTCATATGGCCACTAATCAGCATAAGCACCCTTTTTTGTTACTATCAACGTACGCGCGTCCATCTTGTTGTCATTACCGTTAAGCAAAAAATAATTCCTTCAATTAATAAACAGTCATGTGAACACAAGATTAATCTCAGTCTCTAAAGAATCTTACACGTATTAAGTAATATAGTTGCAGACACATACCGGAGATATATTGATTCATTACTAGACACCACCCTCGAATGTATTCGGTCTTTCTGTTCAGTTGTTTGTAAGTGTTGATTATTCATTCTACAAGTAAACCCTGACCAAAATATCCAAAATAACATAGTATTCGAAACCCAAATAAGATCTCCTCGACCCGGCTATAAACTGGCTCATATGAGGAATAATGCATATTCTCCTAGCGATGTTATCCCAAGTAACAGCACGAAGCTGGATACTCCATCAGACCAGATGAATTCTTGTATTGGAATTCGGTTAGACCAAGAAAAGACCAGAAGAAAGATAAACTAAAATACAGTAAAGTGGTCAATTTTGAGAGTGGAAACTTGCTGTTATTCACTGTTTTACTGAGTACACGTTTAAAAGGAAGAGGAGAACTTAGTTGAACATTCGGATATATGTGTATCTCATAGAATTCAAGTGTTAGCCCATTGATTTCTGAGAACTTGCACATGAATAAATATATATATATATATATATATATATATATATATATATATATATATATATATATAATTAATAATATTTGTTTTTATCTGCATACTTATACGTTTCATCCTTTCGGGAATCGTCAGTGTAGAGAAGTATTTACACCGGTCGCCGGGCTCGAATCCCGGAACATGAGTTATATTTCACACTCAAATTCCAACGTCTTTGCCTCACCCCCCCATATATATATATATATATATATATATATATATATATATATATATATATATATATATATATATATATTATTTATTTATTTATATATAGATGAAGAGTTCGAACGCAAAACGCGATAAATCCAATTTGTTTAAATTGAGACCTTAAACAATAAAAACACGAATATATTAAATGTAGACTTCGAATGAAAGCTGATTTTAATTGAAATGAAAAAGTAATTATTTCCCTATCATATTATGTAACACATAGTTTTGGAGTCTCGTCGAGTGTGTAAATGCAACACTTTTTTGTAGAGACGGTTTCACGATTTTAAAAATGGCGTTTATCGCGTTTTGCATTCGAACTTTTCATATATATATATATTAGGGGAGGTCGATTTTGAAACTGTAAATTATCGCACTCGAAGAAAGTTGCCAAATAATGTCAAAAGTTACCACAAGAAATATTTTTCTTCAAAATTTTGTATTTTTTTGAGCATTGCAACTTTAAGATCAAATAAATCGAGATTTTTTCTCACTGCCGAGATTTCACCGGCAGATGTGTCGCCTTAAATTAAACCCGGGTTTTAACAAAAAAAAGTAATACATTACTTAATAATAAATATTTTAAAGTTTATTATTATTTTTCTTAAGAAATTAAATGTACATATTCAAATTAAAAAGGAATAAAACACTATGATATTTAATGTTATATATAAATAATTATTTGTTTACATAGGCGTTTTATTTATTGGATATTTTTTATGGTATTCACCGGTTGAAAATTCATCGGGCGAATTTGACTTCCCGTGTTGATTGTCTGTTTAATTATCACACATATATATTGAATTGTCGAGCGCTGGCTTATCTAATCCCACTTTCCCGACCTTTTGTCACACCTTACCTTGTGGGAGTTAGATAAATAAAAACTAGTTCAGCCAGGGGGTTTTACCCCACCAAATAAACCGGTATCGTCCAGGCCTTTGGGTCTGGATTTACGCCCGTCTATTGGGGCTTGTCCGTCCTGTGCAGTTCTAGGAGGTGCATCTCCCAGGTTTTGCCTTCCCTCTTTGGGGAGGAGTAAGTTTATTGCTTACTGTCTGAGGCGGCCCTACCGGGGAATGCCGACGAAGCTGCCCAGGCAATTTTTAAATGGCCAGAGTGCTCACCTCTCGAGCACTGGCTTTCTCATCCCACTTTCCTGACCTTTTGTCAATCTTACCTTGTTGGGGGTAGATAAATAAAATCTAGTTCAGCCAGGGGTTTTTACCCCACCAAATAAACCGGTATCGTCCGGGCCTTTGGGTCTGGATTTACGCCCGTCTATTGGGGCTTGTCCGTCCTGTGCAATTCTAGGAGGTGCATCCTCCCAGGCTTTGCCTTTCCTCTTTGGGGAGGAGTAAGTTTATTGCTAACTGTCTGAGGCGCCCCTACAGGGGAATGCCGACGGGGCTGCCCAATCAATTTTTTAATGGCCAGAGTGCTCACCTCTATAGCGCAGGGTTATCTAATCCCACTTTCCTGACCTTGTGTCACATCTTACCTTGTTGGAGGTAGATAAATAAAACTATTTCAGCCAGGAGTTTTTACCCCACTTAAAATATATGTATTGGAGTTGATGGGAGAATGGATAAGGACACATTGATGTATAAGGAAATTGTGGATGAAAATAGACAGAGAATTATGAAAAAAACTAAGGGACCAGAACACCATTTAACTTTTACAAAAGAAACACCATGTGAAAGTAAATATCTGACACATAGAGTTCTTCCGAATAGTGGTGCAACAGGTGCTGTTCAACACTAATACCAACACAAGTTGCGATGGTGGAATGGTTGCAATTTTAGAAAAAAAACTTTTTAAAACTCTTCACACAATTGGTTGCTCTTTGCATCATAATGAACTACCTTTCAGAGCCCTTTTTAAAAACATAGATGGTTGCGCAAAGGGCCCTACAACATTCAGTAGCCCTCTGGGGAAATTATGCTCAAATGATTGATATGATTTACCCCAAATATCATTTTCCACTATTAGCAATCGTCTAGAGTCAATTTTTAAAATTGATGAAATACATGATCTTAGTTCTGACCAAAGACTCCTTTATGAATACACAGTAGGTATTTCTAGAGGTAAGGTTGACTCTAGATATGCCTCCTGGAAAATTGGTCCTTTAAACCAAGCAAGATGGTTAACTTTGGCCATCAGGCTTATGTGTTTATGGACTCGTGGTGCATACCCACAAAGGCACACAACAAAACTACACTATGTAGTAAATTTTATTGTAAATGTGTATGCCACTTTTTGGTTTGAAATTAAAAGAAATAGTAAATTCCACAATCAGTAAGTGCACATTTTTAATATGACCCAGAGGATTAAGGAGCAGCCTCAAGAAATCCAAGATATCACATTTAGAAATATACAAGGTAATACATTTTGTTTACTGCCTGAAAACTTTCTATATTCCATGGTTAAATCTGAGGAGATTGAAGTAAGAGAAGAAGCTTTAAAAAGAATTTTGGCCATTAGGTAAGTAATATTTATTCATATATCTCTGACTCAATTATTTATTCCAATTTATAGAATGATTTTTAAAGATTTTATCTAATTTCACCATAATTATTAAAGCAGTACAGATTGGAATTTTTTAATAATTCAATTAATTAATTTGTTCTTTCAGGAGTGAGGAGTCAACCAGAAAAAGATTAAAAAGAATACTACCTATTAATTTTAATGCCACACATTGGACACAATTAATAGATTTAAAATTATGCGGCATTTTTGAACCACCAATGACGGAATATTTTACTGAATCTGAACTTCGAGAATCGTTGATGAATGGAACCAAGCTTGACTTGCCAGATTTGCCCTCACATTCTCAGGGTGTGGAACGGGCAGTTAAGTTAATAACAGAAGCTTCACAAACTGTATATGGTTTTGAAGCAAGGCATCAACACATTACAGCCAAAGTTTTGAGTCAGAAATTAAGACCAGCATTTTTGTCTAAGGGGTCTTATATGGAGCAATTTGACTCTCTATATTAAGCTTCATTAAAATAGTGTTAGGTTTTTCCTTATTTCTTTGCTTGTTATATTTTCACTAATAACAGAAAAAATCATTTTTTTAGGTATTCAAATATTACTGTTTAATTCATAACGTTAAAAGGTAGTTTACAAAAGCAGATACTGAAAATGGGGGGGGGGGGCAAATTTTCAATTTGAAGATTTCTTTAATTCATATCATTTTTATAAAATAAAAGGACATTCCCTGCTTTTAAATGCTAAAATTATTTGGTTTTCACACCAATATTCAAGCAAATCTTGCAAAAACGAGGAATTTTCAGTATATTCTTGTCTACGATCTTTGATACCAAACGCTCAAAAAACCGCTGAAGTTTTTGATCTAATTTTTTGCATGAGTATTTAATAGGTCTATATACAACTTTCGGAACGTGCCTTTTTTTAATATTTAAAAAAAAGTGTAAAATCGACCTACCCTAATATATATATACATAAAAAATAGTATTTGTTTTTATCTGCATATATATACGTTTCATCCTTTCGGGAATCGTCAATATATAGAAGCAGTTTTTTCACCGGTCGCCGGGCTCGATTCCCGGAACACGAGTAATATTTTACACTCAAATTCCAACATCTTTGCCTCACCCCCATATATATATATATATATATATATATATATATATATATATATATATATATATATATAAAGAGACAAAGGAAGGGGTGGAATGGAGACACATTTTAAAACCGTATGAAAGAAGCTAGATGTGCAGCTTTTTCGAAACAAAGAAAAAGAACACATAAAGAAAAACTGGAGCCGTTTATATGGTGTCAAACAATCCATTAAATGCCTGCACCAAACACTCTTCCTTATCTGTCAGGCATCGATGGAATAAAACGAACCGTGTCCCAACAACCCACTAAACGAACAAGTCGTTAATGTGAATTGTCGACAAAAATTAAATGATCAGAAAAAAGAAAACGGAAATATAAAAAGAGCAAAGTGTGCAACAGCGACATTGAGGTCATCAAATATAACTACAGATACGGACGGGCATTTCGGTATATGAATGATATGTGATGACTAGTATTGAGACGATTAATTCGAATCGGAATCGGAGATCGGAAAAATTTGTGCCTATTTTCCGATGCCGAAACCAATTCTTTTAATTGTTTTTTGTTTCTTTGTTTCTGTTTAAAACTTAATTTTCTATTGTTGGTACTAATGATAAAATGATAAATATTTATTGATTTTATCAAACTAAAATTATAAATATTTATTGATTTTATGAAACTAAAATGATAAATATTTATTGATTTTATCAAACTAAAATTATAAATATTTATTGATTTTATGAAACTAAAATTATAAATATTTATTGATTTTATGAAACTAAAATCTATATATCCCCCCACCTCACAAGTGAATTTTTACGTTTGCGAAAATATATGCACATATTACATGTGTTTTTTTTTGATAATCCGAAAATCAAATAATAAAAAACAACAACTCTATAGCTGAATATTTAAAGATTTTAAAAGAATCGGAATCGTTAATTGTATCGGAATCGGGAATTAAGAACAGAATCGGTAATTGTATCGGAATCGTGAAAAATATTGGAATCGTCTCCCATCACGAGCTATAATCACAAACCAAACAAAGACAAATGGGAACCTGCGTTTGTGCGCGTTCATTGCACAGGCCGTGATCGTCCACCCGTTGTTTTGGTCTTAATTTGATGCTTAATTAATGACTAAAGAAGGAAAAGAATGATATATACGGGTGTGCATGCATATTAAATATGCGTGGAAATAAATTAAATATTGAGGAATATTACAGGTCACTAGCTAGCTAGTGCTAACTTAACATTAATTGAGTTTTCGGAATAAGAATTAAGGAAAACATTATTAATTAACAAAATAATGTTATAACTATAAATTTACAAGAAGATGAAAGTCATTTTTAGTGAAGAAACGTTAATTTAGTAAAGTTTATATAACTCGTGTGTTTGTAAGGAAAATTTCCGTGAATAAGACTACGTGAGTATTATGCGTATGTGAATATTAGACAACCTGGCACTGTGTTAGTATGCGTATGTTTACCTTGTTTTGGTAGTGCGTGTGTAGATGTGCGTGAAGTGAGTGATCATGTACGTGATTTTTGAAGTGTTCTTTTCTCTTCGCAAAGGCCCGGGGAGGAGTTGGGCGTACGTTCTTTGGGGTTCTGTTGAGGCGTGTCGGGTTGGATATGTCTTACCTGTTTATTTCGCCGTCAGTTCGCATCGGCTTGTTTATTTTACATAGGCTCACTAGATTTTGGCTTTAAAACAAGCGGGATCCATTTTCACTGGTTGAAAAATAAAAAGTTCGCACTTTCCTGTGAAAACTCACTTGCGTTTGGAAGTGAAGAAGAAAAGCGTATCGAAACAAACCGAATAAAGAAATAGGGTGGCTATTTAAGGCATTCGCTTTTTGGCGTTTGCTCAAATCGCATCTCTATCCACCACAGATTCTTACATTGGTCGTAGTCAATCGTGTGGCCTCGTCACTGCTGTAACCAAAGGAGTTTCCTTCCAAAAAACATCACAATTCAAGTTTAAAACAAGTCTAGTTGGAGAGTGATTCGTTTAGAAAAACGTCAGGATGAATAAAGTCGCTTTGTAGAGTTGACCGTGTCTGGGCGCATCTGATCAGAATAGAATATTGAGTAAGAAAAGGGTCACCACCTTCCATTAAAACAACAAACATATCCATAAAAATATGAATTTACTTTATTCGAAGAGAACGCTAGGTCGTCTAGCTTTTGTCACAAACAGAATGTGGTATATTGTGCTTCTTACACAAGACGATAACAGAATGCATTTGGTGCGCATCCAGCTGTGGGCGGAAATCAGCAGTCTTCCAGTGTGCATGTCAGTGGTGTGCTAATCGCCTATGTATCAATACACCGACCGAACTTCAACGCGACATAACACAAGATATTGCGCGTAAAATTAAACAAAAAATATATCTTATGTAATTGCTTCACAAATAACGATGATACTTAATTCTTTTACCAGACTTGAAAATCAAGATAAACATACCTTCCAAACGAATACAAACCGTGCATAAGCTTAAGGCCCAAAGGTCCATATGTGCCTCAGAACACGGTGCCCCCTCGACGTAAATTCACTAGAACAACTCGACAATCAACTAAATCCCATCCATTTACTGTGGCGGTCTCCAGATCCCGGAGAGCTTTCTACTCAAATAGCTTCTTTCCTCGTGCTACTGGCCTCTGGAACTCACTCCCTGCCCCCTGTTTCCCCGACAGTACTGACATGCAGAAATTTAAAATTAATGTAAACAGACATCTCGCTGCGCAGATCCCAGTTTAGGTTGACCCCCCCCCAACCTTCTCCCCTTTTCTTTCTTCTCAGTAGCCCCTTACGTCTTCAGTGGCGGCCTGCCTTGTTTGGGGTGAAGTACGTTATGAAATTTCTTTTAAAAAGCAGAGGCCAACTAAACCGCTGTGCTCGTAGTGCTGGAATATATATATACAGATATATGTCTCATTTTTGGAGTATTTAAAAATGAATTTTTGTTTCATAACTTGACATAACTCCTACTGACCTCTTATCTGGAGTGGACATTACTTTCGCCAAGACAAAGTGGCTAGACAAAATCAAATATCAATGTGTCCCTCTTTACTTGCCTCCCCATAAGGGCAGAGTTTGATAAAAGATCGGTTTTTAATGTGGGAAAATCCAGCTCCCCAAAACGGGGCACTCTGGATTCAGACAAAAATAAAGAAAATACCCCAGTCTCGAAGGATTTCTTCTTCACTGACCGAAGACAGAAATGATGAAGTGTAGTATCATAACACATATTACATGTATCTTCTAGCCAAGTTATGGTAGTCGGGTAATCCGTGTCACCGGCTGTGCAGATCAGTCGTGTCTCTGGTTATTCTTAATCACAGCATGCCACCTCGTATCTGAGAAGTCATTACTATTTCAAAGACGCCAGCCCATTTTTTGTGTTTTTTCTCTTAGCTAAATATTTGCCCATTTCAGGTCTGCCGTCTGCATCACGCGTTTATTCACCCCACTAAACATGCGGCATGTCGCATGTTCACATAGATATTGTCTTGAAACTAAACGTGAAATAAAATTGAATATTGCATAATTAGGCTCGCAAAAAGCATGATTCTATTGATGGCACTCTTCCAACAGAATAAGTCTAAGGTATTGGACTTCTGCTAACTGAACTAGAAATGAGAAAATCAGCTGTGCAGCGCCTTCACATCTGATTTAGTGTGTTTTCACTGCGCAGAAATCTGGGGAAACTGTTTCTATGCTTTGATACGACTCTCACCTGATTCGTCCAGTTCTTCTTAGATTAGGACTGCGCCCATGTATCGACCTGGAACAAACGCTAATAAAAAAAACAATGGCACCTTTTATACGGTTCACTAGTTTATTAATATTTCTGAACACGAAAGTAATGAACCGTGATTGTTTAAAGAACCTCTTCAAGCCATTGATAAACCGACCCTGGAGACACGTCTGCATCGGGCAAAAAGCTACAAAAAAAATTCGAAGTAATCTCACTCCTCTTCCAGTCCTGACGTCATTTCTTACGACTCGATCGCTTCCAGTAGCCGGGGAAAAATTGGATAGTTTGCCTTACTCCTAACTGTAATAAGAACCGTGTAGAATAAAAGCCTCATAGTAAGTTGATGGGGTGAGAAAAGAAAAGGTAGGCTGTGTCTGTTATACAACAGTACAACTGCGTCGATTTGAGATGAATTGTATCCCTTTGATTTGCGTCGTTGTCCAGAGGTTAAACTCTAGACTACAGACACTGTGATCGTCAGTTCGATCCTTGTATAAGTCAGTTATGCTGGTGACGGCTAGATAGCAAGAAACATGGATTACTTTTATGTACGTAAAAATTTTATTTTTAATATGTATAAATAAAAATACGCCTTGTTAAGGGCAACGTAATGCAGTCTTCGGCATGTAAGAGAACAGACTCTTTATCGCTTAAGAAGTGAAAAAATACAGACGTTGTCATTATCGCTAGGAAAAACAATAACTAATATATAACTTAATATGTAGGCGATAAAAATCGTATATATTTCCAGGCAAGGCGTCGAAACCCAAACGTCAAACTCCAGACTACAGACAATATAGTCGTCGGTTCGATCCTTGTCTAAGTTGAGCTGATGACGGCTAGATAGCCAGTAACACGTGGTCATGGATTACTTTTATGAAAATAAAAATGTTTTAAGAATATATATATATATATATATATATATATATATATATATATATATAAGTACATTTTATTCAGGGCGACGTAATGCAGTCCTCTGCATGCAAGAGAGGGAAAATACAAACGCTGTTATTGTCGCCAGTAAAATGACAAAAACAAATACATAACTTGTATATATATATATATATATATATATATATATATATATATATATATAAATATTTGTTATTGTTTATATTTTTATCTATGGACGTAAACGGTTCGTCTCTTTTCAATCAAGACTCATCAGCATAGAAGTACGACTATTCACCACCGGTCACACGATTCGAAACCCTGGACTACAAGTATTTTTCAACCTACAGTCCAACGTCGCTAACCGCTAGGCCAGTTCTGAACAGCTTATAAACAATGATAATTTTAACACATTAACGGCGGCGAAAGCGTACAGGCATTCAAACTTCTATAAGTGAAGGAACGATGCATAAAGCAAGTGACGCTACGCTGTGTTACTACTACCATTTTACAGTGCTTTACTTTTTAACGAGGAACTTATATATATATAATCCAGGTAAAACATCCACAGGGTAGTAATCCAAAGAATTTCAACCGGGTTTATAAATAGTGCTCAATATCGAATAGAGCTTTTATATGTGATTATTTTTATTTACACACATCTCATTTTATAATAACTGTTGATCGATAAAATCGACATGCCAGTGTCGCAGATTTTGTACATGTATGTGTAAATAAAATTAATCATATATATATATATATATATATATATATATATATATATATATTTATATATATACAATATTATGCAACATTCCAGTGATCAAGATTGTATTCATTTTACTGATCATCTTTTAAAAACAAAGACTTCGATACATTTTACGGACTGTTTCGTTCACAGACGAACATCCATTATTAGTATGTCAATCCCGAATCTTTAATCTAGGGACTCTTCAAAAACGTAAACGTTCTCCTTCAGAAAATGTACATAGCAAAACAATAAAAATAAATCACAAAAATCTTTTAAAAGGTGATTGGTAAAATGAATACAATCTTGGTAACTGGAATGTAGCCTAATATATGCTCTGTTGTTATATGGTAACGATCATCGAGCATTTACCCTATTCACTTGTAGTTAAAAACTTCAAAATATATTATAACAATCGAATCTCTTTCACATTTTCCTTTCAAAATGTTATACATGATGAATAAAACAATACATTGAAATGTACATATAAATGAATAATAAATTACCATCCACAATTAACATCGCAACGACAGACTGTGTCGCTGTATCACAGCTCTTCAGTACGGCTATATATATATATATATATATATATATATATATATATATATATATATATATATATATATATATATATATATATAATGGGTGCGTCTCTCTTTTTTTGGCCTGACTGTGGAATATTATACACGGCTGAGGACTCCATGAATATTATTAATATTTTATAGCTCATAAAAATACATGTTTCTGATATATATATATATATATATATATATATATATATATATATATATATATATATATATATATATATATATATATATATATACTACGAAAGAATCTTATGGCAAGTAAACTATATAGAAACTTTCGGGGGAAATAATCTAAGCTCTACTCACGTATTGAGCACTGTTGAAGTAAATACATAATATATACGTAACATATTATACGAGTGTACACCCTCCTTAAAGAATTACGGAAAAAATTGTGCTTCGTCTGTCTTCGCATTAATATTCATTTACATCTTTTCCCTTTTTTACACTTTCCAGCTTGAGACGTTTTCTTTTCTTCTTCTTGTTTTTTACTTCACAATTTGAGACGTTATTGTATATGAATATTACTAACGAAGTATAATTTCTTGTCCCGTTAATAGTGCTAATATATTAGTGAATAGACCATATTTCATAAAACATCTGTTGAGAATTTTATTTGAAGATCTACGATTTATTTTAAGCTAGAAGTATTTATCGTAGTGAAGTGAAGTCATTTTAATTTTTAATGGAATCTGTTTGCACATTTTTAAAATTTAAGTAAGATAACTCCTATATACTTCAATTTAAAATGAGTTGTTCCCTTTGCTGATTTTTAATTTAGGTCGTTATTTAAAATTGTTTCATATTAACAGTCGTCTGGGTCGGACAAAGTAATTTTTTAAAATAAATTCTAACTAAACGTGTTACTATATTGTCAATAATACGGCAAAATAATGAAAAATGAAAACTGTCTAGTCAGAAACAAAGTTTGATTTGTCAGCTTAAAGGCTATTTGGGTTTGACTTTGATAATAAAACAAAAAATATTTCATATTACCAGATGTCTGGACCGGACGAAGTAATTTTTAAAATAAATTGTAGCAAAGTACTTTATTATATTGCCAATAACATGTTACAACAATAACAAATGAAAATTGGCTAGTCAGAAGCAAAGTTAGATTTGTCCGCTTAAATGCTATTCAGGTCTGACTAAAAATCCTTCTTTTTCATATAATTTCTTTTTCTGGTTTAAGTAATTTTAAAAATAAATTGTAGCAAAGTACTTTATTATATTGCCAATAACATAATACAACAATAACAAATGAAAATTGGCTAGTCAGAAGCAAAGTTAGATTTGTCCGCTTAAATGCTATTCAGGTCTGACTAAAAATCCTTCTTTTTCATATAATTTTATTTTCTGGTTTAAGTCATTTTTTTTAATAAATTGTAGCTAAGTATGTTATTATATTGCCAATAACATAATACAACAATAACAAATGAAAATTATCTAGTCAGAAGAAAACTTTTATTTGTCAGCTTAAATGCTATTTGGGTCTGACTTTGATAGTCAGACAAGATAATTTTATATGTTAAATTTTATGACCGCTCGGTGGCGTTTGATAGCGTATAATTAGGTTCAGCTGCTTTCTAGAATCTCGAGTAATGGATTTGTCGGTCGGTCGGTCAGTCGGTCACGCTTCAAGTTGAAAAAAGTACTTTCGTCGTTGAACGCGTAGATTTAACGGACGTATCTTCTTTCAGCTGGATACAACCGTGTCTATAAAAGATTATGTCGATTGGTTAATCGGTCAGGCTTAAGTTTAAGAGAATTGATGTCTGTCTGTCACGTTTAAGTTTGAAATAGTATATTAGTTGATCTGTCGCATTTAAGTTTTAAATAGGATTTCTGCTGTTCCGTAACGCTTAGGTTTTAAATCAAGGGAGGCGCGATAGCACTCTATCCCTTAATAGACCTCACGAATGGCCTATGCTGGAAATCTCATTTCTTTGATCAATCATAACTCAAAAACCAATAAACCAAATTAGTTAAAACTTTGCACTATTTTTTTTATTTGATAGGTTCTATAAGTGTGTAGAATTTCAGCATCATTAGTCATGGCAACCCAGAGATCCAGAAAGTTCAATCATGAAATCATGTTATCTGTGTGTACGTATGTATGTGCCACCCTGTATCTCATCGACTATTTGATGGATTCAGCTGATTTTTGGCAGAGATAGAGGTTCTAGGGTCTAGTTGATGGCATTTTAATTTCAGTTTACCATATACATTAGTTTTCCAGAAAATTCCAAAAAAACTAAAAAAAAATGACCATTGTATTGAGGCATAGCCTTTACAAAAGTAGTGACATTCCATGAAAAATGCCAGTATACTGAAATCATATGCCCTTAATAGGGTTAAGATGAAAATTCATATACACTAAATGTACAAAAGCAAGGAAATTTCCAAATTTTTACACTTTTATTGTCATTAAGGGTATGACTACATATCAACCAAATCATTTCATTATCACATCACTACAGTATAAATCTCTATGCATGAGTGGATGAAGTGTGTGAGGTGCGCTGAAGAAAAATTTCTACCAGTAAAATACATAGCCCTGTTGGGCTCGCATACCCTTAATGACAATAAAAGTGTAAATATTTGGGAATTTCCTTGCTTTTGTACATTTAGTGTATATGAATTTTTATCTTAACCCTATTAAGGGCATATGATTTCAGTATACTGGCATTTTTTATTTTCGTCTGTCCCGCTTAAATTTTAAATAGGATTTCCGGTGGTCTGTCACGCTAAAGTTTTAAATAGGATTACTGTTGGTCTGTCACGCTCACATTTTAAATGGGATTTCGGCTGGTCCGTCACGCTTATGTTTTAAATAGGATTTTCGTAATTATCTCACGCTTAAGTTTCAAAATGTGTATCGTTAAACGCACAAACTGAATGGACGTTTCTTAAGAATATCCATTTTTGTTTTTAAAATTTTTGTTATGTACTTTTTGTTTTGTTTTCCTTTTTTTAGATTCAGCTGTAAAACTACTGAATTATTTATACTTTTTGTTTCATGAATATTTATGAGAATAAAAGGCTGAATATTCCGCCGGTGGAACTGAATGAAAGTTGAAAGAAAGGAACGTAAAGATGGATGAAGAAGAAGAAGAAGAAGAAGAAGAAGAAGAAGAAGAAGAAGAAGAAGAAGAAGAAGAAGAAGAAGAAGAAGAAGAAGGGGGATTAAAAAAAGAAGAAGAAAAGGGTAAGCAAAAAGTAAAAGAATAAGAATGGGTAGAAAACAAAGAAACTAGAAAAATAGGAAGAAGAAGAAGAAGAAGAAGAAGAAGAAGAAGAAGAAGAAGAAGAAGAAGAAGAAGAAGAAGAAGAAGAAGAAGAAGAAGAAGAAGGGGGATTAAAAGAAGAAGAAGAAAAGGGTAAGCAAAAAAGTAAAAGAATAAAAATGGGTAGAAAACAAAGAAACTAGAAAAATAGGAAGAAGAAGACACAGAAAGAAGAAGAAGAAGAAGAAGAAGAAGAAGAAGAAGAAGAAGAAGAAGAAGAAGGGGGATTAAAAGAAGAAGAAGAAAAGGGTAAGCAAAAAAGTAAAAGAATAAGAATGGGTAGAAAACAAAGAAACTAGAAAAATAGGAAGAAGAAGAAGACACAGAAAGAAGAAGAAGAAGAAGAAGAAGAAGAAGAAGAAGAAGGGGGATTAAAAGAAGAAGAAGAAAAGGGTAAGCAAAAAAGTAAAAGAATAAGAATGGGTAGAAAACAAAGAAACTAGAAAAATAGGAAGAAGAAGAAGACACAGAAAGAAGAAGAAGAAGAAGAAGAAGAAGAAGAAGAAGAAGAAGAAGAAGAAGAAGGGGGATTAAAAGAAGAAGAAGAAAAGGGTAAGCAAAAAAGTAAAAGAATAAGAATGGGTAGAAAACAAAGAAACTAGAAAAATAGGAAGAAGAAGAAGACACAGAAAGAAGAAGAAGAAGAAGAAGAAGAAGAAGAAGAAGATTTTGAGCGTTGGGTAAAGGATAAAAAGAAATAAAGAACGAATCGAGTGAAGGTAGGCAAAGAAAAACAGAAGGGTAGGATAAAAAGGAAGAAAGAATGATAGAAAAATTGGTGAAGAAAAAAAAGAAAGAAAAAAAGAAAAGATAAGAATTAAGAACAAAAGTTTAAAAAAAAACGAAAGAAAGGATAAGGGAAAATGAAAGCAACATAGAAACATAAACAAATGAATAAACAAACAAACAAGAGGATATAATACAGAGAAAAAGAAAATCGAAAGAAAGAAATAGAAAAAGAAATAATGATTGAAAAAAGAATAGGAAGAATGAAAGAAAAGGAATGAATGGAAAAAAAGGAAGAATGAAAGAAAAGGGGTGAATGAAAGAAAGAATGAAAGTAGAGCAGAAATAATGAAAGAAGGATAGAAAGAAAAGAAAAAAGAATGAAAGAAAAAAGGAACAAAGAAAGAATGAACGATGGAAGGAAATAAAGAAGGTAGAAAGAAAGAATGTAAGAAGGAATGAAAAATGAAAGAAAAAAAGAAAAAAGAAAGAAGGACGGAATGAAAAGAGAAAAGCAAGAATGACATAAAATGAACCAAAAAAGAATCAACAAAGAGAAGGAAAGAAAGAAGTGTAAAAAGAAAGAAAGAAAGAAAAATGAAAGAAAGAAACTAAAAAAGAAAAAATTCGAAAAGCCTAGAAAAAGAAACAAGATCGGATATTAAGATGCGTCCATTCGATCAGCGCGTTTAGCGATAGAAATATTATTTCAAACTTAAACGTGACAGAGATCAAAATTATATTTCTAAAGCAAACGTGAAAAACTGGCCGACCAAGAGACACACCCACTTATAACGGCAACTCTTAGGGGCTTCTCAGATAAGATGTGGTCATTCAATGAGCGCATTTAGCGTGAGCATGATATTTCAAACTGAAGCGTGACAGACCAAGTTAATTCTGACAAACCAGCGAACCGAACCCCTTTTTTCTAAAGAAATCTTTTTTTTTCTTTTAAGCTCGTTTTAATTTTGTATTGGTTTCTTTCTCTGACGTTTGTAATTGCGTCCACTCTATTCAATGAGAGCATCTGTCTGTCAGTCGGTCACACTCCAGTTCCAAATAGAATGTTGATCCCGAAAGATGCATAATGATTCATCATCAACAAACCCTCCACCTTAAACCCTAACCAAAACCCTAACCCTAACCCTAACCCTAACCCTAACCCAAACCCTAACCCTAACCCTAACCCTAACCCTAACCCTAACCCTAACCCTAACCCAAACCCAAACCCTAACCCTAACCTTAACCCTAACCCTAACCCTAACCCTAACCCAAACCCTAACCCTAACCCTAATCCTAACCCTAACCCTAACCGTGATAGAGGGGTGGCAACCTAGTAGTGTCAGAGCTACCCGGCTATCTGGGCTCTAGGTAAAATCCAGAATGATTCAACACCAGGATCCGTCGTCCTCTGGTTGTATCTCTGTGTGTAAGAAACAAAGGTGTATCAGGCTTGGAACCGCAAATCAATGGATTTTAAGTTGTGACGTTGCTTCTGTGCAATTCCTTTGTGTCTTCTAGACCAAACATTTTCCAAATGTGCATGCAACCGCTGAGCTTTGCTCTTCTCGGTGTCCGGCATAAACACCCGAAATCCTGCATGCAAATCTGTGGATATATGCTGTAAATACTCTCCCTTTCACTTTTTTGCTGATATGCTTGCTATTGAAGACACATTAATAGGTCTTGTATGTATCTAGAGAAAGCCCCTTTCGTCTTTTGATGTTTCCCCATGTGTCTAGCATTGAGGCATGGTATGTACATTCTCCCAAACATCATCTCCCCCTCTACGTATGTGACACTTCTCTGTCTTTGTCTTGTTTATTAACAGACCTTCTTCTTGTAACATGTTCGGTGCCAGTTTAGTGATTTGATTTATCTTAGATTAATCAGTTCTCAGCAAGGAAATGCCATCTACGTATTTTTTATCGGGAAGCCAATATTTTAAGACAGCCTGATCTGGTAGAACTAGACTGCATATTTTGGATCGATAGAGACTTTGTGTTAATCTCTCTATATTAACCATGATTCACTATTAAACTAATTAACAAATCATTATGAATTTTCGAACGAACAGAGCTGTTAGGCATAAGAGTAAGTAATGGAAGCCATATTTAGTGTTGTTTAGTTTCATTGAAAAGGGGTAAAAAAAAGGGGTCTGAAGTCATGGGTGAAAATTCAGAATTTCCAATTTTTGAACCGAAAAAAATATAGGCCGAAGAAGAATATAAAAAAAAATAGACCGAAGAAGAATATTAAAAAGTTAGGCTGAAGAAGAATATAAAAAAAATAGGCCAGAGAAGAATATAAAAAAAATTGGCCGAAGAAGAATATAAAAAGAATAGGCCGAAGAAGTATATAAAAAAATAGTTTGAAGAAGAATATAAAAAAATAGGCCGAAGAAGAATATAGAAAAAAAATAGTTCGAAGAAGAATATTAAAAAAAATAGGCTGAAGTAGAATATAAAAAAAAATAGGCCGAAGAAGAATATAAAAAAATATGCCGAAGAAGAATATAAAAAAATATGCCGAAGAAGAATATAAAAAAATATGCCGAAGAAGAATATAAAAAAAAATATGCCGAAGAAGAATATAAAAAAAATAGTTCGAAGAAGAATATAAAAAGAAATAGGCCGAAGAAGAACATACAAAAAGAGTTCGAAGAGCATATATAGAGGACGAAAGAATAGTCTGAAGGGCAATCATCTGGATAAGCAGAACCTGACCATCCAGGAAGCCGGCTCGATTAGAGGCAAAGAAAGCGATAAAGAGACAACGTGTGTGTATGGGAGGAAGAGAGCAAAATAAAGAAGATATATACAAAGAATCTTTCCTCGCACTGCTGGCCTCTGGAACTCCCTCCCTGCCCCCTGTTTCTCCGACAGTACTGACATGCAGACATTTAAAATTAATGTAAACAGACATCTCGTTGCGCAGATCCCAGTTTAGGTTGACCCCCCCTCCCCAACCATCTCCCATTTTCTTTTTTCTTAGTAGCCCCTTACGTCTACAGTGGCGGCCTGCCTTGTTTGGGGTGAACTATGTTAAAAAAAAAAATTTTAATAAAAAATGACAAATCTAGAAAAAAAAACAGAGAAAGACGGAGGAAGAAGATGGGGCTGAAGTTGATTATGAGAGAAACAATGAAAAACAGTACTGATAAACAGTCTCCTTGGCAGATGCCGATATTTGTGCGAATGTTTGGACCAGTCAGGTTTCTAATGTTCTCCTTGAGTGTCACGTCATTCATCAGAATATGCATCATGTGCAATTCGCTTTTTGCCAGGATAGTGACTAGTATTTGCAAGATGGATTGGAAGCATCTAATTAGAAATACGTCCAATCATCTCTATAAGAACATATGTCCGTTAGTCGATCTTTCTACCGCACCAGTAAGTACCTGACTTCTGATACAACTCTCTACCTGTCTATGAGTCAGATATGTCTTACGATGACGTACGGCTGTTGCATTCTGCTTACCTTATCGGGTGTGTACCCTAGCTAGTATTTACTTCTCTCCCACCGCAGGAAGATGTGACACAAGGTCGGAAAGTGGGTTTGAAGAAAAAGCCAGTGCCGAAGCACTCTAGCCTTCAAAAAATGCCTGGACAGCCCCGTCGGTATTCCCAGGTAGGGGCGCCTCAGGCGATTAGCAATAAACTAACCCCTTCTCAAAGAGAGAACGTAAATCCTGGGAGGGTGGACCTCCTAAAGCTGAACAGAACCATACCTCTGTCCGGCAGAAAAAAAGGCCACCTGGCTCAAATGGACTCAAATCTGTCGGGCAGATTGTCGAGGACGTATCCTTGACGCAGTAAGAAAGCTTTGATCTTGGCCAAAAGGCCGAGAAACCCTAGTTCGTCTTTGTTGTTCGGCGTATCTCGAGCTTTTGAACGCTAACGCGGCGACGCTGGCTGATTTTATAAGTTTATTTAAACATAAACAATAGACTAAGATTGAGTGGTTTGTACGGGAGAGAGAGAGAAGGACTAGAGAAATATATCGTCAGGCCACTTGGGGCTATATTGCTCCACCCACCCCGGCTACTGGCGAAAGACTGGCCGACTTTTTACGTCTGTCTCTATTGGAATCCAGGAACAAGAGACAGAAAAAACGCTAACAGACATGATGTCACTTCTGATTTCCGCTGTTACTCCTACCACCTTTCAATACGTTCTCCCACTCTCTGCGCCCCCTACAATCTAACACGGGTCCTACATCTGCATAATTTTTCCTGTTTTGACAGAGTAAAAGAATCGACTTCGCAATCTAGTAAAGGGAGTTTATCTCTTGTCTTCCCTACAGCCCCTTTCACACAGAAGAGAGGTTACTAGTCTTTCTCTGCTCAATGGTTATTTCTATAGAAAGGGCTCGACTGAACTTTAATCTCTCCTTCTGTCTACCACCACTGCACGGAATCTCTGTTTCTTCCTCTCTGTGTCTAGCATCAAACATCATTTACATGAACAGAGTTTCTTACAACACCACATTGCCATAGAATATGGACACAGCATGGTCATATTAAAATCCAATGTCAAAAATCACTTGTCATAAACTGTCCAAAGATTGTGATCAAATTTTCTTCATCCATTCGTCATGTTTAATCCACTCATAATATTCTTCGTCATCATTCAGCTACCAAATAGCATTTTTAGATGCGTTCGTACATCTCTATAAGAATATATTCCCGCATGTTGTTCTGTCACATTTAAGTGTTAAATAGCATTTTTAGATGCGTTCACGCAACCCTAAGCGGGCACAGGTCGGTCACGCTTTTTTACAATTAGCCTAATACTTTTCAAGGACAAAGGTCACTCAAGGATAAGGGTCAGTGGGATGGGATGATTGTCAGCTGAAAGATGAAGAACACTATGAGTGTACTAGATTTTATCGATCGAATGAATTAGGTTTGATTACCTATTGGAAGGTTTATAACAAGTATGTGTTGACATGGGATTAGAAAACGACTATGTTATAATCTGAAAAGAAGCAGTCATGCGGTAACGTTCCACAGACGAGACGCCCTTGCAAAGAATCTCTATATATAAAACTATCGCCTGTTGAAATAATATTCGCAGCGCTTAACGCTCAGATTGAATCAAGCGTATCCTTTTGTTTTATTTTTTTCAATGTTATTATATTTTTGTTTTTATGGAGATGGGGCATCCTACCGGATGTCAGACATTCACCCGCTATCTCAGAGACCCCAACCGAGATATCTTATTAGGATTATTACCTTCCTTTAAAAGCAACTGTTTGTATCTCTCTTGCACTTGGGTCACCGGGTATATTCGCCAGGTAGTTTGGTAAATTCCTTTTCATGAGCCCGGTGGCTCCTATGATTACTGGAATGATGCAAATCTTCCTAAGACTCTAGTTTATTTTCATGTCTTATATAAGACTTTATTATTTAGTTCTTTTCTATATATCAGCTCTGTTTAAGCCAACCTCATTAGGGACACTGACTTCAACTAGGGTTGTTACTCTCTCTTTCGTGTCCAATGACATTATGTCGGTGTGTGCCTCTTAACGAGAGTAAAGAGGGAGTAAAAATAGAAACGTTCAAGTGAAAAGCAACGAAAGAGGAAGGTTTAAGATGAAGAATGGCGAAGACAGAAACGAAAACAATTCCCTCGTCGATTGAAAGTTGCCAAAATGAATTTACACAAAACTAATCATCGATTAAAAAAACAAAAATTATTAAAGACAAAAACAAATCAAGACAATTTGATTTGAATAAATAAAAAAAGTCAGTCTTTAAAAATGACCTCACGTTTTTGCTTCTTTCAATTGACTCAAAATTCTTTATTCATTGAATACTAGCTGGCATATACGTCTAAAACGAGTAATCTCTCTCTCTATCTCTCTCTTTCTCTCTCTCTATCTCTCTCTTTCTATATATATATATATATATATATATATATATATATATATATATATATATATATATGAATGAAGAAATAGTGATAATTAAATAAATCAAAAGATTTATAACATTATTTATTGTAGTTCCAAGAATTCAATATCAACAATGGTCTGGCATACGATCATTTCAAAGACGATTAGGAATCATAGTTAATGTTCTTATTATATATATATATATATATATATATATATATATATATATATATATATATATATATATATATATATATATATATTTGTTATTGTTTATTATCTATGTACGTATACGTTTCGTCCCTTTTCAATCGAGACTCATCAGCATAGAGATATGACTATTCACTACCGGTCGTACGATTCGAAACCCTGGATTACAAGTATTTTTCAACTTAAATCCAACGTCGCTAACCGCGCGGCCAATATTTGAATAGCCGATAAACAATGATAATTTAACACATTCAAAAACGGCTTGATGTTCAGGCATTCTACTTCTATTAAAGAAGCAATGATGCATTATAAAGCAAGTGACGTCATGCTGTGTTTGTACTATATATATATATATATATATATTGTACATGTATTGTATTAGTTTCTGTAAATGTAAATCAGTAGAAACTCAAGTGTTTATAAAAAGTGATCAATAACAAGTAGAGCTGTTTATAAGTATACATTTTTATTTATACAAACATTATTGGTTACATATGTGCATACATGTTTCGGTTGCACTTTTCCCAGATCCATTTCTCGAAAATTATTGATCTGATGAGGTTGACTTTCTGGGAAAAGTGCAACCGAAACATGTATGCACATATGTAACCAATAATGTTTGTATAAATAAAAATGTATACTTATATATATATATATATATATATATATATATATATATATATAAGTATACATTTTTATTTATACAAACATTATTGGTTACATATGTGCATACATGTTTCGGTTGCACTTTTCCCAGAAAGTCAACCTCATCAGATCAATAATTTTCGAGAAATGGATCTGGGAAAAGTGCAACCGAAACATGTATGCACATATGTAACCAATAATGTTTGTATAAATAAAAATGTATACTTATAAACAGCTCTACTTGTTATTGATCACTTTTTATAAACACTTGAGTTTCTACTGATTTACATTTACAGAAACTAATACAATACATGTACGATATATATATATATATATATATATATATATATATATATATATATATATATATATATATATATTGTATGTGTGGTGTGTCATGCTTGTGTGTCTTCTATAGAAAGAAACGTTAGAGAATCTAAATAGAATCTAAAAATTTACCGGAGAAGACAATGGAAGTATTCTCGAATCCTTCAGTGAGCCACTAGAGGGGGGGGGAGCGATCATAAACCCCTTAAAACTTAAATATATTCTATATATGAAATTCAAATCATATGTATAAAATTTACTGGGGAAGACAATGGGAGTGGTCCTGAATGTCTAAGTACCCTCTTTACCTAAGGGACCTATGGGGGACGAACATGTTTTTAATCTTCAAATGTATCATATTTTGATAACATTCATATCAACTGTATAAAATTCTCCAGAGAAGACAATGGAAGTAGTCCCAAATCATTACGTTACCCTATATGTGCTGAATATCTACCTACTCCGACCATAGAGACAGAAACCCCTTAAAACTTCAAATATTTATATCCGATTTAAACGAAATGTTAACCAAGTGTAATAGGCACTAATCCAGAGAGTTTTCAAACATTTCAGCTTCTTCTGAATATATTAGGGGGTGAAACGAAAGGAGGGGGGCAGTAAAACAACGAAAGTAATATAGTGTTACAAGCATAGTGAGAAAGTACATAGAAGTTATCCTTATTTAATTCCAAGCAACGTCGGGTCTTCCTGTTAGTAGATTATAACTATTAAGTTGGTATAACTATACGATAGTTCATCGCTATTTATATAAAGTTAGGCAAGTGCATATATAGGGTGGGCCAAAATAAGGGTCCTATCTTTAAATTTGAATAACTTGAATTTGAATAACTTCCACAAAATAAAAGTTAAACTCACCAAACTTTATGTGTGTGTAGACTGACCCTTCCGAGATTTTTTGAAATAAACAAAACAAATTTTAGCCGAAAAACACTTCTTAAAACTTAGAAAAACTAAAGTATTGTTTTTTACACTGTTTTGAGTTTTTTAAGCAAAAATAATGTTTTCTAAATGAGGGTACGTTCCTTAGGGCTAATACGGCTCATGCTTGCTTCGGAAGGGGTCCTTTACTTATTCTAAAAAAAAAAATTTTTTAAATCAATAAATAAAAAAGTTATGAATTTTTAAAAATAGGACCCTTATTTTTGCCCACCATTTAAAAAGCGTTAAATGCCAAACAAACAGTTCGATTTTTCAAATAAATTATTTATTCATTTAAAACTTAGTCACTTTGGGGTTTTTTTTTGTAATAGAAATCGATCCAGATAAGTCATGAAGCCATTTGATGTAAAAAAAAAATGTTTTTTAAATACCACTTCAAGGTCAAAAACTAGCCAACGATAAGTGTTAGATGGATCGATTCCGACCCAGAAAACAGCAATTCTTCCCCCTTGGCCAGAAACATCGCCCATAGAATGTGAGGACTAAAGGCAGCAATAAGGGAAGCGAGAGTTACGTGGCTGACGAAAGAAAACCTATGGTTCACTTTCTACTCTCCTTAGTAATAGTAAATCTGTTTGATGGTGTTAACGGTCGTGGTTCAAATGTCAATATGGCGACGTGTGTTGAGAAATTTCGTCCCACTTTTGAAGCATTACATTTCGAAATGTCACTAAAAATGTCTATTACTTCTGATGAAGACGTCCTACGTCGAAACGTCTGGTTTTAAAATAAATAATTTTAAAAATCGCATTGTTTGTTTTGCTTTCAACCGTTTTTAAATGTAATTCAAATACCTGCAATGCTTCAACTGTTGGAATATATTCCCTAATATATTTATATATTTATATATTTATATGCACAGTGTCCACTCCTAAACTAATCAACAGATCATTATAAAGTTTGAAATGCAGCTGATAGGCATAACGGGTCGTAATGTTGGATATTTATTTAGTTTAATTTTAGTTGTATGCAAAAGGGGGTAAAAAAGGGGTTAAAGGGTTAGATTTTTATGAAATTTTAACAATAAGTATTAGACATTAGTTAATAAATATTTCCCAAATTTCAGATTACGTTGAGTATTACAAAGGGTTTTCAGGGGGAATAATATGGTCCCAACATCGCATTTGAAATTTCAAATATTTCAGATTTGCATTAAATTTAATCCAAAGTCATTAAACGCAAAATTTGCTGAATTTAAATTTCTTTTTCAGACCCTTTTATTTTAAGCCTTTAATTTGAGATATTTTCTATAATCAATTTCATGTAATGGATTTTGTTCAAAATTGTTATGAAGAGTCTAAACATATGTATTAGGATGATTATATTAAGGAGAGTAGAAAGTGGAACTTGGGTTTACTTTCGGCAACCTCGTAACTCTCGCTTCCCTTATTTTGTCTTTTCGTTCTTACATTCCATGAGCGATGTTTCTGACAAAGGAGGAATAATTGCTGTTTTGGAGTCGGAATCTATCCATCTAACACTTATCGTAGACTAGTTTTTCGCCTTGAAGTAGTATTTTTTAACTCGTTAAACCAAGTATCTTATTGCCTCCTCTAAAGCGATTCCCATAAAAATATATATATAGATAGATTTTAATCATCGTAAGAGGACATAAAAGTGGTGCAAAACTGTTCTGGCCGGTTAATTAATTTTACCCATCCTGGGACATGTATCCCTCTACTTCGCTATAACTATTTCCCTTGCATCATCTGATTTATAATTTTAAATTGTCACCCTTTTAACATTCTTCTAGTTAAAATAATGACGGTTCATATATGTGCGAACATTAAAAAAAAATATTTTTGCTACTTGTTTTATTTAATAGCTCAGTAAAATGTGTTTGTTTGTTTGTTTTTTTTTACAAGAAAAAAGAAAGAAAATCACCCTATCCTTAATTTTAATAAATAAAACACAGAATAATAAAAACATAGTTTTTAAACAAAATTTACTCTTTATGGCGTTAAATTTAAAACAAAAACATCCTTAACTCACTTAAGATCGTAAAAAGATAATAATATTTGCAGTTTTTCAAATCGAAAAAAAGGTGTACCTAAAAAAATAAAATACAGTGAACACGATTCTAAATTCAGTTATTTAATTGCTCAGTAAAATGTGTGTTTTTTTTTAAGTAGTCATTTTTAAATCAATTATTTTTTAAATTAAAAAAAATGATTTAATAAATGTGTGCTTTAAAACATAATTTCTAATAAGATTTTAAAAACAAACTCAAAACGTGTTAAGAAAACAATCAAAGTAAATATATCATATTTGAGCGACTCGTAAGATAAATCTCAGAAAATGTGTTGTCTAAATGTTATTAATTAAATAACGCGCCCTTGTCGTGCGTCCATCTTTCCCTCTCCTATTTCTCTCTTTCTCTCTCTTTTTTTCTCTCTTTCTCTTTTCTCTCTCTCTCTGTCTTTCTTTCTCTTTCTTTCTCTCTTTTTCTATGTCTTTATCTATCTCTTTCTCTCTTTTTTGAAATAGAACTTTCTGTGTGTTCGAAATAGAACGTTATACTTAATAATCAGAGGGCGGGTAACAAAACATTTGGGTGGGCGCCGGCTGTTCCATCAAATTCCATTACAATCTAATTAAATTATATAACTTAATTATATAGATTGAAAAAAAAACAATGCCTTTAATTAATTCTATTCATAATTTTTATTAATATTATACTTATCGAGGAAAATATTTTAATACTTTAAAATCTGAATAAAACCATCATAAGTGTATATTTGCGAATATTAATTTATTAGAAACTTTACAACAAATTAATTATGTAAATTTGAAAGACGTGTAATGTTTTGGGAAGTTTTGGAATGGGTATATATAGGAGCTGATGAATAAATATAAAAAGAGAGCGATAAAAATAATAATATATTTTCGGTTTCAGATAGACAGACAGACAGACAGATACATAATCTTCATTATTAATAGATATTAATTAAAAAAATGAGTTGTATATTTTTGTACAAAATCGGCTCCAAATTAAAAAAAATAAATTGAAGACTTATCTTATTTATCCAACGAGAAGCGTTTAAAATATCTCCACAAATGTTTCTTAAAGAGAAACCGTTAAAGATTTGGCGGTAAGCCGCTGGCGCCGATGACAACACTGTATGAAGAAAGGACACAAAGTTGTTTGCAGTGCAATTAATATCTGTATCAACATGTCATCACCCAACAAAATACGCACACTTTCTATACGTCAAATAAACACTACTTAAAACAACCCGTGAAAGAAAATACGCACAGAGTTAACTGTTCCTGCTCACACATCAGAAGAAGCTTAACACACGCTGAAAATATTTTTACGAAAATATTTCTGGATTCAGTTCATCGCCGTACAAACTTGTAAATCTTTTACACTTTATGATGTTCAGAAAATATTTAATATATGCTACTTCATTTACTATAACCCGCCATGAAAAAAAACACCTTATATTTTAAATTAGCTTTTGCGACCCGGTGCTGCCCACGACTTATTGATTGCACATGTTTTAAAACATTACAAAAATTATAAATCTATGACGTCACGCCAAATCTATAATTACTTTGTTAGGAGAATGTTTTAAGCTCTGTTTGTAAAAAGTTCCAGCAGCTCAGTTGGGAGAGAATCTAATTGCCGATCTCAAGGTTTCGGTTTCGATTTCTGGTCAGTGCATCCGCTTTATCCGTAGGGAATTTATTATTTATTATTTACTATTACTGTAATATTTTCCATTTCTAAAAGTTGTTAAGATCTCTGATATTTTGAAATAAGACAAATTATGAAATGTATTTATTAAGTTTAAAAAGTTGTGAATGACGGAAAAATTGTGATGGACAGACGGATAAAATGATATATATATATATATATATATATATATATATATATATATATATATATATTCCATGAAAAATGCCAGTATACTGAAATCATATGCTCTTAATAGGGTTCAGATGAACATTCATATACACTAAATGTACAAAAGCAAGGAAATTACCAAATTTTTACACTTTTATTGTTATTTTTAAGGGTATGACTACATATCAACCAAACCATTTCATTATCACATCACTACAGTATAAATCTCTATGCATGAGTGGATGAAGTGTGTGAGGTGTGCTGAAGAAAAATTCTTACCAGTAAAATACATAGCCGTGTTTTGCCTGCATACCCTTAATAACAATAAAAGTGTAAAAATTTGGGAATGTCTTTGCTTTTGTACATTTAGTGTATATGAATCTTCATCTTAACCCTATTAAGGGCATATGATTTCAGTATACTGGCATTTTTCATGGAATGTCACTACTTTTGTAAAGGCTATGCCTCAATACAATGATTGAACTTTCTGGATCTCTGGGTTGCCTTGACTAATGATGCTGAAATTCTACACACTTATAGAAGCTATCAAATAAAAATGTTGTGCAAAGTTTTAACTAATTTGGTTTATTGGTTTTTGAGTTATAATTGATCAAAGAAATGAGATTTCCAGCATAGGTCATTCGTAATGTCTATTAAGGGATAGAGCGCTCTCGCGCCTGCCTTGATATATATATATATATATATATATATATATATATATATATATATATATATATATAATCCATTCTTGAACCATGATCACGAAATCAGCTGATAGTTTTTAAAAACTATTTGAGTAGTTACATTCATAACATGGTACGGCACTTGTACCAGACAGTTATTGAATCAACACCAAATTCAGACGAATATTTGTTTAGTTATTTTTTATAATAGAAAGTGCGAACCTCAAAGATATGCAAACCAATAAAAGCTATACACAATGGCATCGTTAACACAACCCCATAAGTAACTTCGTCTTTAATTATTTACCTTAAGTGATTAATGTTACGTTTATAAAGACTAATTACAGTAAAGACACTCTCGTAAGTACAGTGGGTGGTGCGAATCAGACATTAACGTAGAAAATATATATAGCCATTTGTTGATACTTTGTATAAGCCTCCGTGGCCCAATGGATAAGGCACCGGCCTCCTAAGCCGGGGATTGCGGGTTCGACTCCCGTCGGGGGTGATTCCTTTTACAAATGTAAATTGCAGATTAAAAAAAAAAAAATGAACTGATTTTATACCGCAATATGTTTATAAGGAAGCTAAAGAAAACTACGGCCAGGTCTCAACTATTCTACACATAATCAGTTGTGTTTCCTATTCTACGAATGGTCGATGTGGTCACCACGTTCAGCACTGACAACATTGATTTGATATGAGAATCCCTCCGGCCACTTTTCAGAATATCGCGATCTATTGAGTTGATCGCTGTTGTTGTTCGATGTTAAGATCATTAATGTTAATGGGTAGCGGTGGAACATATACACGAAATTTTAAATATCCTTACAAGTCTAAATCTTACAAGGTGAGCTCTTGGGATATCGAACTTCCATCCCCTTCCTCTTGTCGTTATTGGTAAGTGACTGAAAAAGGCGAAGTCTGTAAGGTTTAAAATGTAGACGTCTTAGCAGATATCATCGATTGGATATATACGCAAGAATTTCGCGCCAAATAATTTCTTTATTTCAATAATGAGGATAGACTAATCATATGAAAATCAGGAACAAATTCCAGGTTACTATCAAATATAAAAGAGTGTATTTTATACTCAAATCAATTTCTATTTCTTTTTGTCATAAACAAAACTAAATAAAATAAAATGAAATATTTTTTAAAAACAATACAGGATGGTCATACATCAAATGCATAATAAGAGCAGAATTCCAAAGATGTTGCATTGTCGAGCTACTCTTAATTACTTATATTTGATAGTATCATTCTAATCGTTAACCTGAACTCTACACACATTTATATATATATATATATATATATATATATATATATATATATATATATATATATATATATGTGTGTGTGTGGGTGTGTGTGTGTGTGGGTGTGTGTGTGTGTGTGTTTGTGTTTGTGTTTGATTACTAGTTTTTATTATTAGCGATAATTGCTATGTAAAAGCTAATGGTAATTGCACTTCCTCAAGCTTGAGAGAGTTAACGCCCCTATTTTAGGGACGTATATATCATTTACGAACGCTCTGTCTGTTAGCCTAATGGATAAAGTTGACGACGATCAACTAGTATCTACTCATCCCTTTTCCAATGAAGAGAATACGCATAATAAAGAAGTTAGCTTTTTCTCATTTGATTTTTTTCTAAAGGTCTGAAGAAGCTGGTTCTTTCAAGAGAGCGCCGCTGAAACATGTATGCACACGTGTGTCCAATAATGTTTGTATGAATAAAAAGTTATATAATATTTATGCATATATAGTATCTATTCTTTATACCATGGTCTCGAAAGCAGTTGATATCATTTTTACAAAACAATATTTGAGTATTGATTTACTCCTCTCCAGGAGTTAGGCACAAGGCCAGTTTTTATCTTACTCCCACAAGTAAGATGTCACCCAAGGTCGGGTCGGGAAAGTGGGGTTTAAAAATTGCCTGGGCAGCCCGTCGGCATTCCCCGGTAGGGGGGCGCCTCAGGCAGTAAGCAATAAACTTACTCCTCCCCAAAGAGGGGAGGCGAAGCCTGGGAGGGTGGACCTCCTAGAACTGCACAGGACAGACCCATAGACCGGCGTAAATCAAGCCTCGAAGGCCAAGACAATACCAGTCTATGGGGTGCAGTATCCATCGGAACAGATACTACACTTTGATCTTAGCCGACTATGCTCTTGTACCAGACAGTTATTGGATCAGAGCCAAATTCAGACGAATATTTTGTTTAGTTAGTTTTAATAATAGAAAGTGTTAAACTCAAAGATAGTCAAACCAATAAAAGCTATAAACAATGGCATCGTTAACACAACCACATAAGTAACCTGTTCTTTAATTATTCACCTTAAGTGATTTACGTTACGTTGATAAAGACTAATTAAAGTAAAGACACTCTCGTAAGTACAGTGGGTGGCGCGAATCAGAAAAAATATATAGCTTTTTGTTGAATGCTTTATGTTTCGTAGAGAGAGACTAATTACAGTAAACACACCTTCGTAATTACAGTATTTGGCACGAATCAGACATCAGCTTACAATATTTATTTATATATAGAAGTAGAATGCTCTAGACGTTAAGCCCGCCTATAAAGCGTTAAAATTATCACCGTTTATTCGCTATTTAAAATTGGCCTAGTGGTTAAGGCGTCGGATTCGAGTTGAAAAATACTTGTAATCCGGAGTTACGAATCGCATGACTGGTAATGAATAGTCATATCTCTATGCTGATGAGTCCCGATTTAAAAAGGGCGAAACGTATACGTACATAGATAATAAACAATAACAAATATTTATTATTATATATATATATATATATATATATATATATATGCATGTTAGTGTTTTGCATACTCATTCATCCGCCCGAAGATGACCGACGTCGGTCGAAAACGTTCGCGAAAATATGGCGATTTTTATAAAGATGGAGGTCAATACCAAATCGGTCGTGCGACGAATCGAAAATTAAATAAAAAGAAGCTTGCGCTCCTGTTTAACCAAACATGCATAAGAGAAGGGATGCTGCCTGATTACACAAATATATATATATATATATATATATATATATATATATATATAAATATATATATATATATATTGTGTATTTAGGCGACATTTTCTCACTTATGCAAACATTGTTAAAATAACAGAATTCGTCTATTTAATTATACCTTTTTATTTCTTCAATTGTTTTTCTGATGGTCTTTTTTGTATAAAAATCAACAAAATGAATAAATGTTCCATAGGTTTCACAGGTTTCACGAACGTTTTCGATTCTTCATCGAATCCCTCTCTGGTGTCAAGAGCAAATGAATAAAAAAAGCTGGAGAAAGAAGGGAATTTTAAAAAGACAGCGGAGAAACGCGCATAGAACGTTTTTCGCATTGTTCCAGGAAATCGTTGACAATTTAAATTCAGCAACGCTTCATGGCATCACAGAACAAAATCGCATTACGTTAAGCATTTTAAAATGTTTCCACTGGTTTCATATGTGATGTGGTTAATTTTAGGTAGTTGTCTTTTGATGTAGATAGCTTCCAGTATTTAAATTTTTTTTAAATTGCTTTCGGAATGTATAATGTTAGTGTTATTAACTAGAATTTTTCTTAAATCAGAGGGAGGGCAGTTATGTTTTTGCAGATGTTGGTAAATTGAGCTAGAGTTTACAAGATGCATGGTGAGGCGGTGGGATAGGGTAGTGCTTGTAAAACCAATGTAGCTATTAGCTTTATTATTATTATGAGAGTCACATTGCTTTTGACACATGAGGATGATTCGATGTAGACGTTCGCGAAACCTATGGAACATTTATTATTTAAAAAAAATTTTAATTCAAAAATAGACCATCAGAAAAATTGAAAAAATCAAAACGTATAAATAAACAGACGAATTCTGTTATTTTAACATTGTTAGCATAATATATATATATATATATATATACATATATATATATACATATATATATATACATATATATATATATATATATATATATATATATATATATATATATATATATATATATATGCTTTGTGTTCATACTTTGTATAAGACTCCGTGACCTAATGGATAAGGCACCAACTTCGGGTTCGACTCCCGTCGGTGGTGACTTGTTTTACGAATGTAAATTACGAGCTTATCCAAGAAGAATTTTTTTGTTATTACGCAAAATGTTTATAAAGAAAATGAATAGAAAACTAAAGTCAAGTCAAAAGCATTCTCATAATCGATGCGATATGACAATTCATCCCAGGCCCAAGACCCATTTAGTTGATCGCTGTTGTTATTAGATGCCTAAAGTCATCAAGGGTGGCAGTGGAACATAAACATGAGATGTTACTTATCCCGTCACCGTCTGAGGATAACGCATGGCTATCACCAAGAACATCGTATTAAAATGTTCCATCCGCTTCCGTTTGTCGTTATTGGTTAGTTCCTAGACGCGGCGTAGTTGTAAGGTTTCAAATGTAGACGTTTTATTAGCAAAGGCCAGGTTGTGGATTTAGTTCAGTTCATAGACTTACGTACACTTCTCTTATACACAGACACCTATTTTTTTAAAACTGTTAACCAGCATCGAGTGATCTTAGGTGAGGGTGGGTTAATGTCGAAATGCTGTTGCAAAACATACTCAACCATGGCAACCGAATTTCTTTTTCTAAACATGTCCCACCTGTTATTAAAGAAATTAATTGAACCAGGACCCAATTTTTTGTTTAATTACCTGTTTACGTTTTTGTAATAGAAACAAGAAATCCATGATCAATGCCGTCCGCAGCACAACCAAATAAGTAACCTCGTCTCTCATCATATATCTTAAATGGTTAAATGTTACGCAAAGCCAGACTAATTACAGTAAGGACACTCTCGTAATTAAAGTTTTGGTATGGCTTAGTAATCAACTTACACAATATATATTGCCTTTTTTGACACTGTGTACAAGCCTCCGTGGCCCAATGGATAAGGCACCGGCCTCCTAAGCCGGGGATTGCGGGTTCGACTCCCGTCGGGGGTGATATGTTTTTTTAAAATGTAAATTATCAGCTTATCCAACAAGATTAATTTTTGTTACACAAAATTAAAGAAAAGTAATAGAAAACTGTAGCGAAGTCAAAAGCATTCTTCTCACAATCAACTTTATTTCCTGTTTTACTGAAAACATCGATATGACGATTCATCCCAGACCATTCTTCAGGATATCAAGATGCATTGAATAAATCGCTGCTGTTATTAGATGTCTGAAGTCGGAGATTGCGGGTTCGACTCCCGTCGGGGGTAGTTTCTTTTTCGAATGTAAAATAGAGGGTTATTCGATAACGATTGACTTTTATTACGAAATATGCATACATATAAAGCAAAGTTGTCTGTATGTGTGTCGCGCCATCACAGTCACATAGTTGAGTTAAGATAAAACTAACAGTATTGTTCTTGAACATTTTTTAAAAGTCGTACGAAATTAAAAGTACGTAAAAATAACATTAGAAACAAATTTTCCGCCATTTTTAGCATTCTCATTACAGCATATAATAATTTTCTACCTGTAAGAAAAATAGATAAAACAACATGATAACATTAGTAAAGATTGATTTTTTTACGTCGCATCATTGCACTTATTCGATTTTTTTTCAATTTATCATTGTGTTGCTTTATTTAAGAGAATCGGACTATTATAGATCGATGCAGAGAGATCTCTATGCCGAACTCTCAAACACTAAAACGTAATAAAATTAATAGACAAATATATAGAAGGGAGATGTTCAGAGTGTCCAGAAAAACTGATAAAATAAAAGAGTTAGGAATGAAAACAGAACGAATACTAGTGTGTATTGTGAGAAAATTGTCCCGGATTTTTGCTTTGTTTTGTGTGTTGCTTTCTTACAAGCTATTTCGGCGTCATGGTGGCAGCTAATATTGATTTGAAGCTTATACCGGAGTTTACTTGTTCTGACCTCAGCCAATCCATTATCGAATTGATTGAGAAGGCTGTGCTAATTTGTCGGCTGTGCTTTATTAGAAGATTGAATGCATAATCCCTGTGCGTTTTACACGCGGCGTTATTGCGGCGTGCCAACAATTGAGTGAGGAAAGAAAAGGGGAGTATGTCTCCATAAAGGAGACTGTATTTACAACGTTCGCTCTGGACTCCTATACGACGTATGCGCAGTTTGTGGCACGCCACATGCACCCGGGTGAAACTGTAGATTTTTTTTCTAACGGACCTGCGGAAGCTTTACGTACCATTCGATATAATATAACAGATTGAGGCTTTAAAGTAGCCTTTGCCCGTCGGTTGCCCGACCATATCCGACCGCTTCTACGAGCTTGTTTTCAAATGCAGGAAATGAGAGCTTCTGGATCGACCGAGACATATATTGAAAGATGACCCATGTAGCCTCTCATTAATTACGGTAGCGGTGGGGGCCAATACAACCCAAGGACAGCCAGACGAAGAAAACCAAGATAAGGTGTTTCAAATGCGATGGAATTAACAACTCACCTAGGGATTGTCTCGCTCGGCGCGGCAGACGGAAAGCTTAGGACCCCCAACTTCGGAGAAGTGGTGAACGTTGTTACCGATGTGAAAGACTAGGCCCCACTTCTCTGGATTGTCCTGAAAAAGGTTTAAGGGACAACAGCTACGCGCCGACTTTTCCCCCAGACAAGATGTGAACTCAGCGCTGTCAACTGTTAGAATAGCCGTAGACGTGAAGGGGTTCAATTGTACTGGTTTATTCTAGGTGCTCTTGTATCATAGTGAGCAAAAACAGTGTGCCGGATGTAGCGAAAGAAGACCATCGAGGTAGTTACTATCGCTGGGAGAACGCAGGCAGGTGGAGGTGGGTCTTTTAGCCTCCGACTCAAGAGTGGATGTGCGCTTGTAATTGAGGTCCCGGTAACGGTGTGGGACTCGCGTGGGTTCGACCCTTTGATTGGGATAGACGCGATAATAGCTGGAGGCGGAGTATTCCTCTGGTAAATCAGAGGAAGTCCGATTTCCTGACGAGCCAGTTTCTGTTTACGAGGCTGCGACAGCCCTTATCATTGAAGAACCCGATTTTCTCGCGATGTTTAACTAACAACAAAATTAATGACCTGCTACGTGGAAATTGGCGAAAGGCAAGGCGCCCGACAAGCTGAAAAACCGTGTCACTGAGTATTCAATGCCTGTAACAGTCAGGATACTATTTGAGGAAAAATGTACAGCGATGGATCAAGAAAGGCTGGCTGGCTCCCTATGACGAACAAAAGATTGGAACCCCGAGAGGGTTGCTTCCGTTGATGGCTGTCGTCCAGCAGAATAAACCAAAGGTGTGCCTTGTAATGGACTACAGAGAACTCAACCTCCATGCGGATGCATATATTGCAGACGCTGATGGAATGAAGAAAGCGGGGATAAATATAGCCTTGCTGGATCTCCGATCAGTTGAATTTCAAGCGTGCACTGCTGAGTCAGGTTGGCCCTTCCAGGCCGTTGTTTTCTAAGGTTGATAGCACTGTTTAACGAGGTTGGGATTTGGTTTGAATGTGGCTCCGCAAATAATGAGATCCATTGTGAACGCAGTCTTATCACAAGACAACCCCGACTTACATTCATGATGAGTATGTGGATGAAAGTGTCGCATACGCAACCAGTGTTGCTAGAGATTTGTTACGCTTTGAACTGGTCAGCAAAACTCCGAACGATCGAATGATAGGGCGCAGGTGCTTGTTCAACCCGCTTCCGCTTGTCGTTATTGGTAAGTTACTGGACGCGGCGTAGTCTCTAAGGTTTCAAATGTAGACGTTTTATTAGCAATAGACAAGTAGTGGATTTAGTTCAATTTAAAGACTTGGGTAAACTTCTGTTAAATACAGACACACATTCTTTAAAACTGTTAACCAGCATCGAGTGATCTTAGGTGAGGTTGGGTTAATGTCGAACTGCTGTTGCAAAACATACTCGACCATGGCAATCGAATTTGTTTTTCTTAACATGTCCCACCTGTTGTTAAAAAGATTAATTGGACAAGTGCCCAACTTTTTGTTTAATTACCTGTTTACGTTTTTTTTTGTAATAGAAACAAGAAATCCATGATCAATGCCGTCCGCAGCTCAACCAAATAATTAACCTCGTCTCTCATCATATATCTTAAATGGTTAATGTTACGCAAAGCCAGACTAATTACAGTAAGGACACTGTCGTAATTAAAGTGTTGGTATGGTTTAGTCATCAACTTACACAATATATATTGCCTTTTTTCGGCACTGTGTACAAGCCTCCGTGGCCCAATGGATAAGGCACCGGCCTCCTAAGCCGGGGATTGCGGGTTCGACTCCCGTCGGGGGTGATTTGTTTTTTAAAAATGTAAATTATAAGCTTATCCAACAAGATTAATTTTTGTTACGCAAAATTAAAGAAAAGTAATAGAAAACTGTAGCGAAGTCAAAAGCATTCTTCTCACAATCAACTTTATTTCCTGTTTTACTGAAAACATCGATGCGATATGACGATTCATCCCAGACCATCCTTCAGGATATCAAGACGCATTGAGTTGATCGCTGCTGTTATTAGATGTCTGAAGTCGGAGATTGCGGGTTCGATTCCCGTCGGGGGTGGTTTCTTATTCGAATGTAAAATAGAGGGTTATTCGATAGCGATTGACTTTTATTACGAAATATACATACATATAAAGCAAAGTTGTCTGTATGTGTGTCGCGCCATCACAGTCACATAGTTGAGTTAAGATAAAACTAACAGTATTGTTCTTGAACATTTTTTAAATGTCGTACAAAATTAAAAGTACGTAAAAATAGCATTAGAAACAAATGTTCCGCCATTTTGAGCATTCTCATTACAACATATAATAATTTTCTACCGGTAAGAAAAATAGATAAAACAACATGATAACATTAGTAAAGATTGATTTTTTTACGTCGCATCATTGCACTTATTTGATTTTTTTTCAATTTATCATTATGTTGCTTTATTTTAGAGAATCGAGCTATTATGGATCGATGCAGAGAGATCTCTATGCCGAACTCTCAAACACTGAAACGTAATAAAATTAATAGACAAATATATAGAAGGGAGATTTGCATAGTGTCCAGAAAAACTGATAAAATAAAAGAGTTAGGAAGTGGTGAACGTTGTTACCGATGTGAAAGACTAGGTCCCACTTCTCTGGATTGTCCTGAAAAAGGTTTAAGGGACAACAGCTACGCGCCGACTTTTTCCCCAGACAAGATGTGAACTCAGCGCTGTCAACTGTTAGAATAGCCGTAGACGTGAAGGGGTTCAATTGTACTGGTTTATTCTAGGTGCTCTTGTATCATAGTGAGCAAAATCAGTGTGCCGGATGTAGCGAAAGAAGACCATCGACGTAGTTACTATCGCTGGGAGAACGCAGGCAGGTGGAAGTGGGTCCTTTAGCCTCCGACTCAAGAGTGGACGTGCGCTTGTAATTGAGGTCCCGGTAACGGTGTGGGACTCGCTTGGGTTCGACCCTTTGATTGGGATAGACGCGATAATAGCTGGAGGCGCAGTATTCCTCTAGTAAATCAGAGGAAGTCCGAGATCCTGACGAGCCAGTTTCTGTTTACGAGGCTGCGACAGCCCTTATCATTGAAGAACCCGATTTTCTCGCGATGTTTAACCAACAACAAAATTAATGACCTGCTACGTGGAAATTGGCGAAAGGCAAGGCGCCCGACAAGCTGAAAAACCGTGTCACTGAGTATTCAATGACTGTAACAGTCAGGACACTATTTGAGGAAAAAAGTACAGCGATGGATCAAGAAAGGCTGGCTGGCTCCCTATGACAAGCAAAAGGTTTGAACCCCGAGAGGGTTGCTTCCGTTGATGGCTGTCGTCCAGCAGAATGAACCAAAAGTGCGCCTTGTTATCGACTACAGGCAACTCAACCTCCATGCAGATGCATATACTGCAGACGCTGATGTTTGCACCAGCATACTGAGGGAATGGAGACAGCGAGGATCAAATATAGCCTTGCTGGATCTCCGACCAGTTTAGCTTCAAGCGTGCACTGCTGAGTCAGGTTGGCCGTACCAGACCGTTGTTTTCTAAGGTAGATACCACTGTTTAACGAGGTTGGGATTTAGTTGGAATGTGGCTCTGCAAAAAATGGGGTCCATTGTGAACGCAGTCTTATCACAAGACAACCCCGACTTACATTCATGATGAGTATGTAGATGAAAGTGTCACATACGCAACCAGTGTTGCTGGAGATTTGTTACGCTTTAGACTGGTCAGCAAAACTCCGAGCGACCGAATGATAGGGCGCGGGTGCTTGTTCAATCCGCTTCCGCTTGTAGTTATTGGTAAGTTCCTGGACGCGGCGTAGTCTGTAAGGTTTCAAATGTAGACGTTTTATTTGCAATGGATAGGTAGTGGATTTAGTTCAATTTATAGACTTCGGTAGACTTCTCTTTAACACAGACACCCATTCTTTTGAAACTGTCGAAATGCTTTTGCAACACATACTCCACCATGGCAACCGAATTTGTTTCTCTAAACATGTCCCACCTGTTTTTAAAGAAATTAATTGGACCAGGGACCAACTTTTTGTTTAATTACCTGTTTACGTTTTTTAATAGAACCAAGAAACCCCATGATCAATGCCGTCCGCAGCACAACCAAATAATTAACCTCGTCTCTCATCATATATCTTAAATGGTTAATGTTACGCAAAGCCAGACTAATTACAGTAAGGACACTCTCGTAATTAAAGTTTTGGTATGGCTTTGTCATCAACTTACACAATATATATTGCCTTTTTTCGACACTGGGTACAAGCCTCCGTGGCCCAATGGATAAGGCACCGGCCTCCTAAGCCGGGGATTGCTGGTTCGACTCCCGTCGGGGGTGATTAGTTTTTAAAAAATGTAAATTATAAGCTTATCCAACAAGATTTTATTTTATTACGCAAAATTAAAGAAAAGTAATAGAAAACTGTAGCGAAGTCAAAAGTATTCTTCTCACAATCAACTTTATTTCCTGTTTTACTGAAAACATCGATACGACGATTCATCACAGACCATCCTTCAGGATATCAAGACGCATTGAGTTGATCGCTGCTGTTATTAGATGTCTGAAGTCGGAGATTGCGGGTTCGACTCCCGTCGGGGGTGGTTTCTTTTTCGCATGTAAAATAGAGGGTTATTCGATAACGATTGACTTTTTATAACGAAATATACATACATATAAAGCAAAGTTGTCTGTATGTGTGTCGCTTACAGAAACTGTGTACAGAGTGGGTCAGACTGACCCATGCAAAAGTATTCTCACTATTTGTTATTACGATACTCGTGGTCGCCCTGGACAGAGGCACTAATCCTTTTAAAACTGTTTAAACCAGCATCGAATGTTTTTAGAATAGGGCAGATTAATGTGGAATTGTTTTCGTAAAGCATACTCTACCGTGCAAATCGAATTTGTTTTCAAACTCAAAAACGCAGAAAGTATTATCCCTTAAATATCTTATTTATTTATTTATTGTTCCAATGCTACTTCGGTAAAAATGCTATGCAAAACACAAAGAATCTACACTTCGATGCTAACATTTATATATAAAAGAATTGATTCAAAATAAAATGAAACGCATTTTTCTAATGAAAAACATAAAAATAATTGTTGAAATAGAAAATAAATTTTACTTCTTAACCTTTTATTATCGCATCGCTACGACTTATTTCAGCTAAAAGAAATCTCATCCGAAAGCTCCTAATACTGTCCACGAAATTGATTCTTTACACCATGGTCGTGAAATCAGTCAACACGAATCAGACGAATCAGACATCAACTTACAATATATATACCCATCCTCCTTTCCCCGCATACACCCCCCATACACAAACATTCCAACTTACTTTTCCCCTTCAATCTTGACCGCAGCCATCTGGTCAAATACCTCCCTCCCCCCTCTTCCTCCACTCCCTCTCTGCCATCCACTTTACCCCTGCTCATCCCCCACCTCTTTCTCTTACCACCAGCCACAGTAGTCCTTGCTCACCCCATCCTTCCATTTTTTCCCCACTCTTATTCAACATTCATTTCTATTTCTCCAACAAGTACGGACGTCCACCCAGTAGGGGCCATTATTTCATTTTATTTTTCCTCCCAATATGTCTACCCTACATGTATCTGTACTTGCATGACATTTTTTCTCTATTTTATCATCCTGATGAAGTCTTATAAATAAAGACGAAACGTTGATGTACACATAAAAAACATCCATTTTTTGGTTTTCCTTTTTCATTTTCCCATATATATATATATATATATATATATATATATATATATATATATATATATATATATATAGAATTATAAAAAAGAAAAAACTATACACACATTAAGGTTGTATACATTATAACTTATTTCGACCCTTTAATTAGGTCTCCTCAGACGTATAAACAACCACGTGGTTTTTTGACGTGGTTGTTTATACGTCTGAGGAGACCTAATTAAAGGGCCGAAATAATTTATAATGTATACAACCTTAATGTGTGTATAGTTTTTTCTTTTTTATAATTCTGTTTTGCTCTGTTTAAATTACATTGAGCTCTGTTATTCAGATTCTCAACACAAAATTGAAATCTACACACTATATATATATATATATATATATATATATATATATATATATATATATATATAGGCTTTGTGTCGACACTGTATAAGTCTCCGTGGCCCAAGGGAAAATGCACCGGCCTCCTAAGCTGGGAATTGCAGATTATTCAGCTCTCGTCGGATGTGATCGCTTTTTCAAATGTAAAACGAGAAAAAAAAAGAAGGTTCGTGTGTGTCTCTAGTTGTATATTTCTGAAACTAATTAACTGATTTTTATGAATTTTGGAACACAACTGCTAGGCGCATGAGTGAGTAATGTGGGCTATATTTAGTTTAATTACGTTTCATTCAAAAGATGCTAAGACGGGGTTGAAGCCCTTCATAAAAGTTCATTAACCTTCTATTTTATTGAAATTGTAACCAAAAGTTATAGACATCCATTAATAAAAAATTCCAATGTTTAATTTTCATTTGGAGTATTTTAAATGGATTTTATGAGGGTACAATATGGACAGAACCCCCGATTTGGAAATTCAAATATTTCAGATTTGCATTAAATTTGATACATAGTCATTAGACACCAATTTAGCAAAACTCCTTGAATTTCAAGTTCTTCAGACGTAAATGTTAGACATTGTCTAGGATGCAAATCATATAGCGGATTTTGATCGAAATTAGAATATGGATTCTAGACATAAGGTTTAGTATCATTATATCTTTAATTTAATCTTCGTAATGGGGCGTACAAGTGGTGCAAAACGGGTCTGTTCGAGGAATTAATTTTACTGACCTGGAATGGATATTCTTCTATTTATTATTTTTTTATAATATCAAGTGTGAATCTCAAAGATATGTGCCGTAACCAATGCTATCAGCGGCACAAACAGATACGTTACTTAGTCTCTAAATATATACCTTAAGTGCTTAACGTTTCGTAGAGAGAGACTAATTACAGTAAACACACCTTCGTAATTACAGTATTTGGCACGAATCAGACAGCAACTTACAACATTTATTTATATAGCTTTTCTGACTACGTATCGTATAAGCCTCCGTGGCCCAATGGATAAGGCACCGGCCTCCTAAGCCGGGGATTGCGGGTTCGACTCCCGTCGGAGGTGGTTAAATTTTACAAAACAGGTAGTATGAACTGATTTTATTGCGCAAAATTTTAATCACATCATTTCGTATGATGCAGATGACTCTATTATTGGCATTAGTTTCCCCGATATATTTCTATTTAGAACTCTTTCTCGAAAGACATCGGGTACTTACAAAATGGACCACTTGAAGGTTGCTAACATCCTCGGTGAAAGTGTTTCGGTGGAACGAACTGGTTTCGAACTTGTCAAGTTCGCACGTCGTATCCAGATATATTTATTTAACTAAAACTGTTGAATATTCAAGAACGAAACTTGGTGGACAAATCAGGCATAAACTGAAATTTAGTTACACTAAATATGGGTGAATAAGGTCCAACATAGAACATTCCACTAGATAACTTTATATGTTAGAATGATAACATTTGAAGGTAATTATTTATTTTGTTTCTGTTTGCGTCGGAACCTTTCCACACACCTTTCTGTGGAGATTACAATTGGAAAGAGTGGGACGGTAATGTGCTGAAGCCTTTGGAAGAGAACGAATATACCCTGGAGAAATAAATCGAAGACTCTAAGAAATGGTTTTATAATTGGCATTTGGTTGCTGGCAAAAATACTAGTTGGGATTTGCGTCGAAGAATAAGCGCTTGTCACTATGTAACCTTCCCCCCCCCCCCGAACGAAAAAGCAATGATTGGGCTTGTAACGAAAAGTACTTCGAGAAGAAGTTCCCAGGCATAAGGATATGATTGCGAATAAAGTATAAAGAGTTATACATTCCAGTTAGGAAATGGTGTGGATTTATCTGTTCACTAAACAAATAGGGGACAGATACGCAGATAGATATGAATAGTAAGAATCAAAAAGACGATACAGGGCCAGGTTGACAGTGTGTGTCGTTATCAACTTACCCACCGTCATCCGAAATTTTAGTAAGGAAACGTTAAAGAAAACCCCCAGCGAATTGACAAGTATTCTACTTATCATCAACTTTATTTTATGTTTTTAAAATGCATCACTGATCAGATGAATGCAGTAAAAGAATTCTTATCGGACGTCTCTTAACATATCATGGCCCATTGAGTTGATCTCTGTTGCTATTCGATGTCTAAGCTTATCAAGGGTAATGGGTAGCGGTGGAACATAAATACGAGATTTTACGCATCCCCACAAAAAATAAATAACACAAGGTGAAGTCTGGAGATATCGTATCACAATCACAAGGAGCATCGCATTGAAAAATTCCATCCGCTTCCACTTGTTTTTGGTAAGTTCCTGAACGCGGCGTAGTCTGATGAGCATCTCGTCTGTCTTTCTCTTCTCCCTCTCCCCACTCTCTCTCTCTCCACTCTCCTGTTTTCTCTCCCCTCTCCCATCTCACTGTCTCTCCCCTCCCACTCTCTCGTTCTGAGCCTTCCCTCTCCAGGTTCTTAGTCTTACTGCTGTTCTGTCCGTTTTTGAACATATCGGTTAAGTATGAAATTATGAACTTAAAAATAACCAGAAGAAAAAGTTGTTTAACAACTAATAATAACAATGTTCTTATCTTTTTGTGTTTGCTAGGGATGGGGCATCCTTCTGGATATCAGAAATTTACCCGCTATTTCAGAGACTCCAACCGAGAGTTCTTTTTAAGATTCTAACCGTCCCTTTAAGCGCAACTTTATGTAACTCGTCTTGCACTTGGTTCACTCGGTATATATCTGCCAGCTAGTTTTTGAATTTTTTTTTTTCATGAGCCCGGTTGCTCCTATAATTACTGAAATGATGGAGATCTTCCTAAGATTCCAGTTTCTTTTCATGCGTTACTTAAGACCTTGGAATTTCGTTATCTTCTCTCAGCTTTGTTTAAGCCAGCATTATTAGAGACACTGACATAAACTAAGGGTACTACTTTTTCCCTGTTGTCCCATATCACTAGGTCAGGGTTAATAGCTTCGTTTTCTAGGTATGTAGCTGTAGGAATTGCATAGTCATAGTGGATGGTGTATGAATTATTTCCAACTTTTCTTTCTTGTAGATGTTCCCAGGACGTGCTGCTACACTGGATATCCGTTGTGTCAACACATGTGGATTAACAACTTATACTGAAGTATGTGCTAAAGGCATTTTTAAATCCTCCCATATACAGCGCCTGGTTTTCCCAAATGGTCACCCATCTGGCACTGACCAGGTTCAAGGTTGCTCAACTTCGGTGATCTAGCGAGAACTGGCGTGTCAACGTGATTATGTCGTTAGGCATTAATAATGTATGGTTACTTCAACCATAAATTACATTACAACCATACATTATTAATGCCTAACGACATAATCACGTTGACACGTCAGTTATTGCTAGATCACCGAAGTTGAGCAACCTTGAACCTGGTCAGTGCCAGATGGGTGACCATTAGTGAAAACCAGGCGCTGTATATAGCAACAGAGAAATTGGTGCGAGTTTATGAAATGATAAATAACCAGAAGAAAGCGTTGTTTTACAACTACCAATTGTTTGTTTTATGGTGTGGCTAGTGAGAAACTACGACAATATTGACCAAACCAGACACCAGTTAACGAAACAGACGAAACAAAAGGAAGATACCTTTCTACACAAGAGAGCCGTATGGATGTTAAAACCTTTATTGTCTCCCCTTTATCCTATTGCAAACCGTTATTATTTTTATCACCACGCTAAAACAGTATTACCCCCTTTTCCAACCGTGATAGGAGCAGTGTCAACGTGGTAGTGTCAGAACTCTGCCGTCAGGAACTCCGGTTCTTTACAGGGCCACTCATGCCGGGTTGGTCTGTAAACAAGAAGTATTAGGACCGAAACCCGGCTAACAGGGCTCTGGTTAATAACCAGGAGGAGTCGGCAATCAAGGTCCGTCGTTCTCTGGTAGTTTTTGGTCTCTGCGTGTAGCAAGCTACGACATGTATAGCGTTGAACCGTTAATCAATGGAAGTAAAAGTGGCAATGTTGCTTCTGCGCTATTCTTTTGTGTGTTCTAGGCCAAACCTTCCCCGATTTCGTATGCAACAGCTCAGACTTGCTGTTCTCTGTGTATTGGGTAAACACTGGCAATCTTGCAGGTAAACGAATAGGTGTAACCAACGAGGAGAACTTCGTGCAGACCACACAGTCATGAGGCACGATCCTCATGAGCTTTTTGCAGAAACAAAATAACAACACCGAAAGCAGAAAATGTAGCAAACAAAACAAAGGGAGGCAACTGTTCGACTAACAGAAAACCGTACGGATTTTAACACTTTTATTATCTCCCTTACATCCTATTTCAAGCTGTTATTGTTTCTGCCACCACACTTCAACGGTATTATTTTTTCTAGTGTAATTAAAGTACTACTAGTCATCCCCAGCGTTACCCAGGAATGAATGCAGATCTATGTGCACTCATTCTCACATTACATTATTCTCGTATTACCAATATTATTATTTTTAATATAAATATTTTGAATAAAATCAGATAATACTGTTGGTGTTGTCTTGTACTATATAATACGTATGTATAATACGTGTATGCTATTATTAACAAAATGGGGACAGTGCCCCGTTCCCATAGGTCGTTTTGTCGAGACGGGGGGGGGTCTAATTAATATACACTTAAAATACACTAATTAATATTACGTATCATAAAGAATTCGAAAAGACCAGAAATAAATGTTCAATTCTTCAAGGGAAGCAACCGCCTAAACCTTAAGAGATTTATCCCCCATTTTTTTGGAAGTAAATTAATAATAGTTACCTCCCTTGGTGATACGATAAACCAGAATATTTCCTACCATTTTGGCCGTTTTTCGTGTTGTTTAATGGTGACAAAAAAAAAGAAGGTAATTTTTGTAACAAGTGATTGCCAATATTTTTAGATGCTTTGTCAAACTTTAAACAATAAAGTCTTTTAGTGCATCGTATAAGAATATTTTATTTAAAGCAATTAAAATATTTAATTCTTTAAAGATAAATATATGAAAATAATTGTTTCAAATTCGTTTGTTTTCGCAACATATCAAAATCACCGTTTTTTTAAACAATGGAAGCAGTTAAAAAGTCTCCAACAAAGTTTTATTAATTCTTATGTATTTTTAACAACATAATGTGGTAAACACGCTGCCTTATATATTTTATAGGTTTTTAATAAACTAGGGAAACAACGTGTTTACACCCGCACGCATACCCCCCCACACACACGTATATATATATATATATATATATATATATATATATATATATATATATATATATATATATATATATATATATATATATATATATTTGTGTTATAGTGGAATAATTCCAGGAGGAAATCCGGGTATGAGAGCTCAATGTAGTAAACAGAGCAATAATAAAATATAATAACACGAAATCACATAATTGTCGATGCAATAATTTATTTCAACCGTTCGGTTTTTTCAAGCATCACTCAGACAATTACATTTTTGAGACTGATAGAAAATTGAATTTCCCTACCACAGTTCCAATACAATCATAGATGGTAGTAGTAGCAACCAATTTGATACATCTTTTATAGAGAGGGGGAAAATTTAAAACTTATATTTAACTATGGCGGGCGAAGGGGAGGGATCTTTAAGTTAATCAACTAAAAACTGCCATGTCAAAATTATGACACATACGACTTGGCGATATCAACCATATAGGCAATTTTACTCACGCGCATACACAAAACTAAATACGCACACATCATATGCGCACTCACATACATAATCTCACTCGCACATTATCATAACTAAGCATAATCACATACGCAACTTTTATTCATCTCCAGCCAGAATGCGTCCGGCGAAACTCGTGTTCTCAAATTCGGTTAGAGAAAAGAAAGAAAGAAACAATTAACAGGCACAGAGAATATATAGACAGACCGCGTGTCATAAATTCTCAGTCCGTCTGGGTTGAAATAAGATTACACGCACATACATATATGTATACATACAAATCCATACGCACATACACACACATATATACACATACACACCCACACATATACATATCTATACACATATACATATACACACATATATACATATATATATATATACATATACATACATATACATACATGAATACACCCATATATATCTCTGAATCTATTTGAAATATTGACCAAATGCATACGCATGTAGTTGTTCACACATGTAAACATACATACACATACATACACACACACATATATACATATACGCACATATACACACATATACGTACGCACACATACATATATATCCACACACCTACACACAATATTTACATAACACTCTATATTCTTACTGATGTAATATGAGTTCTAAAAATTAGTCTTACCTTATTTATATTTTAGATTAATTTGATAATCTATTATTATAAATATCATGCGGGGGGGGGGTTATCGTACCTAATGTTATTCAATTTGGTATCTTCACCGTTGTAATTCTAGAGGCCCATCGGATTACTAATTCAAGTCTAATAATGTCTATTGGTAATATTTGACATTTATACTTATATTAATTCAAAAACTAGTGTATTACCTGCAGAAAAAATTTTCATACCACTATCTTATTTTAAGTAAATAATAAATATCCGCGTATCCACAAATACTATATATCACCAAGTCAGTAAATCTGTGTCTATCACAGATATTATTATAAATATTATGGGGGGGGGGGGGGGGTTTACCGTAAGTAATGTTATTCAATTTGGTATCTTCACCGTTATAAGTCTAGAGGTCCATCGGATTACCAATTCAAGTCTAATAATGTCTAGTGGTAATATTTGGCATTTATACTTATATTAATTCAATAACCGCAGAATTTTTTTAAAAACACTATCTTATTTTAAGTAAATAATCTGAATAAATAAATATTTCAAAATACCATTATATACGCATACACACAAATACTATATATCACCAAGTCGGCAATTCTGTGTCTATAGCAGATATTATTATAACTATTATGTTGGTGGTGGGGGGGGGTTACCTTAAATAATGTTATTTAATTTGGTATCTTCACCGTTATAAGTCTAGAGGTCCATCGGATTACTAGTCGTTGATTATTTTAAATTTATATTTATGTCTGCACTTAGCCATAAGTTCATCTCGTTTATTCAAGAGGTTATTTCGATCATATTTTAGGATTCTTATTTTTTCTTCTAGACATAAGTTGCATCTTTGTCTAAATCCATCTGGAATATTCGAAAAACATAAGATTGACCACGAAATCACCGGGGACCTGTTCTCATTTTTCAGATGCCACCATTGTTTAGCTAACTCCGTTTTGCTCTTGAGTTCTGGGTTATTGAAAGAGTGTTTGTGGTCATAAAAACGTTGTTTCCAGTTTCCCGCGGAGATGCCGATGTAAACCTTTTTATCCCTGTTGTTATCTTCCGGATGAATAGTGGCCTTATAAACCACACACTCAACTTTACAGTTACCGTCCAGTGGGCAGTTATTATTCACTTGACAATTACATTTATTTACTGTGACCTTATTCTTACTAGGATTGTTAAGTAATTTACGATTATGGGTGCTGATAATTCTGTCCATGTTCTTGGTGCAAGAGTAGCTGATTTTAATGGTTTTTCTATTAAATATCTTCCTAAGTGGATTATTTATGCTAAAATGTTTATCTACCAGGTTCAAGAATACTCTCCCGATGTTGATGTTAGATAGTTGGCAGTAGGGAGGATTGAACCATATTATTTTTCGGCCTCTATTCCTGGATTTATTTTTATTTTCTTTCTTGGTATATTTGAGTTTTTCATTATATCCGCTTTTCTCTAGCGCTCCATTGTATAAATGCTTATTTGCTTCAAAAATGTCTCTGTTAGCCGAAAGCTTATTTATTCTAGTATTAATTGTTTTAGGTATTTGTTTAATTATGCAGTTCGGGTGGTTAGATCTAGTGTTGATATAAGATGGTGTGTGATTATCTTTATTGAAGGGTTTGTATGTCCCCTTTCCTAAGTCTAAGGTAATATCTAGATAGTTTACTTCTTTACAATTTGGGGTTATATCTATTTTAAATCCAAGGTATTTGAATGCTCTTATTAATTTTTTATGTATTTTGGATACCAGGGGGCCGTCACTATTGGGGATAACAATTAGTCCATCATCCCTATATAACCCCACTAAATTAGGCTCTACAATTCTGCTAATAGTGTACATTATAAAAATGCCCACCAGATCGGCAATCTGGGCTGAGTCAAAAGCACCCATCGGGACATCAAATTTGTTGTTGTTCAATTTAATCCATGTTTCTCGATTGTTTATAAGGATGGATTTGCGACAGGCCATAATTAATCTTACCTGCTCATCGGATATATCCACGAAATTCCCAGCATAGTTAATGCTGTTCGTAAGTAATTCCTTGGAAATCGAGGGGTAAAAATCCATAATATCGAATTGTATAAAGCAGGCATTCCTCTTATTTTCAATTGATTTAAACCATTCGATAGTATCCGCCGAGTCCTTCCAAAGATTAAATTATTGCATCGACAATTATGTGATTTCGTGTTATTATATTTTATTATTGCTCTGTTTACTACATTGAGCTCTCATACCCGGATTTCCTCCTGGAATTATTCCACTATAACACAAATAATTGGCTCCACTCCGTGTTGAGCTCTCTCAGGATTTCTAGTATCGGAATTACTTCAATTTTGAACTGAGGATGGAAAAATTCACACCATTGTATTCGCTGAAAAATATACCTTATCCCAGCTTGCATAGCTTCACTTTGGATCTTATGGACAGAATAACGGACTTTACCAACAGACTGAGATGGAAAGCGTATTTTTATTTGAAGGACGAGGAATCTGATCACAAAGAAACCTTTAACTTCAGATCACAGAATACCTGCAAACCCATTGAGGCGTTAAGGCCGTTCGAGAATGATTTGTTTGACCTAGTCAAAAGAATTAAGTTCCGAAGGTATTCAAACAAATTTCAGTCCACTCTGAAGAATGACATCGCAGAGATAAAGAAGTCGAACAAAGTTTGGGTGAAGGCTGATAAGTCAGCGAATATTTACAAGATGTGCCCATCCGAATATAGGAAAACTATTCTGGAAAAAATCTGTAATAATTACAGAAAGGATACCCACGACACTGAAAAAATAATCAATGAGGATACCAAGGAATTTGCATCCAAACTGAATATCGAGGATAGAGTGGGAAAAATTGATAAGAGAAACGCATACATACTCATCAAGGACCATAAGAAAAATTTCCACATTAAGAAACAAGCGAGAATAATCAACTCTACGAAATCGGAACTCGGCCATGTATCTAGGGAGATTCTACGAAATATTATTAATGTAACTCTAGAAGCTACCAAATTTAATCTTTGGAAGGACTCGGCGGATACTATCGAATGGTTTAAATCAATTGAAAATAAGAGGAATGCCTGCTTTATACAATTCGATATTATGGATTTTTACCCCTCGATTTCCAAGGAATTACTTACGAACAGCATTAACTATGCTGGGAATTTCGTGGATATATCCGATGAGCAGGTAAGATTAATTATGGCCTGTCGCAAATCCATCCTTATAAACAATCGAGAAACATGGATTAAATTGAACAACAACAAATTTGATGTCCCGATGGGTGCTTTTGACTCAGCCCAGATTGCCGATCTGGTGGGCATTTTTATAATGTACACTATTAGCAGAATTGTAGAGCCTAATTTAGTGGGGTTATATAGGGATGATGGACTAATTGTTATCCCCAATAGTGACGGCCCCCTGGTATCCAAAATACATAAAAAATTAATAAGAGCATTCAAATACCTTGGATTTAAAATAGATATAACCCCAAATTGTAAAGAAGTAAACTATCTAGATATTACCTTAGACTTAGGAAAGGGGACATACAAACCCTTCAATAAAGATAATCACACACCATCTTATATCAACACTAGATCTAACCACCCGAACTGCATAATTAAACAAATACCTAAAACAATTAATACTAGAATAAATAAGCTTTCGGCTAACAGAGACATTTTTGAAGCAAATAAGCATTTATACAATGGAGCGCTAGAGAAAAGCGGATATAATGAAAAACTCAAATATACCAAGAAAGAAAATAAAAATAAATCCAGGAATAGAGGCCGAAAAATAATATGGTTCAATCCTCCCTACTGCCAACTATCTAACATCAACATCGGGAGAGTATTCTTGAACCTGGTAGATAAACATTTTAGCATAAATAATCCACTTAGGAAGATATTTAATAGAAAAACCATTAAAATCAGCTACTCTTGCACCAAGAACATGGACAGAATTATCAGCACCCATAATCGTAAATTACTTAACAATCCTAGTAAGAATAAGGTCACAGTAAATAAATGTAATTGTCAAGTGAATAATAACTGCCCACTGGACGGTAACTGTAAAGTTGAGTGTGTGGTTTATAAGGCCACTATTCATCCGGAAGATAACAACAGGGATAAAAAGGTTTACATCGGCATCTCCGCGGGAAACTGGAAACAACGTTTTTATGACCACAAACACTCTTTCAATAACCCAGAACTCAAGAGCAAAACGGAGTTAGCTAAACAATGGTGGCATCTGAAAAATGAGAACAGGTCCCCGGTGATTTCGTGGTCAATCTTATGTTTTTCGAATATTCCAGATGGATTTAGACAAAGATGCAACTTATGTCTAGAAGAAAAAATAAGAATCCTAAAATATGATCGAAATAACCTCTTGAATAAACGAGATGAACTTATGGCTAAGTGCAGACATAAATATAAATTTAAAATAATCAACGACTAGTAATCCGATGGACCTCTAGACTTATAACGGTGAAGATACCAAATTAAATAACATTATTTAAGGTAACCCCCCCCCCCCACCACCAACATAATAGTTATAATAATATCTGCTATAGACACAGAATTGCCGACTTGGTGATATATAGTATTTGTGTGTATGCGTATATAATGGTATTTTGAAATATTTATTTATTCAGATTATTTACTTAAAATAAGATAGTGTTTTTAAAAAAATTCTGCGGTTATTGAATTAATATAAGTATAAATGCCAAATATTACCACTAGACATTATTAGACTTGAATTGGTAATCCGATGGACCTCTAGACTTATAACGGTGAAGATACCAAATTGAATAACATTACTTACGGTAAACCCCCCCCCCCATAATATTTATAATAATATCTGTGATAGACACAGATTTACTGACTTGGTGATATATAGTATTTGTGGATACGCGGATATTTATTATTTACTTAAAATAAGATAGTGGTATGAAAATTTTTTCTGCAGGTAATACACTAGTTTTTGAATTAATATAAGTATAAATGTCAAATATTACCAATAGACATTATTAGACTTGAATTAGTAATCCGATGGGCCTCTAGAATTACAACGGTGAAGATACCAAATTGAATAACATTAGGTACGATAACCCCCCCCCCGCATGATATTTATAATAATAGATTATCAAATTAATCTAAAATATAAATAAGGTAAGACTAATTTTTAGAACTCATATTACATCAGTAAGAATATAGAGTGTTATGTAAATATTGTGTGTAGGTGTGTGGATATATATGTATGTGTGCGTACGTATATGTGTGTATATGTGCGTATATGTATATATGTGTGTGTGTATGTATGTGTATGTATGTTTACATGTGTGAACAACTACATGCGTATGCATTTGGTCAATATTTCAAATAGATTCAGAGATATATATGGGTATATTCATGTATGTATATGTATGTATATGTATATATATATATATGTATATATGTGTGTATATGTATATGTGTATAGATATGTATATGTGTGGGTGTGTATGTGTATATATGTGTGTGTATGTGCGTATGGATTTGTATGTATACATATATGTATGTGCGTGTAATCTTATTTCAACCCAGACGGACTGAGAATTTATGACACGCGGTCTGTCTATATATTCTCTGTGCCTGTTAATTGTTTCTTTCTTTCTTTTCTCTAACCGAATTTGAGAACACGAGTTTCGCCGGACGCATTCTGGCTGGAGATGAATAAAAGTTGCGTATGTGATTATGCTTAGTTATGATAATGTGCGAGTGAGATTATGTATGTGAGTGCGCATATGATGTGTGCGTATTTAGTTTTGTGTATGCGCGTGAGTAAAATTGCCTATATGGTTGATATCGCCAAGTCGTATGTGTCATAATTTTGACATGGCAGTTTTTAGTTGATTAACTTAAAGATCCCTCCCCTTCGCCCGCCATAGTTAAATATAAGTTTTAAATTTTCCCCCTCTCTATAAAAGATGTATCAAATTGGTTGCTACTACTACCATCTATGATTGTATTGGAACTGTGGTAGGGAAATTCAATTTTCTATCAGTCTCAAAAATGTAATTGTCTGAGTGATGCTTGAAAAAACCGAACGGTTGAAATAAATTATTGCATCGACAATTATGTGATTTCGTGTTATTATATTTTATATATATATATATATATATATATATAATAAATGGAAAAGGAAGAAAGGGTTCCGACGTAATGAAAATTGAAAAAAGGAAAACGAACATAAATATTTTTTTTTTGTTTTCCTTCTTCAATATCCCCCCCACACACACACACACACACACATATATATATATATATATATATATATATATATATATATATATATATATATATATATATATATATATATATATATATAATTTATTTAGATACTGTATATTATATATTTCAGCAATGTACCGCGGTTTCATCCAAAAGGGCAGATTTAGACATCTTCAGTAAATCTCCATGCCCAGTGGAATCATCGGCAAGCTGAAACGATTGTAGTCACGCCCGACAGGGAATGGCGTCAACAATCGTTTCAGCTTGCCGATGATTCCACTGGGCACGGAGATTTACTAAAGATGTCTAAATCTGCCCTTTTGGATGAAACCGCGGTACATTGCTGAAATATGTAATATACAGTATCTAAATAAATTATATTAGCTCTCTTATATGATCGAGCACTTTATTTCATTTCTTTTCATATACAACCTGACACACTATATATATATATATATATATATATATATATATATATATATATATATATATATATATATATAACGTATGTTATAAAAATATCGACGTGTGACGTTTGATCCTTGTGTAAAACCTGTCTGAGCGTAAACAAGCATGTTATTTCTTAGGTCGTATATTACATTAAACACGTAGATTGTCGTATTAACATTCAGGGACATGTAATATCTGCGTTGCCAAGGGAAATAACTTTAAAATAACAGTTTTTTGAGTTACCTCCCTTGAATTACATTTTGGGGGTAATTTTTTTTTAATAAAAAAAATAAGCCATTTATAACAACAGTTTAAAAAGGAGTGAAAATAATTTTTTTAAAAAACCAAAAAAAAATAGGCAACAAATAAATGGCACGAAAGGCGAAATAGGTTACTCTTCTACCTACCTGGATAAGTTTATTTGCGTTGTAAGTTATTTTTAAGTTTTTTTTTAGTTTGATTTAAAAGACGCCATGTTAGAATTGAAAACAAAAAATGCTGCATTTTATCACGTGATGTCTCGACACTATTTTTAAATCGAACTAACAGAAAAAAAAACGCTTTAAAATAAGTTAAAACACAAATAAACTTATCCAGGTAGGTAGAATAATAACTTAGTTTGCCTTTGGTAACATTTATTTGTTTCACATTTGTTTTTGTTTTTTTTATTTTCATCCCTTTTTCGTGTGTTAGCTATCGCTACAAATGCCCCCAAAATATAATAACAACATAGAAAATAGAAAGGATACTGAGTAAAAAGGAGTCATGAGTGTTCAAACGCGTCTATCAAGCATATAAATATATATATATATATATATATTATAATATAAAATGAAGTAATAAAATAAGGTGTCAATCAAATTTTATTAGAATTCAAAGTTCATGCAAAGCATCCTTAAGTCCTTAGCTCATGAGTTTTCAAAGATAATTCTTCTCTTCAGAGGACCATTACCGCAGTTATACTACTACAGGCAATAAAATTACGCTTTGAAAATATATAAAATTATATACACAAATATACAAAAATACATAACATCAAACATATCAATCCAAAAACATACTTTTGTTGAATCCATACAGTCCATCCAGGTCATATAAGTTGAGAAGCATAATCAGGAAGGACATTACTCCAAGATACAAACAGCAGTCCAAATATGTGAAATTGAAGGGGCCGGCAAGGTTATCCAGTCGCGAAATGTGTCCATATTCAATGTTAATGATAAATAAATCAATCAAAACAATACAAAAAGTCCAATCAAAGTTCCGAGATCCCAACATGTGCAACTCCAATCAAATCCAAATTCGTTGTTTAATTAGAAAACCAGCTAAATCCGAATTGAGCAAAACAAGACGGACTCTCATCACATCTAGCCAGAAGAGCGAAAAATATATAATATATATTTTTCGCTCTTCTGGCTAGATGTGATGAGAGTCCGTCTTGTTTTGCTCAATTCGGATTTAGCTGGTTTTCTAATTAAACAACGAATTTGGATTTGATTGGAGTTGCACATGTTGGGATCTCGGAACTTTGATTGGACTTTTTGTATTGTTTTGATTGATTTATTTATCATTAACATTGAATATGGACACATTTCGCGACTGGATAACCTTGCCGGCCCCTTCAATTTCACATATTTGGACTGCTGTTTGTATCTTGGAGTAATGTCCTTCCTGATTATGCTTCTCAACTTATATGACCTGGATGGACTGTATGGATTCAACAAAAGTATGTTTTTGGATTGATATGTTTGATGTTATGTATTTTTGTATATTTGTGTATATAATTTTATATATTTTCAAAGCGTAATTTTATTGCCTGTAGTAGTATAACTGCGGTAATGGTCCTCTGAAGAGAAGAATTATCTTTGAAAACTCATGAGCTAAGGACTTAAGGATGCTTTGCATGAACTTTGAATTCTAATAAAATTTGATTGACACCTTATTTTATTACTTCATTTTATATTATAATATTAATGCTCTATCCAGTATATTGAGCTTCAGTTTTTTTATCCGGATGTTTCACTAATTATAAGATATTAGTTGACGCTTATATCTTTTGTTGGATTGCTTCATATATATATATATATATATATATATATATATATATATATATATATATATATATATATTGTGTGTGTGTTTAGGCATCATATTTTCATTTCTATTATTGAATAACACGGAGTGTTTTTGCTTGATGAGACTTTTTTTTTCAATTTTCCGAATAGTCCATTTAGTATTTCGGTTAAATTGGTGTATGTAAGTTCCATGGGGTTCTTGTTCTAAAAGAATAGAAACACTTTTTTTCGGCTTTTTATTATAGAAGCACCACAATTTCTTAATAGGTGCCATACTGTCTCCGAAGCTCCAGGCCCTGTCGCATCGCCGCAGTGTTGCATCTCTACGCTTTTTTAACAAGTATTTCCACGGTATGTGTTTCCATGAACTTACTGGTCTTCAACGAAAATACACCTAACCCACGCGACGAGAAGCAAAATACCACCATTTTCACTATTTTTTACTCCGATAGTTTCTTTCTGCACACAACCATACATACCTCAGCCTGACAGAAGAAAAAGCCACCTAACTTAAATAGCCCAGACTCTGTCCGACTGATTGTCGACAACACAGTATCGACTTCGTATGAAAATCACTACCACCCTTAAGGGTCAGATTGACCTCCTAGGTGAGCATGGACTGTACGACCAACTCTTAAAATATTTAGTAATACAACTGTTTCCCAAACCATACGAATTTGCAGAAATTAAATCTAATGTGAATAAACATCTTGCTGTCCAACTCTCCACTGAGGTGTCCCCCTATAAATATTGCCACTGTCACAGTAGCCCCTTATGAATCAGTGACAGGGGAATATGCTTTGTTTAGGGTGCATAAATAGATAAATAAACAAATAAATAATAAATAAACAAAAAACGTTCTATTAAACTTAAATGCGGACGGTAGACCTCTGGAGGATATTACTCAAAAGAAGATCGCAGTAAATAAATGTATTAAATGTAGTACATAATCACCGGCAGTGACCTCCCTTTGATAATGGTCGAAGCAAGAGCTTATAAAGTTTTATAGGAGCTAGTATTTACCTTCCTTTCACCGCGGGAAGATGTGACACAAGGTCGGAAGGTTGTGATTGAAAAGCCAACGTCCAAGAAGAAGAGAACTCTGACCTACAAAAAATGCCTAAGCAGCCACGTCGGCATTTGCCGATAGGGCCGCCTCAGGCGATTAACTATAAACTAACTCAAAAAGAGAAAAAAAAAAGCATAGAAAGGTTGTCTTCCTAGAATTGTACACGCCCATACATACCTCAGCCCGACAGAAAAAAAAGCTACCTAACTCAAATGGGCCAGACCCTGTCCGACTAATTGTCGACGACGTATCGTTGACTTGGTATAAAAATCACAACCACCCTTAAGGGTCAGGTGTACTCCCTGGGTGAGCATGGACTGTGCGACTAACTCTTATAATATTTTTTAACAAAAAGTCGTCAAACGAAAGGAAGACAAAGCCCTTTTATGAACAACAATATATGTATTTATTCAAGTGACCTACACCGTTGGGTGTAGGTTGCTAGAAGTTTAGACAGTGAAGAAAACAAATAGAAGAGTAATAAAGTTAGTTGGCCGCCGAATGTCTTCTTGGAGCAATATATCTTAAGGTGAAGATAGCTTTGCTCGACGAGGGCAGGAGAGTGAACTTCTTTCTTCGTGGGTACCTCAAAGCTTTCTGCGATTTTTATGTAAATCCAAAAGTGTCTGGAATTAGTCCTTCAAAGTTTCGGTTGAAATTCATACGCCCATGAGTCTGATTGGTCATCGTTTGAGCAAACCACCTCATAGGAGCTGCTCTCCGTGAGAGGAAAGAAATGTCAGTGTTTATGACTGTACAAGCTTCTCTGATTGGATAATGGGGCCGGTCCGAAAGTCTCGTACCCCCTTTACCAAAACGTGACACGGATAGAGGAACAAGTAATACAGCAATACAAAACACATGTCCTGGATTTAAAAGAAGAACAAGTCATTAAGTACTAAAAAAGATCTTATAATGAATTCAGTTTATTCACTTTCATTGACACTTTCAAACACCAAGAAGGTCAACAACATCATTTTCGTTATTTAACGCGACACCATAACTTATGTAATACTTTACGAAGATGTACTTTTGTATTGATCCTCAAATTTGTAGCAGTTGCATGAGCGAACTATTTTGTATCGATGTACGTTAGTTTCAACTGAGATGGTAATTCGGCTTTACGATTGCGTAATCATTGCCTCTTTACTATGTGGGCGTATGACGCTTCTACGTGTAGCGAGATTCATACACTCCAACACATTTTGGTGCCAGGAACAATACGCAACGTAAACTTCAGTCTGCAGTTTCTCTTCAAGCCGACAAGACTATTTCCGTCCTGATCTTGTTCTGTTTTAGTAACATATATTTATTTACTCCTCGCGGAGTTAGGCACAAGGCCAGTTTTATCTTACTCACACAAGTAATATGTGACCCAAGATCGGGTCGAGCAAGTGGGGTTAAAAGCCAGCGCTCGAGAGGTGAGCACTCTGGCCATTTAAACATTGCCTGGGCAGCCCCGTCGGCATTCCCCGGTAGGGGCGCCTCAGACAGTAAGCAATAAACTTACTCCTCCCCAAAGAGGGGAGGCGAAGCCTGGGAGGGTGGACCTCCTAGAACTGCACAGAACAGGCGTGCAGTCAGATACCGAACTCCAGGATGTGCCATTACTTAACTGATATGAATCAGCTCATTGTACCATATCTCTTTTGTTCCTGTGAATAAATATTAGCATCTACTTAGTTGTGGAGCCATTATTTATTTCGAGGAAGAATGGTGACCCTTTTCTTGTGTAACATTTATATTTCAGTCGGATTCGACCAGACGTACTAACTGTTCCAAGTAAGTCTGTCGTTTTGACTTTTTTTTCCTGATTTGACTTCAAGATTCTTCTGAATTGACTCCAAGCTGAAATTGGCGACACAACAAAAAGTAAAACGACTTTCGGACCAATATGTATTTTAAAAAATAG
>OY744541.1:34033122-34040622 GCA_963556195.1 Sepiola atlantica | reverse complement strand
ACTTCTTACATAAGTCATTGATCACAAGTCTCGTCAGATTTCTCTGTTTTATTAGCTGACCATTGTAATTTCAGCAATTTACCATCGAATCGTTGTTGATAATGGTTCGTTGCTTCCCAGGATTCAAATACTATCCGAAGCCTTCGAGTCAATAATGATTTCTCTTCGGCCATCCCATCCTCTTAGATCCAACATTATCTGATAGAAATCGTAGTTGGCATTACTAAATTTGTTGGGGGAATAGTGGGGGGGGGGGCAATATTATAATAATTTTCTTAATACATAGTCTCAGTTTCCTTGGGTCCTTATGGTATATTGTAGTTGTGTTTAACTTACCTGCGGTTGGCCAGTTTCACATGAGTAGGTTAGTTGGTCTCCGCACTCGAAGACTTTTTTCTTAATATTTCAACTGTGGGTTGTTTGTTGCCAATTCTTCGGTTTGCTTTCATTTTTTCATGTTTTCAACATGTGTTTTGGATGTGCCTAGTGATCCTACAATTATTGGTATTACGGCAATTTTATACCTTTCAGCTGCCTAGAAAACTGTTCGTTTTACTATCACCTTTAGTGTTAATATGTGACCTGCTGGGACGACGAAATCTATTATTTGGCATTTACTGTCTCGTCGGTTATTGGCATGTCAGGTCTCGTTGCTTGGATGAGTTTCTCCCTTTGTATTTCCATGTCTCAAGGGATTTTTCGCCTTTCGTTTTCCAATGCTGTCTCCAATTTGTGCCTGTACCATTCGTCTTCATGCTCAAAGAGCATGCACAGTTCCCAGTGGACTACTTCTCTACCTGACCATTTGGTAATATTGTTAAAGTATATAATAATGTTCCAGGAGACCAGGGTTCAATCCTCAGTCGAGTCATACCAGAAACTCAAAAAATGTACTTGATGCCTCTTTATTAAACACGCAGTATTATAACGTGAGGATCAAGGGTAAGTGGAGCAATCGTGGAAAGCAGTAGCAGCCTCACCTCCATCTCTGTGTAGTAGCCAATTAGAAAGTGTCTTCGGTCTATTTTTATATTCCATTTTGGCTTGTTTGCTATTTTCACTTATGATGTGGCTTATTGTTTGGTCCTGTTGTCCACAGAGTCTACATTTGCTTATTTCTTAGGTCTTGTGCATTTTTTTTTGTTCTGATCTCGCAGTTTTGTGTGGCTATTAGTAGTGATTCTGTTTCTATTTTCAAGTGTCCTACCTATAAGATGTTCATGTTTTTGTGTGTGCTATTTTTTTTGGTTTGTCTTATACATTGTCTATGAAGTTATTTCTCTTTATTTTATTTTAGCAACTTTTGCTTTCGTATTTCACTGACCTTTGTATTATCCACATCGGTGGCAGTCATCAGACACTTTGTATTTTGTGTGAATTATTTATCTACTTTTATTGATCTACGCAATGTTCCATAATTAACAGTACTCTTCCCCCTTCTTTCCTTTTTACATAGAGTCAGTCATCATCATCATCATCATCATCATTCAGATGAAGTGTGTTGTGCATAACTTTCTGTTACTTTGATCTAGCTTCCTGAGTATTTATTTTGCCAGTGCCTTAAGAGTCCAGAGTATTTTATCAAAGACACTCCCCAAGTGTTTATTTATTTCAGGTTTCTACAAGATAATTTACTTTCAAGATGTTTTCGTGTTCTTCTCACATATATATTTTTTTATAATCAATTGTATGTATACTTATTTAATTGCACCTGCTTCCAGAATGCATGGATATTTATAATTAACGCATTTGAAAAGTGCAGAGGTCCAAGTTATATGTATTGGTGTTTCTAGCCTCTTTTACTGTTTATCCAGTAAATTCAGATTAGCTATGTACATTAGCTAATTTATTACATCCATTGTATCTATAAATCTATATTGCATTTTCTGAGTATTTGGATGAGTGACCTTATAACCATGACAAAACGTAGTGGAGACAGGAAGTCTCCGTAAAAAAATGTATTCGTGTACATGTTTTATCTCTGTCAGGTGATGTCCTCTAGCTATCAGTTTTAGTGTCTATTTTTCAATTGCTTTCTCCACAAAGTTGATAATTTTATCTGGGAGTGTCTCATACGCTTTCTTGTTGATCCATAACATGGTTATTAGAAGCTACCCTAAATGACATTCATGGGATCGTTAACAAAACTCACAATTCTTTATGCAATATAACAATATTTGATACAAATATCCTTTACTTTATGCCTAACCTTTTCCACTAAATGTCAGCAATATCGGATGCTGTCACTGTATCTGGCTTCAAGTAAACTCATAAGTTCATCTTTTCAATCCTGCTAATGCATTTCATATATATTATTAACTAAAGTGTTTAGCCCTGAAACATCCTTCTCACAAAACGTGGAAATGTATGAATCTCACAGCGAAATAAGGCGAAGACTACACTAATCTCGCTAGCGTAGTTACAAACACTATGATGATTTAAAATTTTCGGAGTTGAGTGCTATCAATTTTAAATGTCTAGATTTTCGTACAGGTGTTAGTATCAAATACATGTGGAGAAAGCAGACAGGGGTTCCCTAATAAACTTGAGAATAAAACTGATTTTACGCTTCAACATATTGTAGTAGACTACCAACTTTTTCTTATTGCTTTCCAAGATTCAACAGACATTGAGAAAAGCGCACTGTCACAAAGGTGACAGTAATAAAATGAATTTGATCAACAAAAAAATAATAATTTGCCTCCTAAACCGTATTTTGGTTGCTGGCAATTGCATTAGTACAAAGATTGTCCATATAAAATGAAAAATAGTTTCGTTGAGGTCGCATGGGACACAAAAGTACACATTGCAGAGTTAAAAATAACATTTTAAAAAGCTTTATTAAAATTGCTAAAAGTGACGAAGTTGAAAATATAAAGAAGTTTTTGCAAGTGAGAATATTGAATAAAAATATTAAGTTACAACTTGATTCCGGCTCAGTAAATAATAAATTTGATAAGAACAATATGATAAATAAAAGCGTAACTGGTTAACAAATACAATTTGAAAGCGAGCTAATCTTTAACGAAGTAATTATTTTCATGGTTATTGCTGTTGTTGTTATTATTATCGTTATCATTTAATCAAAATGTTACAATCTATTTAAAGAATTATATGTGCGGCTACACATGTCTATGCATGACATGCAACTGCTTATTGAAACTGAACATATTAGGTCGTTACAAAAATAATGTCCACCTGAAGCGCCATGTTTTAAAAAGTCATTTTTACACAGATTTTTTAATTAATTTCTTTTAAAATTTAACATATGTAATAATTGTGTTCTCAATAATAATTTGTAACTTTTTTCATATAGACAGTATTTTGAAGCATAGAACACCCTCAATGTTAGACATGCCAAAACATGACCTTCGCCTTCTTATGTTGCATGAGTTCAAACTTGGGCACAATGCGTCTGATACTTCTGTCAATATCAATAAAGCATGGAGAGATAGATCCAGAACCGATCGGGCAGTACGAAGGTGGTTCCAGAAATTCAGTAGTGGAGATGAGAGCCTTGAAGATGACGAAGGTAGAGGGCAAGCACTTGTTGAGCAAAATCTACGTCAAAGTGTCAAAGAAGTGTCCCAGACTTCTTGCTGTCAGCACTGCAACAGTTTCACGTCATTTACAGAGCACCGGAAAGGTGAAACAATTTTCATGAAAAAAATGTATGTTTATGAAATCGACCATTATCTTTGTAAAAACCTAATACCAACGGACCAATTAGGGTCCGGATATATTTTCATGTTCTGCTTGGTTGATTTTTGCTTGTAAACTTTTGCTTGGCCAATCGAAATTGACTAGGGTTTTTAATATCGATAGCAACAAATAACACAGAAATTATGAATATTTGCAATCGCCAGCGAACTACATCGAATTTAACAAAATCGCCATGGGGAAAATATTGGTTCTTTAAGCAATCAATAAGATTAACAGTTTTTTCTCTGTGTGTATCTCACACTTCATCATAAAAAATAGTTTAGGTGGATTTAATAGACATTTTTTTTAGATGCGCCCAGGAATCTGTATAAAAGGCTCTTACCTGTCGGTTGGTCCATCCCACTAAAGTTTTAAATAGCATTTTCGATAATCTGTCATGTTTAAGTTTAAAATGCATTTTAATTGGTCTGTAACAGTTATGTTTGGAATGGCATTTGCACGTGTCTGTTACGCTAAAGTTTGAAATAGTATTTTCGGTGGTCGCTCAAGCTTAAGATTAAAAGGCATTTTCATTGGTCTGTAACGGTTATGTTTGAAATGTAATTTCCATTATTCTGTCACGCTAAAGTTTAAATTAGCATTTTTATTTTGTCTCTCACGCTTTGTTTATTTGGTCTGTAACGATTTTTTTTTTTACCTGCTAAATTTTTTTTTTATTATTCCAGCCCAAGAAATACAATTTCAAACCAAGAATAAATAAACAATCATGGCTGACATTGTGAAGACAAACCAAAACAAGTCCAATTATTTATAAAACAATAATGTGAGAGAAAGAGAAGCAAAGAGACAGATACAGACATAAGTAGATAGAGAGGGGGAGAGAAAGAAAGAGATAGTCAACAGATGACGATTAGAACGGAAGTGACGCCGCCGAACGATTATAATTTTAGTGACACTTCCCCTAGTGTGTCAGGCTAAAGTTTGAAATAGCATTTCCGTTGGGCTGTCAGGCTTAAGTTTAAAATGCATTTATTTTTGTTTGTTTGTAAGGGTTATGTTTCGAATAGAATTACCCTTAGTTTTTCATGTTAAACTTTTGAATTGCATTTTTTGGGGTCTGTCATATTAAAGTTAAAAATGCATTTTTTTGGTCTGTAACAATTATGGTTGAAATAGAATTTCCCTTAGTCTGTCATGCTAAAGTTCGGAATAGCATTTTCATTGGTCTGTCACGTTTAAGGCCAATGTGCGTTTTTTATCTAACGGTCATGTTTGAAATCACATTTCCCTTAGGCTGTCATGTAAAATTTGTAATAGCATTTTCGTTCGTATAACATGCTTAATTTTAAAATGCATTTTCGTTGTGACTTAACAGTTATGTTTTAAATGCCATTTGACTTAGTCTGTCATGTTAAAGTTTGAAACAGCATTTTCATTGGTCTGACCCGTTTAAGTTGAAAATGCATTTTCATTGGTCTGTAATAGTTATGTTTTAAATGGTAGTCTGTCACGCTTAATTTTAAAATACATTTTCGTTGGTCTATAACGCTTGTATTTTAAATGACATTATCGTTGGTCTGTGATGCTTAAGTATTAAATAGCATTTAATTGAGATTGGTCAGAAGTTGTGTTACCTTGGTGATTCCATTGGAGCGCAGGGAGAAGATGGTGCTACTGTGCAAGAGTTAGGAGTGGATGGAGTAATTCAAGAAACTTCTGTCATTACTAACCAGCAGAGACTGTCGACCAAGGAAGTGTCTATCAGGCATATGCACGCTTCGTGTGATGTATGGAAGTGAAACCTTGCCAGTGAGGGTTGAGGGCATGCGTTGAATGGAGAGAAATGATATGAGAATGTTACAATAGCTGTTTAATGTGAGTCTTAAAGATAGGCTTAGATCTGATGAAATCAGAGGAAGATTAAATCTGGACAGTATAGAGAGATGTGTGCAGAATAGGAGGTTCTGATGGTATAGCCACATTGAAAGAACGGATGCGAGTTCTTGGGTTAGTAGATGTAGAACAGTTGCGGTAGCAGGTTCCCTTTTAAAAATTCTAAATATTTAGCTATAGAGTTGTTTTGTTTGTTTTAATTTTTAGATTACCGTAAAACCCATGTAATATGTGAATATATTTTCGCAAACGTAAAAATACACTTTTGTGGGGATCTATTGATTTTAGTTTTACTGGTAGTTTAAAATCAATAAATATTTATCATTTTATCATTAGTATCAGAAATGGAAAATTAAATTTTTAACAAAAAGAAAACAAAACAAAAAAATCAATTAAAACAATCATTTTTGGCATCAGAAAATATTCAGATATTTTTTCGATTCCGATACCAATTTCGATGGACCAAAAAGTTCCGATTTTTCCGATTCCCGATTTCAATTCTAATTAATCGTCCCAACACTAGTATTAATTTCGTTTGATTATTTAAGGGGCGCTCAATGACAAGAACTTGTTGACTTTAAATTTTTAACAAAAAGAAAACAAAAACTACAATTAAAGTATGCGTTTTTGGTTTTGGAAAATAGGCACAATTTTTTTTCAATTCCGATACCCCCAAAAGTTCTGATTTTTCTGATTCTCGATTCCGATTCCGATTCCGATTCCGATTCCGATTCCGATTCCGATAAATCGTCCTAACACTAGTGGCTACGCCCCCTTACCAGTATTTTAAAATAAATATTTTAAAATTAGTATTTATAGTTTTCAAGAAAAGAAAATAGATTTGGGAGAGTTTACTACTTCCACTATAGTTTTAAATAGAGGTTTACCCCCTCCCCAATAAAAAAAACCCAGAAAGCTTACCAAAAAAGACACTAGCGGAAATTTGTAGTGTTTGCAGGAAAGCGAATGTGAACCGTTCGGAAATAGAATCTATAAGCTTAGTCTGCTATTCTCGAATAAAATCCGAGTTCTAAATAAATAATTTGAATTAGCTAAATTTTTCTGGAGTGATACTGTAAAGTTATTATTTTGTTGTTACACGTATCGTATGATGTTAAAAATGCGTAATGAACGTAAACAGTCAATATGTATGAATATAAATAATGAACTCAGTATGCCAGTATTCTGGAATGGTAGAGGAAGAATGGAAAAGTCATTATTTTTATTGAAAATATATAGTAGTTAACAGATGAAAAAGAGTACAGTGAAAATTGAAACATAACCGGTGGTCATGGCATTATTATGCCACGAACATTTTGTTCCCGGTGATACTGAGGGCAGAAAAAGCAGATATTATGATGCTAGTTAAAATGGCACAAACCCCTTTCTTTGCAAGTCTTAGTTGGGACAAACAGCTTATCCAGAGAAAATCTAAGACAGTTTTAAAAGGGAACCAAATGAAAGCATATTTTCTGGTAACTCGCATGAGAATTAAACCTAAATGGCTGGCGGAATAGATTAGTATATAAAGCTGTCTGTCTAAAACATATATATGACCAATTAAAGAGGGGGGATCGACTTTACTTTATTTTATAAATAAGTAAATATTATGCTATTATTATTAAATATTAAAATACTGAGTTGGATTTCTTTCTACTAAACGAAACTAGGAATTATATATATATATATATATATATATATATATATATATATATATATATATATATATAATTATTTATTTTATTTATACAGACATGACTTTATTTATACATACATAATCCGAGACACTGACATGTCGATGTTATCGATCAACAACTGTTAGAAACTGAAGTCTCATTAGGTGGAAAGAAAATCTGGTCCTTTCTTCAGATCATATTTGGAAAGAACTTCATCAGACCGGTTGAAATTCTTTGGATTTTTATCCTGTGGATGTTTACTTCACCT
>OY744541.1:34008122-34023122 GCA_963556195.1 Sepiola atlantica | reverse complement strand
TCGATAGCCACCACAAATAAATTTGCAGTATCACAACAATTATTATTATTATTATTATTATTATTATTATTATTATTATTATTATTATTATTATTATTATTATTATTATTATTATTATTATACTATTCTATGAAAAAAACATGTTATTATTTAAGTAATTGAGCACTCGAGTTTATTTCTACTATAACTTAGTAGAATACTAATATATATATATATATATATATATATATATATATATATATATATATATATATATATATATATATATATATATATATATATAAAGAGAGAGCGAGAGACAAGCAATCATGACGGCTTTGGTTATAGACAACTATGCAAAAATTTCTCTTATATTATTTTGTGTCACTTCGATTATGTATATGTAAATGCTTCTTATTCATGAAGATTATTTTCGCCCGCTTGTATTGTTCAGTTTCTAAAGATGAAACAGCTGTAAAATCAAAGTAAACAAGATTATTTAAAACTGTTCTATATATTAGTATTTCATGTATCCACATAAAATTTTATAAGGAGATATAATAATTGTCATACATATATTTTCATAGCTTACTATATATATATATATATATATATATATATATATATATATATATATATATATATTGCGAAACATATATGCACACAATATATATATATATATATATATATATATATATATATATATATATATATATATATATATATTACTATTTCATGTATCCACATAAAATTTTATGAGGAGATATAATTTTTTGTGTATTAATTTTCAGTATTTACTTCTACAGTGCTCGATACGTAAGTAGAGCTAGGTAGTAAGCTATGAAAATATATTTATGGCAATTAAGCTACACATAGGCTCCCGCATTTCAACCACCGGGGGGGATCTACAGGCTAAAATGCATTTTAGCCTGAAGATTTCCCCCCGGCGATGAAACGCGGGAGCCTGTGTGTAGCTTAATTGCCATAAATATATTTTCATAGCTTACTATATATACACACACACACACACACACACACACACACACATATATATATATATATATATATATATATATATATATATATATATATATATATATATTTATATATATATATATATCGCGAAACACATAAGAATACAATATAAATATATAAATATATATATATTTATATATTTATATTGTATTCTTATGTGTTTCGCGATATATATATATATATAAATATATATATATATATATATGTATATATATATATATATATATATATATATATATATATATATATATATATATATATATATATATATATATATATATAAGAAGCTACTCGGTACACACATTCCGTTGAAATCGACTCAAAGGATTGCTGCGTGCGTCGTCGTATGATTTTATTTTCATAGATTTGCAGGAGCAAGATATTAGTGAGATGTATGCCATGCGAGAACTGATCGATCATTTTATCTTTCGTATCCCTTCGGCAAACACTGCAGCCATTATCAAGGACGCTGTACTTCCTAGCAGGAAATCGCTTACACTATTTACCTCATCCAAATGTTAGATTTTCAAACTCGACGAGAACGCTGAGGCCATATTGGAATGAGATGCATTTAAAGTTCGGTTTTTTTTTAAAGGTTTTATTAAGTCTTTGTACATTTGTAGTGAATGTTTTACATTTTAATCAATTCACGATATTAGTGGTCGCCATATTTACTTGCCTTCCTACCATGTGTAATGTTAGATATAAGGTCGTTTTTTTTTTAATGTGGGTGTATATCCAGCTCTCTTAAAGGGGTGCGTTAGATTATAACTACAATTTAAATTGCACAAGTAAAGAAGAATGTTCCTCTACTCTGAATGAAGACAGAATAGATGCGAACAAGCGATTCTTCGGTTTTCGGGTGTTCACCGGTTGAGTATGGCCCTTAGCGTTGAGCATGGGCCATTTCTCTAGCGCTTGCACAAAAAAATGACATGCTGCCGAACTATATATATATATATATATATATATATATATATATATATATATATATATATATATATATATATTAGTAAGTTATGAAAATATATTTATGGCAATTAAGCTACACAGAAGATTTCGCTTTTCATCTCCGGGGGAATCTTCAGGCTAAAATGCATTTTAGCCTGAAGATCCCCCCCCCCCGGGGATGAAACGCGGAAGCCTTTGTATAGCTTAATTGCCATAAATATATTTTCACAGCTTACTACCTAGCTCTACGTACGTATCGAGCACTGTTGAAGTAAATACTGAAAATTGATACATAAAAAATTATATCTCCTTATAAAATTTGATGTGGATACATGAAATAGTAAAATTATATATATATATATATATATAATTTTACTATTTCATGTATATGCGCGATCCGAACACCGTTTCGTAAGATCACTCTAGCTGCCTGGTAAATGGCGGCCACGTGTCGCTATTTACAGTTAAAGTTACTCTATATTTACTAACTAATTGACGATGGCCCTTTGGTTAAGATCACCGACTACGAATCAGTGGCGATTTGTGTTCGGGGTTCGCGCCCACCGACTGTCGGGAATTAGTTCTTAGACTGAAGATTGCGTTAGCATGAAACATCGATGTCTCTAGGTATTTAAATATTTAATATTTATTTATTAAAAAATATTATTGTTTATCCACAAGGGCTGGGCACTTTCGAGTAGCTTTGATAACAAGCAGTACTAATAGCTATATGCGCGATCCGAACACCGTTTCGTAAGATTGCGTTAGCATGAAACATCGATGTCTCTAGGTATTTAAATATTTAATATTTATTTATTAAAAAAAAAATATATATATATATATATATATATGTGTGTGTGTGTGTGTGTGTGTTTTCTTTCGTCATAACCTTGATTCTAGCTGTATTTGGTTTTAATTATTTTTTTTATTTTTCCCTTTTAATTTCGTTATTTTTTAATCTTTCAGCAACTTTCGTTCTTCTAGCGTTTAATTTCGTTCTTTAACCCTTTTCTTTTCCCCCTTTCAACAACATTTTTACTATATTTCTTCTGATCTCTTTTCCATCTTTTTTTTTTTTGAGTCCTTTGAGTCTTCATTTTTTTTCTCACTTTTTTTTATATATTTCATTTTTTCCCTTTTCTTTCGGTACTATTTTCTTTCTGTGTTTCTTTTCAAACATCGTTCCATTCTTTTCTTTACTCTTTCTTTCTTTCGGTCTCTCTCTCTCTATTGCTTGATTTCTTTCTTTCTTTCTTTCTTTTTTTTCCCTTTCTTTCATTCTTTCTCTCACCATTACCTTCGTTTTCCTTTTCTATTCGTTCTCTCTTTCTTTCTTTCCGTCTTTCTTTTTTCTACAAAGTTTTGAATCTTCACTTTCATTCCTTTCAATATATTGCTTTCTTTTCTCTTTCTTTCAATATTTCTTTCGTTCTTTATCTTTCTATTCTATTTTCTTTCTCATTTTTCGTTCTTCAAATTGCCTTCTTTTTTTTTCTTTATTTCTCGTGTACACTTTATGTTTTGTTCTTTCTTTTCTTTCTTTTGTCTTTTTTTCTCATTCTTCCAAAATTCCTTCATTCTTTTTCTTCATCTCTTTCTACTTTCTCTTCTAGCTTTATTTACTTTCCATTTTCTTTTCTGTCATACTCATTCTATTTGTTCTTTTTTTTTCATTCCTTCTTTTTTTTCTTTCTTTTTTCATCCTTTTTTTTCATTCTTTCTTTTTTATCATTCTTTCTTTTTTATCATTCTTTCTTTATTTCATTCTTTCCATTTTCATTCTTTCTTTCTTTTCATTCTTTCTTTCTTTTTTCTTTCTTTCTTTTTTCATTCTTTCTTTTTTCATTCTTTCTGTTTTCCTTTACTTTTTCATTCTTTCTTTTATTCATTCTTTCTTTTTTCATTCTTTCTTTTTTCATTCTTTCTTTTTTTCTTTCTTTCTTTTTTCATTCTTTCTTTTTCTCATTCTTTCTTTTTTCTTTTCTTTTTTCATTCTCTCTTTCTTCTTACTTTTCATTCTCCTCTTACAAGCGTTTATTTTTTCTTTCTTTCTTTTCACTATTTCTTTTATTCAATTGAATTCGTTTTCTTTCTTATTATTCTTCCGTTTCTTTATTCTTTGTTGTTGTTGTTGTTGTTGTTGTTGTTGTCTTTGTTGTATTTTACACGAGCAAGGTTAGCCAGCGTTACCCGGGACATTTATAACAAAATAGAATAGTTTAAAAAAAAAGATTGTCTCTCTCCCCTTCTCCCTCTCCCCCTCCTTATATACCCTCAGCTGTGTTTATTTTTTAAACACAAACTTACCCCCTCTCTCTTCCCCTCTCTCGCAACTGGTTCAATATAAGAGAGATAAAGAAAAAAGAAAGAAAAATAGTAAACAAGAAAGAAAACGTCGTCAGCAGCTGACTGGATTACCTAGTTTCAGTGGATTTTTCTTTTTTGAATAACTACCAGTTAAAATGAAACAAACGTGTTTTCCTGACCTTTTCCATGCAATAATTTGGTCCCTGTTGACCCCAAGTAAATTAATATTACCGTATTTATTTGATCATAACCAGCTCAAAATCATATTAAATCAGAATATGTAAACTTTGTAACCCTGAATGAATTGATATTACAGCAATTCGTCTTACCATACCCTGCTTGAGGTTATACTAAATCAGAATAGGTAAGGTTTTGTAAGTGTATATTTGGTAGTTTCTGAGTTTTAGCTGGACAGACAGACAGACAGACGGAAGTACAACTTCTTTATATAATATGTTATTTTCTTCGTTTTATTATTATTATTCGTTTCTTGCTTTCCATTCTTTGAATTCTTCCTTTTTTTATTTACTTTCGGTCTTTTTTTTTCCTTTTTCGTTTTGACATTTTTTCGTCCTTCCGCGCACTCTTGGTTCTTTCTTTCTTTAACTTTTTCATTCGTTTCTTTCTCACTCTTTTCTTTTTCTCTTTTTTTATTCCCTTTTTTTTCGTTTTTTTAATTATATATCTCCCTTTTTTTTCTCTGTCTCTTTCTTCACTTATATACATTTTCTTTCTTTCTTTTTCAGTATCTTGCTTTTTTTCCATCCCCATTTTCTCTTTGATCCTATTGTCTTTCATTTTCTTTCTTTCTTTTTCCTTTTTTAACTTTTTTTCTTTCTTTTCTCTCTTTTTCTCGTACATTTTTCTCACTTTTTCTTTTTCTTTCCTCTTTTTCTTTTAATCTTTCATTTTTATCTCTTTCTTTCTCCCTGTCTATTTCGTTTTCTTTTTTACTATTTCCTCTTTCTATCTCATGTTCTTCTTTTCTATTTCTCTCTTTTCATTTCCTTTATTTCTCTCTCTTTTGCTTTCTTTCTCTTTTCCTTTTCACTCTCTCTTTCCTTTCTCTCTTCTTATCTATTTTCTACGTTTTAATTTTTTTCTTTGTTTTTCTTACTCTCTTTTTTCTCTTTTTCCTTCTTTCTTTCTTTCTTTCTTACTCGTACATGACTCTATTATCCTTTCTTTTTCGTTTTCTTTTTCTTTCTATTTCTCATTCATTTCTTTTTTTGTTATTATCAAACTTGTTATTTCCCTCCTATTCATCTCAAGATCGTTATCTCTTTTTTTATCCACTTTCCTTTTTTCGTCTTTTCTTTCTTTTTCTGCCCGTCTCTTTCTTTCTTCATTTTTCATTATCTCTTTACCCCTCTCTTATTTCTCTTTACTTCTCTCCTATATCTTTCTTTTATCTTTTTTCTTCTTTCTTACCTCTTTGTATATTTAGATCTTTTTCTTTTTATATTTGTATTTATTTAATTCTTTTCTTTCTTTTCTTCCCTCCCCCATAGACAATATTTGTTTTCTTTTTTTTTTTTTAATAGTTTCACATTCCTAAATTATTAACTAAAGAACAGTATCGTATAGGTTGGTCAAGAGAACCCTCACATTTCTGTTGCCAAAGATGTAACTCGTAATTATTTGAGCCCAGGGCGCCGCTGTTTGGGAGGGCGGCCTCGTGGTGTGAGTCCCGTCTCCGACGGCCGCTCCCTGGACAGCTGCCAGGGCCGGCGTGGGTGAGGTCTATCTTAACCCGGCCAAAGTCCCTCCGATGTGTCGGCGCTGAGGTTGTCGAATTGATAGCAAGTTGTTGCGGTGGCGGCATCCTCCGCCCCTTCGGCGAGGGAGAGGGCGAGAAGGAGAAAGAAGAATGGTTTTTGTTGTTCATGGAGGTGGTCGTAATGTTCGTCGTCGTGGGAGCGGAGCACGAGGAATGCGGTGGAGGCGTCGGTTCCGGTGGTGGTGGCGGCGGGGGAGGTGGGGGTGGTGGAGGTGGCGGTGGAGGGGGCGGAGGCACGGGCAAGATGGCGGCGGCAGCGGCGGTGGTGGTGGTCGTCGTCGTGATAGAGGCTGTATCGGCGGCGGCCGAGGAGGTAGAGACCCGTCGCCGGCGCGTGTGCGGGTGGGGCAAGATGGTTTGGCTGCTGAGGGTGCACCACATCGGCAAGTTGGGCCCTAGACTAGCCGGCGCGTCAGTGGAGGGGTTCGAATTGTTCCGTCGATTCGAGAGGATGGCCGGGAGGCTCCTCTTGTCTTCCGAGACGCTTTTGATTTGCACTGTCTGGTTTCGATATCTCCATTCTGTCCAAATCCGATACTGATACCTGAACGCTACCTGTAACGACAAAATGAAAAGACTTGAAACACTCGGCGGGCACAATCCTTTGTTTATACAGGCATAAAAGAAGTAAACAAACCCAAAATAATTCATATATATATAAAACCGTAATCCATAAAAGGCAATACAATGCAGAGGTCTAACGGATAAACACAAACTGAAGCAAAGTAAGACATATAATGGTGGAATATGTTTTGCAGTGTCCACCTTTTTTATTAACACAATATATATATATATATATATATATATATATATATATATATATATATATATATATATATATATGCATGTTTTGTTAAACAGTAGCGACAGCTTCTGTTTATTTATTTTTTGATTCGTTTTTTTCGATTCGTCGCACGACCGGTTTGGTATTGTCGTCCATGGTGTATAAAAAAATCGCCATATTTTCGCGAACGTTTTCGACCGACTTCGGTCATCTTCAGGCGGATGAATGAGTATGCAAAATCAAAGATTGGTGAATTTATTAAGAAGACGTTTTTAAAAAACATTTCAATACCACTTCAACAACACTTCAACATACCTTCGCCCCCCCCTCATAACGAGCATGGTTGATACTAGGTTTATTTACTTGAATAAACAACGCTTCCATTATGTCGTTACTGTTTAACCAAACATGCATAAGAGAAGGAATGCTGCCTATTTACACAAATTTTTATATATATATATATATATATATGTATATATATATATATATATATATATATATATATATATATATATATATATATATATATATATATATATATATATATATATAAAATGGTGTACTAAAAGCGAACTTTTAGGAAAGGTAAAACCTATTGTGAAGAGTATACAGCTCAATATCCAGGATAGAGCAGGTAGAGATGAAGAAGAATGGAAAGGAATTAGAGAAGCAAAAGCCAAATCAAAATTCAATTCAATTGCTCAGAGCAAGGTATATTCCGCAAAAAAGGCAATTTATTCAAGTTAAATTTTCCTTAAGCCAGGCTTTTCAAAGATCAAAATCTTATCATCAGAGGAAGTCACTGGGATAGATAAGTTGGCAAAGGCTTTGGAGTTTCTATTTTCGCCGCACCTGAAGTTGTGGCTTCTTGGAATTTAACTTTGAATCCTCTCTCACAACATCTCGTGCCTTTAACGACCTACCTATCTACATCTCATTCTCTCCGTTGGACTTTTCGACACCGGACTTTTTAGCAATCGGACATTTGCTTGCATTCGGGGAGAGTTTTGCCCTGTGTTTCTTTCCCTACAACTTTTATTTTATTTTTTCAAATTTTAAATCTTGGCCTTTGCCAACTTATCTATCCCAGCGACTTCCTCAGGCTTAAGGAAAATTTAACTTGAATAAATTGCCTTTTTGCGGAATATACCTTGCTCTGAGCAATTGAATTGAATTTTGATTTGGCTTCTGCTTCTCTAATTCCTTTCCATTCTTCTTCATATATATATATATATATATATATATATATATATATATATATATATATATATATATATATATATATATATATATTATAATCTTACCTGTCCTCAGTGTGGTTTGATGGAAGTACCGTATTATATGATATTTCGGGAAAAACATTTCCCTTCTTCAGATATGTGTTCAGCCTTAATTCAAACTAAACAATGCTTTAAGCAAACTACATTAACCTCTTAATTCATACATGTTTAGAGTTTCTGCTTCCTTCGCCGACAACTAGCACTCGGAGCCGTAGAAAGCAGCAGTACACCCCCCAAAAAAAAGTCCAACCGTTCATTACCGTGGTAGAGGTAGGCAACGTGATAGTGTACGATCCACCCGGCTAACAGAGCTCTGGTGGAAATCCAGAAAAAAGTCGACATCAGGATCCGTCATATCTGGTCGTCTCTGCCTTGACGTGTGACAAGCGAAGACGTGTTAGGCGTGTAAACGTTAATCAATGGAGTGAAATTAGCAACGTTGCTTCCGCACCATTCCTTTGTGTGTTCTCAGCCAAACCTTCCCCGACTTCGTATGGAACTGCTGAGACTTGGGGTAAACACCTGCAATCCTGTAGGTTTACGAATAGCTGTGTCCAACGAGGCAGACTTCGTGCAGACCAGACATTCCTGAAGTTGAGGTTCGCGTAACCAAGAAAAGCAGCAGTAAATTTTGTAAATATCGCTATTTTATACTAATTGACATTCTGGCTGCTTCAGATATAAAAATAGCTATCATATGTTACCATCTAAGTACGACACAGATCAAAGAAGCCTTAGAATTCTCAGAGTTTCAGAGGGTTCATATTATAGGTTAATATGAAGGTTGGCTTAAACCTCAGTATTTTACATTTATCGATAACAGAGTGACTGTTCAATTAATAAGCGAGGGAAAATAACCAATATTATTTGGCTTAGTTCGATCAGGACCCGCTGACAGAAGATTCAATTATTAATGATAATAAGGGTGTTTGTTTACTTCTTTCATGGCTGGGTATACGTTATGCAACGATTACAATGTGGAGAGAAGGCAATGTGATATAAACAGGATGTGGACATAGAGTCACAGGGCGCACGAGGCAATACTAAGAATACAATTAGGAATTACTTAAAATTTCTACCCGGTCATGGCTGACAAAGCGAGAGTAAACTAAACCTATGGATTTAATAAAACCATTGTAAACAAAACAAACAGATAGGAAAATTAAAGGAAAAAAAGAAAAACGCGTATTATTTTACTTTAAATAAATAAATATATATATATATATATATATATATATATATATATATATATATATATATATACATATATACATATATATATATATATGTATATATGTATATATATATATATATATATATATATATATATATATATATATATATATATACTAGCTTAAGTACTCGTTTATGCCGGGTTTCTAAACTTTTCTTTAATTTATAACCAAGATTAGAAGTTAAGAACATCTATTTTTATCCATTTTTATTATTACAAAAATTATTCAGGTTTATGATGATGATCAGTATCGACTAAGGAAATGAATGGAACGCTAAAAGCAACAATTGTCAAGTGTGAGATTCGATCCCACAACGGCATATTACAACTGAAAGCGAACCTTTTGTCAACAAGGTTATCGATTAAACGTAAATGTTTTGTCTTTTAACCTACTTCAATGAGTTCCGCGTAGGGATTTATTTACTCCCCACATAGATCTAAAATAGTTCGATTTTCTAAAATAAAAAGGAAGCATAAAGAAACATAAATATGAAATCAATTGTTTTTATTAAATTAAAAATATATTAGTGAACATTTAGCAAATATTTTTTATCCATTTTTAATTAAAAAAGGATAAAAAAAAATTATTAAATTAAAAATATATTAGTGAACATTTAGTTAATATTTTTGTATCTATTTTTAATTAAAGAAGGATTTTTCAAAAAATTATTAAATTAAAAATATATTAGTGAACATTTAGCAAATATTTTTTATCCATTTTTAATTAAAAAAGGATTTAAAAAATTCTTATTAAATTGAAAATATATTAGTGAACATTTAGCAAATATTTTTTATCCATTTTTAATTAAAAAAGGATTTAAAAAATTATTAAATTAAAAATATATTAGTGAACATTTAGTTAATATTTTTGTATCTATTTTTAATTAAAGAAGGATTTTTCAAAAAATTAATTAATTAAAAATATATTAGTGAACATTTAGCAAATATTTTTTATCCATTTTTAATTAAAAAAGGATAAAAAAAATATTAAATTAAAAATATATTAGTGAAAATTAAGCAAATACTTTTTATCCATTTTTAATTAAAAAAAAGGATAAATAAATTTATCAGTTGTTAACGATACGGACTAACAACCTGTATATACCAAATTCGAATTCAGTTCGTGCCACAAAAAGACTTTTACTTAGGATGTTGGCGACCTTCACGTGCCTCCTTCTGTAAGTATCCGATGCACTTCTAGAAAAGAATTCTAATCAGAAAGATATCGGGGAAACCCATGCCATCAATAGAAGCATCTCATTCATACGAAATGAATGAATGAATAAGAGGAAATATTAAACTAGAAAGGAACGCTTAAATGTCGGAACATTTGTTTCTGATGTTACTTTTCATGTACTTTTACTTTTGAATGATGAGTTTTAGAAAAATTCAAGAACTTATGACATCGATGAGGACGTCGGATCGTAGTTTCTAGATTCTAAATCTGTGTTTTGTTTTGGCTCTTATATCAACCATTTAACTGTGACGCCGCGACACACATACACACCTACATACAACTTTGTTTCATATATAGATATCATTATATGGTCCAAGCCGCGGTTCATTCTTCCTCTGGGTGTACGATTTTGAAAGGCCACGATACAATCGACTGTTCAGACGTTTCTGAAAATAAGTTTCTCTTTCTACAGAAATTACACTTTTCTTCTAAGCCCCCTCGTCCCCGATGAAACGAGCTGACATCGATTTCGTAAGCAAAACAAATCCATCTAATCTGATTGTGGCTCGCTTAATCCTAGCATTACAGCTGAAATGGACAATAATAACCCGGACATTGGACACCGGCCGAACGATGGCCGAGGGGAGGGGCATGCGCTTGCTTTTCTTTGACACATCGTAAATTGCTGCTACCGTTGTTTCAAGCGTGATTCAGATATAGCACAAGCTCAAACGCAACAAGGATCTCCAGTGAGGATAGAACTGTTTAGCAATGTAGGAAAGCCTGCTAGCAAAATATAGCACCTAGCCGAAAGTGTAGGATTCCCAAAGAGTCGGCACTGTCTACCTTCATCCAAGTCTACTGGCGGAGGAAGAGATTTTATTGAAGCAAAAAAAATGTGGTGTTTATGCAGTTTACGGACCGGGTTATTTTTTGGATAGGATTTTCAAGTTAAATTCAATTTTTACAGTAACTTTTGGTATGGTTTGGTAGTTTTGTTTTACGGCATATCAACCCTTTTTGGGTTATTTAATGCCGAATCTGGTCATTATAGTGAAAGTTTTTATGCTTCAAGTTCTTTATATCTTCAAATGTTTAATCAGGGTTTTTGGTTTGGTAGTTTTGTTTTACGGCATATCAACCCTTTTTGGGTTATTTAATGCCGAATCTGGTCATTATAGTGAAAGTTTTTATGCTTCAAGTTCTTTATATCTTCAAATGTTTAATCAGGGTTTTTGGTTTGGTAGTTTTGTTTTACGGCATATCAACCCTTTTTGGGTTATTTAATGCCGAATCTGGTCTTGTTTTCTTCTCTTTTTTGTTTCTTTCCCCTTTTAATATCTGTTTCTATTTAACCCATAGTTGGGACCCTAACAGGTACTACCACTCCGGGTCAGGGTGGACCTGGGAGCAATGGTAATTAAGAGGAGGCTCCACATTCCCCAAAGTCCGTAAGCCGGATCTCACCATCGGATGTAGTTTAAGGTCATATCCAGGACCGGGAGTAGGGTAGGAAAAATAAAAATAAAAAAGGGGAGGGAGAAAGGGAGAGGGGCTGTTGTTTTTGTTTTTGGTTTTGTAGAACATAATTAAATTTTACAAAAAAAAAAAAAAAAAAAAAAAAAAACGTCAATGTAGGTGAATTTCGTCTCAGGGAGCCACAGGGCAGCCTGATCTGGTATCACCAGCAGTAACTTTTGTTTATCCAATTGTTAGGTGAAAATACAGAATGGTTACTGAACCCGCCATCTCTCATGTTAAGAATGTGTTTCTAAATTATAACGTTATTATTTCAGCCCGGTCTGTAAACTGCACAAGTAGCAAAAAGTTTACAATAATCATAATTTTTATTTTACAAAAATAATAGTCTTAAAGTCTATTCTTTGAGCATGAATCTCGAATCGTTTTGGGAGGAGAGGGGGTGTCGATGGTTTTACAATGGGTCCACTACTTTTGTGCTTACCATACGCTATACAATCTCATCAATATACACCATTCACTCTATGGGTTGATCCTATGTAAATGATTTAGAAGATTTTATTTACAAAAAGATTTATTGGGGGGGGGGACACTATTTACAATTATTCTGCAAGAAATCAAACACATATAGGTTAGCAGTGCCATCCCAACCCTCTGCTTGATGATAGACCGCCCACTGTTTTCCGGTTGTCTCGTAAACAAGCAGGGCGGTCTCTAAATGGGAGTGGGAGCTAAGTGGGATGTCAAAAATGAAGCAGATTTTTGGAATGGATGGTGTCGTCCAAGATATAAGACAACAGGGGTGACCGGGGACGAAATAAATGCGGAGAGTGGGCATCTTTGAAGGAGCTCTAGTACCAAAGACAAAACAGGGTGGCGACTCACTTGGCCTTTTGGCTAAGATCAAAGTGTAGTATCTGTTCCGATGGATACTGCACCCCATAGACTCGTATTGTCTTGGCCTTCGGGGCTTGATTTAGGCAATTTTTAAATCCCACTTTCCCGACCCGACCTTGGGTCACATCTTACTTGTGGGAGTGAGATAAAAACTGGCCTTGTGCCTAACTCCTGGAGAGGAGTAAATCAATACTCAACTGCGGAAGAAATAGTTTGAACTCTCGATGAATCTTTAGTTTTTATTTATTAGTGAGTCAAGCGACATTTGTTTCCTGTTTTTTTTGTTTTTTTAAAATTTTCTAGATACTTTAATGATACAGAATACAGGCTAAAATATATTTTCTTACTCCGTGAGCCTAACGTCAACCGGAATTTCTACGAACAGATTTTATTTTCGAAAACTTTCCATCGGTGGAGCACGTTACCAGGCGTATGCTTTCCTGCAGACTACAACATGTCCGTCTAAAAATTCAACGTCAACAGACACTTATCATAAACAGTCCTCATAAGTAATCAAATGTTGTTCATTCCGTTCATTATTTTCCATTCTCTACCCAAGGAAATGCCACAGTTACATTCTTCATCATTCAACTGAACATCCACCCATCTCATTAACCCTTATCCTTGAGTAGCTTTGGACTTGATTTTATTTATCTCCCTCGAACAGCTTCAAGATTAGACACAGGGTCGGGAAAGTGGGATTGAAAAGCCAGCGGTCTAGAGAAAGAGCACTTAGCCCGACCAAAAAATGTCTGGCCAACCCCGTTGGCATTCTCCGGTAGAGGAAATTATATAGTATCTGCACCGGAGTACCGATAGGTACGTATATAGTATGCGCACCGGGACGACGATAGGTACGTATATAGTATGCGCACCGGGACGGCGATAGGTACGTATATAGTATGCCCACCGGGGTTGAGATAAGTACCTATATAGAAGGCGCAGACAGAGGTGGTACTTTTTATAGAAATATGTCATACTTTTGCCCTGGGCAACGGAAGAGGAATGGTGGGGAAGAAACAGCTTTCGCAAAAGGCAAAATGAGAAAATAGCGGTGAAATGGGGCGATCAGGGAATAGAAAGGTAGAAAGATAAAGAAACGGCTATAGAGAGAGGGAGAGAAATAGAAGTTTTAATATAAAGATGTTACACACGCGATTTTTCTTCTATTTTATGTTTTTATGACCCCGAGCAACGCCGGGTAGCCCTGCTAGTTAATAATAAGTTTTAAAAAGGTAAACGTAAGCTTGACAGACAGACAGACAGACAGACAGACAGAGAGGCAGACAGAAATAATGAGATGAAAAATTGGCGCATTACAATCTTTTTGTTATCCCCATCTTATTGAACTCCTAAGATTTCCAAATCTTTTTCCCTTTTCCAAAGCATTTTTTCTTTCATCTTAAAATCACTGCTTGTCACTTCAAGATGCGTCGGTTGCAAGCTAATCTCGAATCGGCTAAAAAAAAACCCGCAATGAATATAATCGCTTGCTTTACGTAAGAACAGACGGATGGAGGCGGGTGTCGTCGGGTTGCACTTCTGTGAACCCCCTTCAAACACTGTCAGCAACGGAGGCCAGACATTCTATGCGCCGGGAAGTGTTTTGAAGAGAACAAAACAGAACGTATAATCTCAGCTTGCTTGTTTATTTCTGCGACGTATCAACCCTTTTTGGGATCATTTAATTCCGATCGAATTAATTTTGGTAAAAGAATTCTTGATATATTTTAATATAATAATAGTAAATCCTCTTCAAACTAATGATGGAGTATCGGAATCAGAATCGGAATGAGGAAGATTTTAGCTTAAGTACCGATTCCAAAAACGATTCTTTTAATTATTTGTTTTTTTTTTTGGTACTTATATCGATCTTGACCCAGTTTCCGTGAGTTTCTTGTCGGAAGCGTTCGGCTATCTTACACAAACGCTCGAGAGATGACGAGCCGATTTGTACCAGACGACAATTTTGATACGGTGCTGCGTCCTATGATAATTATGTTTTGCTTGTTTTTTGTTTTTTTGTTATGGTTTAGGGTTAGGGTTTAGGGTTAGGGTTAGGGTTAGGGTTAAAAATATTTATTTGATAACAGTAAT
>OY744541.1:33988122-34003122 GCA_963556195.1 Sepiola atlantica | reverse complement strand
AAATTGCCAAAGCGTATTATTATCAAGGGAGGTGCGAGAGCGCTCTATCCTGCAATAGACTGCAAGAATGCCCTATGCTGGAAATCTCATTTCTTTGATCAATCATAAATACAAAACCCAATAAACCAAATTAGTTAAAACTTTGCACAACATTTTTCTTTGATAGGTTCTATAAGTGTGTAGAATTTCAGCATCATTAGTCAAGGCAACCCAGAGATCCAGAAAGTTCAATCATGAAATCATGTTATCTGTGTGTACGTACGTACGTATGTGCCACCCTGTATCTCATCAACTATTTGATGGATTCAGCTGATTTTTGGCAGAGATAGAGGTTCTAGGGTCTAGTTGATGGCATTTTAATTTCAGTTTACCATATGACTTAGTTTTCCAGAAAATTCCAAAACGCCTTATGAGAAGGTATTGTATTGAGGCATAACCTTTACAAAAGTAGTGACATTCCATGAAAAATGCCAGTATACTGAAAGCATATGCCCTTAATAGGGTTAAGATGAAAATTCATATACACTAAATGTACAAAAGCAAGGAAATTCCCAAATTTTTACACTTTTATTGTCATTAATTAAGGGTATGACTACATATCAACCAAACCATTTCATTATCACATCACTACAGTATAAATCTCTATGCATGAGTGGATGAAGTGTGTGAGGTGCACTGAAGAAAAATTTCTACCAGTAAAATACATAACCCTGTTGTGCTCGCATACCCTTAATGACAATAAAAGTGTAAACATTTAGGAATTTCCTTGCTTTTGTACATTTAGTGTATATGAATTTTCATCTTAACCCTATTAAGGGCATATGATTTCAGTATACTGGCATTTTTCATGGAATATAGATATATATATTCTTTATAAAGAATTCATTTAACTTTTGTCTAACAACGTTGGAAAATATAGAAATAATAATTTACACCTTCTATAACCATTCCAACCACGTTCTCTAATTGCGTTCCCACACTTTCCAAGAGCTACAACGTCACTACGTGCAAGGTGTACACGATCTTTGTTGCTGTCCAGCGCATAGTATTTCGAAAGAACCGTGCCGAAGATGTCCCCTTAAAAGACAATCGAACTTCTTTTCACTCGCTGTATGATCGCATGTCAGGGCTCAATACTTCCGTTAGTCACTCAGAGCGAACCCCGTTGTCAACCGCATCTTTAAGCTGTTTGATTCGTGAATTGCCAAGATGGAAAGGTCGGCCATATTGAAAGAATGTCGCGGTCATTAGATGGTATGTCTCCTCTTTTTGTCTTTGTGTTGCAAGCATAATACACGAGTATTGATTAGAATACTTTGTCCGATACGGTGCCCCCCCCTCACTAAAAATAAAGCCACGTATGGAAACGTTAATAAAATTCGCAATCATTTGTGGGTTTGTCCTGTGCAGTTCTAGGAGGTCCACCCTCCCAGGATTTGCCTCCCCTCATTGGGGAGGAGTAGTTTATTGCTTACTGCCTGAGGCGCCCCTACCGGGAAATGCCGACGGGGCTGCCCAGGCATATTTTATAGGTCAGAGTGCTCACCTTCTCGGGCACTGGCTTTTAAAATCCCACTTTCTCGACCTTGTGTCACATCTTACCTTGTGGGAGGAAGATAAATAAAAACATTACTGTAATTTCACCATATTTGACGAAAATAAACTTAATTCTATGCCTGAATTGCGCACCAAGTTTCAGTCATGAATATCCAACAGTTTTTGTTTCATCGCTATTCAATTATAAGTCCACATGAGTACAAGGTGCCAAATTCATAATAACTCACACTCATTATTTTTAGACGCTTCCTTGACCTTTTGTCTAGGAACAAAGTGTTGTATCTGTTCCGATGCTGTACTTCGTTTATTCTTTTCAAAGTCAGTGAATGAAAAATCCTTCTAAACTGACGGAATTTTATTTTTTGTTCCAATCCAGAGTGCCCCTTTTTGGGGAGCTGGATTTTCCCCACATTAAAAACCGACCATGTGTCTAACTCTGCTCTCGTGTGGAGGCAAGTAAATAGGACCACACTTATTTCTAAGCGCGTCTCTAGCTAATATAGGAATAGTCTGTAGATAGTTTGGGTGGAGAGTATCTTTTAGATAACTCCACATATAAGAATGCTGTTTCAATCTTTAGCGTGACAGACGGACTAGATTGCTATTTAAAAATTTAGCATGACAGACCATAGCAAATGATGTTTCATGCTTAAGCGTGATAAACAAAAGTAAATGCCATTTAAAACATAAGCGTTATAGGTCAACAAAATACTTAAATGTAATTATCATCATCATCATCATTATTATTGTCGTCATCGTCATCGCTGTTGTCGTCGTCATAATCATAATCGTCGTCGTCGTCGTCATCATGACAGTGATGACCATCATCGTCATGATGATGATGATGATGATGACGACTACGACGACGACGACGACGACGACGATGACGATGACGACGATCATGATGATGATGATGATGATCTTTTTTTAATTTCACTCCTGGTTGAGGAACCCTTCTCTGGTGTCGTTTTACAATGTTTTATCCCTGGCTAGGCGTCGCTAAGTAGGACCTAGTTGACTATCGAGGTCGTCCCTCTACGATCTTTTCCATTGCCTTGGGGATTATTCTGTCACTCTATGTCCACATGTTGTCTCTACATCTCGAAAGATGACCTTCCCATGTATGTTTTGCCGTTCGTATGGTAGTGATGATGTAATTTATTCCAGTTTGCTGTCTGATCCATGTGTTTCTTTTTCTATCACGTAAACTGATGCCGAGCATGTAAATGTAATAGACAAAAGCTAAATGTCATTTCAAACTTTAGCGTGACAGACGGACGGAAATCATATTTCAAACAAGCATGGCAGACCAAAGACAATAATATGTTAAACTTACGCGTGATAGAGAATTTTAGCATGACAAACGGACGGAAATCATAGTTCAAAAATAGGCGTGACAAACAAAGAAAAATTATATTTCAAACTTATGCGTGACAGACAGACGAAAATTATATTCCAAACATAAGCGTGACAGACCAACAAAAATTATATTTAAAACTGAAACCTGACAGACCGATTAAAAGAGACTTATAGAGATGCTTTGTAACATCTAAGATAGGAATTGAGGCCAACCCCAGCCCGATCAGTCTCTCCTTAACTTCGGTTGAGTGTGGACGTCAGGATGGAGTAAAGTAATACCAGTCGAGGATCCGTTCTCGACAATCAGTCCGGCAGGAACTGGGCCATTTCGGTGGCCTTTTATCTGCCGGGCTGCGGTATACTGTCCTGGGTTTTCCTAGGAGGTGCAACCTCCAAGGCCTTGCCTCCCCTCTTTGGGGAGGAGTAAGTTTACTGCTTGCTGCCTGAGGCGCCCTTACCGGGGAATGCCGACGGGGTATTTTTACTAAGCCAGAGTGCTCCTTCTTTAGGGGCGCTGGCTTGACTCTTCCCCCACTTTCCGACCTGGTGTCACATATTCCTGCGGCGGGGGGGGGGAATTAAATACCTGTAACATCTAAGATACGTCCGTTTAGTTTGCGCGTTTAGTGATGTAAATATTATTCAGAGTGAAGTCTGACCGACCGACCGACCGACTGAAGGACAAATGCGAGGACGCATCTACGCCAGTTGACAGAACAAAGGTCAAATTCGTTATTACAAAGTCTGCAGTTTGCATGGGGATTTGTCGGTAAGCTGATCCCCAGACAAGATAAGCTGAAGATTTAAAGAAAGAGACTAACCAGGAGGAGAGATGAATCTGGTAGATTGGCGAAGTAAACAAAGAGTTAGGCACCGCGTAGTTCATCATCCAATCCGTTGCCAAGGTCGCTGGAAAAAATGGTTGGATCATTCTACCGTATAGAAGCTATTTCACTCCTGACGCAATCATCTACATGTATAAGAGTCAAATAGTGCTAAGATGGGGAGGTACTGTTGCCACATCTGGGGAGGTGCTGCTCAGAGCATCCTTTCCTGCCTAAACAGAGTACAAAACCGACTTCGAAATCTAGTGGGCGATGTCCTTTTCTCCCCCCTTATACTCTTTTCTCACGAAAAAGACGTTGCTAGTCTTTCTCCACTCTATCGTTATTTTCATGACAGGTACACGATTGGGCTTCAATCTGTAAATGATTCACAACAAAAATTCGTCTAGCTACAACTACTTTCGATAATATCTCTTTCTCTTTCTCTCTCTGCCTAGAAGAAAACGAAATTTCCGTGAACAAAGTTACTTTCATAGAACAACCCGTTTGTGGAACACAATACATCGGGGCTGCTTCCCAGTTTACTATAACATGGTCGTTTTCAAGTCCAAAGTAACAAATTCTTGTTGAGCCGTTCTCTTAAATAATCAAATTCTGCCCAATTTCTACCATCATCATCAATCATCACGGTGTTGTCTCACAATCCACCTGACACTCATTTAACCCTTATCCTCGAGTGGCCTTTGGGCCTTGATAATTGGTGACACCTTAGTAAAAAAAAAAGAAAGAATTTAGCTCGCATCGTTGAGAGGTGGAGTTGCCAACACCACACACAAAAATACAGTTCGGAAAGCAATTTTATACTGTAGTTCGTAAGTGTGTTGGATAGGAGCCTCTCACCAATGAATTAGGCTTCATGCTTCAACCAGACTCAATATTCATCTTACAACGGCGGCTGTGGCGAAGGAGTGATGCCCCCCCCCCCACGCCCGAGTCGCCATCCTTAATTTAAAGGGTTTATCAATGAAGTTGAAAAAGGAAAACTGTCTGAAATAAAAACCACTAGACAACACAGACCCAGTTTATTGTCTCTTTCGAAAAACAAGATCAGTAAACCTTGGTCATTTTAATGACCACCGGAGAAGGTGAGCGCCTCCAACGGTTTAGACACCCGCAGTTGGCTGACACACGTCCGACGCGGACGACATCCCGAACTAAAAAGACGATTTGATAAGTCAGCACCCTAGAGGAAGAGCACTTATGACCGTCAAAAAATGCCTGGGCAGCCCCGTCAGCATTCCCCAGTAGGAGCGCCTCAGGCGATTAGCAATAAACCAACCCCCTTCTTAAAGGGTGAGAAGGCAAAGCCTGTGAGGGTGGACTTCCTAGAACTGCACAGGACAACCCACAGACCGGAGGAATCAAGCCCCGAAGGCCAAGACGATACCGGTCTGTAAGGTGTAGTATCCATCGGAACAGATACTACACTTTGATTCCAGCCAAAAGGCCAAGACTGAGCCACTCATCGCGCCACCCTCACTTTATACAGTAAGCGATAGACCACTTGTGGCCCCTCCCTCACATTATCTAACAAATGTACAACAACTGTTAACTCTTATAAAATAAAGGGTATCAACTCTAACGTACTTCTGTAGCATTATGGGGGTCAATTCTTCCATTCGAGCAGATTATCCGGAAGCAGTTGGAACTGCGTTGTGTAGATGACGCGCAGCAATATTCCCTTATCTCGTCTTCGTCTTTTTCTTCTTCTTCTTCTTCTTCTTCTTCTTCTTCTTCTTCTTCTTCTTCTTCTTCTTCTTCTTCTTCTTCTTCTTCTGTGATGTTCTCGGAGGCTGAGAACAAGTCTCCCGAGATTTCCAGTACTCTCAATCCCTTTTGATACTCATTGCAAAGGATTTTGATTTTCGCTGGCAACGATCAATGGTCTTCTCTGAAATGTAAGTGCCAATAATCCTATTATTATTACTAGCAAAAAAAATGCTCCCTATCGGTCGCATTTTTTTGCGAGGCTGCCACGTCTCTTCCCCGTCTTTCCGGGCCATTCTAACCTTTTAGAGCAGGTTACTGAATTTTTTTTTTTACTACTAACCTAAGTCATAAAACCACATATAATCGCTTTAAAAAGTAGAACCAACCCGGCTCGACCGAAAAACAATGCATCGAATTTATCTCACATCACGAAAGAAAATTGTTAGAAAAAAAAAAAGTTAGGATGGCCCGGAAATGGGTGATCATTTGATGTTAAAATTGTATGCAAAACTGATCACCCAATTTGCATTGGCGTTTGCGTAAATGCTCATTTGAGTCATGACTACTGGCGCCTCTGGCGTTTCTGGCGCGTCTGGTTGGTATAAAAAGTGCTACCGCCCACCGACTGAAAAATATAGAATCTCATTGGGGGGTGTTGACATAAGCTGCTTGCTCCAATAATACCTAACAATTATTGAAATTCCTGGCTTAAGACTGGGATCAAAGTATCAGACTTGCCCTTGGTCAGAATAGGAGAAATCCTTCTCAACTGGGGCAATATTTATAGGTTAATTCTTATCTCAGTCACGTAAATTATTTAGAGTGAAATAGTTTATTTTTACTTTTTTTATTATTAATATTATGTACTCACTAGGCGTTCTCACACAGGTCATCATCAGTGATTGCTCACTGATAATAACCGGTGGTGTTCCCTGGAGTCTGAGTGACAAGTATCCTCAAATTTCCAGTACTCTCCACAACTTTCGATAACGATTGCAAATGACTTTGCGTTATCGCAGTAGCCGCTTACCACTAGTTTCTCGTTGGCAATGACCATTGGTCTCCTCTTCGGTTTTGGTGGCACTAAACCTCCCCAACGTCCCAGTACACTACGCACTCTTTCCTCGTTGACCCTTCACGACGATTGTGTGTGGCATAAGCCGAGACTGGCATTTTGGGGTGATGGGGGGGGGGACAGTTTATATAATTTCTTGCAGTTTCAGTTTCCTCGAATTCATGGTGGTGTTCCGTCCATGTTTTTTTTTCTGCTGCAAGTTCCATGTGGTTGGTTAGTGTTCGTAGTAAATGCGGGTTGGTTTCCACATTCGAGGAGTTTCCCTAAGATTTAATCCGTTTTCATCATTGCTGTCCGTTGTGTAGTCTCAACCTTCTCTTGTATCTCTATTCCTGTTAGTCTATTTTTTTTCAGTTTTTTCGGGACTGTTTCGTAGGGTTAATACAATAACTGGTCTTATATTGACTTTCATTCATGTTTCAGGTCTCTGGCAGGTTCCATGTATTTGCTTCGTTTTTTGCGTCTCTTTGATCTGCTGTGACGGCAAAATCTACAATTTGACAGTTTTTTTCTTCTTCTTGTCAATAATTACGACGCTTGGATGAATTTATCTGTTTGTATCTCAATATCCAAGAGGATTTTGCGATTTTCGTTTTCCAGTACTGTTTTCGGTTTTTGTCCGTACCATTTTTCTGCATGTTCAAAATGTGGTTGTTTGAATAGTTCAAAGTGTACTGCTTTCTCCACGCAGCCGTGTCTGTTCTCGTATTCTTTTTTGGCTAGTTTGCTGCATTCACTTATTATGTGGTTTACCGCTTTGTCTCTTTGTCCACAGAGTCTACATTTACTGTTTTCTTGGATTGGCCTATTTTAGCTTTTATGTACTTAGTTCTAATCGCATTGTTCTTTGCAGGTGTCACTAGCAATTTCGATTTTTTTGTTCAAGTGTTTTAATGTGTCTCTTCTCTTTTTATTGTTATTAATCGTCCATCCCCGTTTAATATTTCATAATTAAAGTTCAGGTTCCCTGTTAATGTTTAACTGTGATATACTTGAATCCCCTTTTGTATTTGTCCATTTCCCAGCGGTAACTCGGCCCATGCGAGTGCTAAGTCTGCGATATTTTGGATTTGCTTAGTATCCCTGGAAATTTAAACTGCATTTTCTTTCTTTTTAAAAAATGACTCAAAGCTTCTTTAGACTATATATATATATATATATATATATATATATATATATATATATATATATATATATGATTATTTTTATTTACACAGACATCTACAAAATCTACGATACTGTTTGTAATAGCTGTTGATCGATAACATCGACATGCCAGTGTCGCAGATTTTGTACATGTCTGTGTAAATAAAAATAATCATATATAAAAGCTCTATTGGATATTGAGCACTTTTTATAAACCCGGTTAAAATACTTTGGATTACTACCCTGTGGATGTTTTACCTGGATTATATATATATATATATATATATATATATATATATATATATGGACTGCATAAATACTATATATGTATTGTACATACTCCTGTTCATATGTTCGCGATGATTTTTTGACAGTCTCTGCCTGTCCTTCATTTTCAGCTATAATCAGATTAGTTAAAAGTTTTTAAGTTCGTTACTTTAGGTTTTAAATCTCCCGCAACAAGAATGATACACGCAAATATACACCCCCTTCCAGTCACACTTTCCACAAGTATTAACCCCCCTTTTCGGATTGAGCACTGTGGTAAGCGATATCGCCAAATACTATTAAAGATAATTCAAAGTTATTTTAAAGAACAAATGGAGCACTCTCCGATAGTTGACAATGTTTATATAAAACATTCAGATATTACTGGCAAAGAGCGCCCGCCCCATAGTTCAGTGGTTAGAATCGCCAACTATAAACTAGATGGTCGTAGATTAGATCCTGGTTTGCGGCGGGTTCTAGTCTGGAAGCACTGAAGAGCTGTGATACAGCCAAACAGTCTGTTCCTGGATTATTATATATATGTATATATACATATATGTATATATGTATATATATATATATATATATATGTATATATATATATATATATGTATATATGTATATATATATGTATATATATATATATATGTATATATGTATATATATATGTATATATATATATATATGTATATATATGTATATATGTATATATATGTATATATATATAAATGTATATATGTATATATATATATATGTATATATATATATGTCTATATATATATATGTATATATGTATATATATGTATATATATGTATACATATATATATGTATACATATATATATGTATATATATGTATATATATATATGTATATATATATATGTATATATATATATGTATATATATATATGTATATATATATATATATATATATATATATATGAAACTAAAAGTATACTTTTAGAGTATAGCACCTATAATGAAATAGTTTAAGCTCAATATACAAGATATAGCAATTATAAAGATAAATGAAAGAAGAGGGATACATATGTACGAATCACAAATCTATTTCAACGATTGTTCAATGCAAGGTGTAATCTGTAAAAATATGTTTATTTTTCTTACACCTTGCATTGAACAATCGAAGTTGAAATAGATTTGTCATTCGTACATATTTATCTCTCTTCTTTCATTTATCATATATATATATATATGCGTGTGTGTTAATAAGTGTAACAGCTGAAATATTATTAATATTTATCTATCTAGTTCAAAACATCATATCGATTGATTGATTAATAAGTTTAGGAATGAATTCTGTATAAACATACATAGCATTCGGTATGACGTATTCAAATATTGAACATATTCTTTCAAATAAAGAAACATGTTGTTTCTTATCTGGATAATTGAGCAATCTGGTAATTCTTCCCTCCAAAATTGTTAACACTAAATATATAAAAAAAATGTACATTAAATATATAAATAAAATGTTTTACACTAAATATATGAAACAACTTTTACATTAAATATATAAAAGAAAATTGTTCACACAAAATATATAAAAATGTTTACATTTAATATATAAAATAAAATTGTTTACACTAAATATATATAACTGTTTATATTAAATATATTACAGAAAATTGTTTACACTAAATATATATAACTGTTTATATTAAATATATTACAGAAAATTGTTTACACTAAATATATGAAAAACATGTTTGCATTAAATATATAAAATAACATTGTTTACACTAAACATATAAAAAATGTTTACATTAATTATGTAAAAAAAATTGTTTACACTAAATATATAAAAGAAAATTGTTTAACCTAAATGTATAAAAACATGTTTGCATTAAATATATTAAAGAAAATTGTTTACACTAAATATATAAAACAATGTTTGCATTAAATATATAAAATAACATTGTTTACGCTAAATATATAAAAGCAAATTGTTTACATTAAACATATAAAAAATGTTTACATTAAATATGTAAAAGAAAATTGTTTACACTAAATATATAAAAGAAAATTGTTTAACCTAAATGTATAAAATAAGGTTTGCATTAAATATATTAAAGACAATTGTTTACACTAAATATATAAAAGAAAATTATTTACACTAAATATATAACAAAATGTTTGCATTAAATGTATATATATATAGATATATATTATATGAGCTATGTTATATGAGTACAGATTGAGGTAAAATACTTCATATATAACAATAATATATATATATATATATATATATATATATATATGTGTGTGTGTATGTGTGTGTGTGTGCGCGTACATTGTTTTTTGTGCATGGATTAGACATAACAACACACAAACATACACACACATATGTAAGTATAATATATATATATATATATATATATATATATGTGTGTGTGTGTGTGTGTGAGTGTGTGTGCGCGCGCGTGCATTGTTTTTTGCGCATGGATTAGACATAACAACACACAAACATACACACACATATGTAAGTATAATATATATATATATATATATATATATATATATATATATATATATATATATATGTGTGTGTGTGTGTGCGTGTGTGTGTGCCCTTTGTCCCAGATAGCCTTGTGACTGGTGGCATTACTTACCGTGCACCAGACAATATAGATGATGAGCAGAAAGACAGCTAAACAGGCGAGGCCGGGCACCTCCCAGCGGGCTTCCCACTGAAGGAAAAACTCGGCCCCGACCAGGCAAAGCCAGATGCTCACACCTGCCAGCGGTGTCAGCATGAAAAAGCACAGAATATCACACATAAGGTGGCGCTTTTCGTTTTGGGTGCCAGGGTTTTTTAAAAACTGAAAAATAAAAGAGAGAGAAAAGAAAAAAAAAGTATAATATTAGAATCGAGATACTTATTATGAACAATATGGTTGAAATTTAAATGTCAGTCAAGAATGGTAAAGTTAATGATTAAATTTGTACATAGACAGTAATTTTTCGTCTAAAAACGTAGTCAGAACGTAGGGAAATTAAAATAAACAAGCCAACATATGCGACTAGAAAGGTATGTCCGACAACAAAACTATACTACACTACCCTTTACTCTAAAAGTACGACGTAATAACTTGGAGGGTTGTTACATGGCAATAAAACAGATACTACATTTCGCCAACCCCCTGAATTGAGCATTGAAACATAGTACATTAGTAAACTGAATTGAGTATTGAAACATAGTACATTAGTAAACTGAATTAAGTATTGAAACATAGTACATTAGTAAACTGAATAGAGTATTGAAACATAGTACATTAGTAAACTGAATTAAGTATTGAAACATAGTACATTAGTAAACTGAATCGAGTATTGATACATAGTACATTAGTAAACTGAATTGAGTATTGAAACATAGTACATTAGTAAACTGAATTAAGTATTGATACATAGTACATTAGTAAACTGAATCGAGTATTGAAACATAGTACATTAGTAAACCGAATTGAGTATTGAAACATAGTACATTAGTAAGCTGAATTAAGTATTGATACATAGTACATTAGTAAACTGAATCAAGTATTGAAACATAGTACATTAGTAAACTGAATTAAGTATTGAAACATAGTACATTAGTAAACTGAATCGAGTATTGAAACATAGTACATTAGTAAACCGAATTGAGTATTGAAACATAGTACATTAGTAAACTGAATTAAGTATTGATACATAGTACATTAGTAAACTGAATCGAGTATTGAAACATAGTACATTAGTAAACTGAATAAGGTATTGAAACATAGTACATTAGTAAGCTGAATTAAGTATTCATACATAGTACATTAGTAAACTGAATCGAGTATTGAAACATAGTACATTAGTAAACCGAATTGAGTATTGAAACATAGTACATTAGTAAACTGAATTAAGTATTGATACATAGTACATTAGTAAACCAAATCGAGTATTGAAACATAGTACATTAGTAAACTGAATTGAGTATTGAAACATAGTACATTAGTAAACTGAATTGAGTATTGAAACATAGTACATTAGTAAACTGAATTGAGTATTGAAACATAGTACATTAGTAAACTGAATTAAGTATTGATACATAGTACATTAGTAAACTGAATCGAGTATTGAAACATAGTACATTAGTAAACCGAATTGAGTATTGAAACATAGTACATTAGTAAACTGAATTAAGTATTGAAACATAGTACACTAGTAAACTGAATTGAGTATTGAAACATAGTACATTAGTAAACTGAATTAAGTATTGAAATATAGTACATTAGTAAGCTTAATTAAGTATTGAAACATAGTACATTAGTAAACTGAATTGAGTATTGAAACATAGTACATTAGTAAGCTGAATTAAGTATTGAAACATAGTACATTAGTAAACTGAATCGAGTATTGATACATAGTACATTAGTAAACCGAATTGAGTATTGAAACATAGTACATTAGTAAACTGAATTGAGTATTGAAACATAGTACATTAGTAAACTGAATTAAGTATTGAAACATAGTACATTAGTAACCCGAATTGAGTATTGAAACATAGTACATTAGTAAACTGAATTAAGTATTGAAACATAGTAATTAGTAAACCGAATTGAGTATTAAAACATAGTACATTAGTAAACTGAATTAAGTATTGAAACATAGTACATTAGTAAGCTGAATTAAGTATTGAAACATAGTACATTAGTAAACTGAATTGAGTATTGAAACATAGTACATTAGTAAGCTGAATGAAGTATTGAAACATAGTACATTAGTAAACTGAATCGAGTATTGATACATAGTACATTAGTAAACCGAATTGAGTATTGAAAAATAGTACATTAGTAAACTGAATTGAGTATTGAAACATAGTACATTAGTAAACTGAATTAAGTATTGAAACATAGTACATTAGTAAACCGAATTAAGTATTGATACATAGTACATTAGTAAACTGAATTAAGTATTGAAACATAGTACATTAGTAAACCGAATTGAGTATTGAAACATAGTACATTAGTAAACTGAATTAAGTATTGATACATAGTACATTAGTAAACCGAATTAAGTATTGAAACATAGTACATTAGTAAACCGAATTGAGTATTTAAACATAGTACATTAGTAAACTGAATTAAGTATTGATACATAGTACATTAGTAAACTGAATTAAGTATTGAAACATAGTACATTAGTAAACTGAATTGAGTATTGAAATATAGTACATTAGTAAACTGAATTAAGTATTGAAACATAGCACATTAGTAAACTGAATTAAGTATTAAAACATAGTACATTAGTAAACCGAATTGAGTATTGAAACATAGTACATTAGTAAACTGAATCGAGTATTGAAACATAGTACATTTGTAAGCTGAATTAAGTATTGAAACATAGTACATTAGTAAAATGAATTGATTATTGAAACATAGTACATTAGTAAGCTGAATTAAATATTGATACATAGTACATTAGTAAACTGAATCGAGTATTGATACATAATACATTAGTAAACTGAATTGAGTATTGAAACATAGTACATTAGTAAGCTGAATTAAGTATTGAAACATAGTACATTAGTAAACTGAATCGAGTATTGAAACATAGTACATTAGTAAACCGAATTGAGTATTGAAACATAGTACATTAGTAAACTGAATTAAGTATTGAAACATAGTACATTAGTAAACTGAATTGAGTATTGAAACATAGTACATTAGTAAACTGAATTAAGTATTGAAACATAGTACATTAGTAAACCGAATTGAGTATTGAAACATAGTACATTAGTAAACCGAATTGAGTATTGAAACATAGTACATTAGTAAACTGAATTAAGTATTGAAACATAGTACATTAGTAAACTGAATCGAGTATTGAAACATAGTACATTAGTAAACTGAATTAAATATTGAAACATAGTACATTAGTAAACTGAATTAAATATTGAAACATAGTACATTAGTAAGCTGAATTAAGTATTGATACATAGTACATTAGTAAACTGAATCGAGTATTGAAACATAGTACATTAGTAAACCGAATTGAGTATTGAAACATAGTACATTAGTAAACTGAATTAAGTATTGAAACATAGTACATTAGTAAACTGAATTGAGTATTGAAACATAGTACATTAGTAAACTGAATTAAGTATTGAAACATAGGACATTAGTAAACCGAATTGAGTATTGAAACATAGTACATTAGTAAACCGAATTGAGTATTGAAACATAGTACATTAGTAAACTGAATTAAGTATTGAAACATAGTACATTAGTGAACTGAATCGAGTATTGAAACATAGTACATTAGTAAACTGAATTAAGTATTGAAACATAGTACATTAGTAAACTGAATTGAGTATTGAAACATAGTACATTAGTAAACTGAATTAAGTATTGAAACATAGTACATTAGTAAGCTGAATTAAGTATTGATACATAGTACATTAGTAAACTGAATCGAGTATTGAAACATAGTACATTAGTAAACCGAATTGAGTATTGAAACATAGTACATTAGTAAGCTGAATTAAGTATTGATACATAGTACATTAGTAAACTGAATCGAGTATTGAAACATAGTTCATTAGTAAACCGAATTGAGTATTGAAACATAGTACATTAGTAAACCGAATTGAGTATTGAAACATAGTACATTAGTAAACTGAATTGAGTATTAAAACAGTAGTTTTTCAACCATTTGTATATTAATTTGCAAAGAAAATGCCGACTCATCTATATAAAACAGAACCGTATGTGTATATATATATATATATATATATATATATATATATGTGTGTGTGTGTGTGTGTGTGTGTCTATGTCCAGAGAAAAGAATGGTATGGGCGGAAGAGAAAGAGGGGGTTGAAGAGAGGGGGAGGAAAATGGGGAAGGGGGAAAGAGATAAAGATAGAAAGCCGGATATAGAGAGTAAAAGAGATATAAGTTTTAATACAAATGTAACACTTTACCATGAGCAATTCTAGTTTTTTTTTCATTAAAGTAATAGTATAGTTTCTTCTTCAGACAGACATATACCAACTTT
>OY744541.1:33958122-33980622 GCA_963556195.1 Sepiola atlantica | reverse complement strand
TGTGTTAATCAAAGTTTGTTTCCTAAAATGTTTTTTCCTATCTACTTTAATGACATAAAATACATGTTAAAATATTTGTTATACCTGGGATTGAGTTATGTTTGAAAATAATTCCATTTTTATTCCTTTAATTCGCCATAATTTGTAATTAACTGAGCAAGTCATCCATCTATCACTTTCAACTAAGTAACATTATTTTATTTTGTGAAGTTACTGGGTTGGCTAAAGAGTTCGTTCGTGTTTTTGTTCCTGTCAGTTTATGGGGAACCCAAACATCAAGTTAAGAAACATAACCGAGTTTATGCAATTCATTTTACACGCTCGATTTGGAAATCTTGAGAATGTCTGCGATTTGTCTGGATGTTAAACGGCAATCTGCTTCAACTACGGCTTTCATTTGAGAGAAAATAAAAGAGAAAGAAATAGAACAATTGTATAAAGAAGAAACAAATTGAAAAAAGGAAAAGAAGAGATAAAGAATTAAACAGGCATGAAGGAAAAAGAAAAAAATAAAGGAAATAATAATAAGAAGAAGAAGAAAAGACAGAGAATAAAAAAAGTTAAAGGAAAAAAATAGAGGAAATAATAATAATGAGAAGAAAAGACAGAGAATAAAAAAAGTTAAAGGAAAAAGAAAAAATAGAGGAAATAATAAGAAGATAAAGAAAAGACAGAGAATAAAAAAAGTTAAAGGAAAAAGAGAAAATAGAGGAAATAATAATAATAAGAAGAAAAGACAGAGAATAAAAAAAGTTAAAAGATAAAGAAAAAATAGAGGAAATAATAATAAGAAGAAGAAAAGAGAGAGAATAAAAAAGTTAGAGGAAAAAGAAAAAATAGAGGAAATAATAATAATAATAATAAGAAGAAAAGGCAAAGAATAAAAAAAGGTAAAGGAAAAGAAAAAATAGAGGAAATAATAATAATAATAAGAAGAAAAGACAGAGAATAAAAAAAGTTAAAGGAAAAAGAAAATAAATATAGGAAATAATAATAATAAGAAGAAAAGACAGAGAATAAAAAAAGTTAAAGGAAAAAGAAAAAATAGATGAAATAATAATAATAAGAAGAAAAGACAGAGAATAAAAAAGTTAAAGGAAAAAGAAAAAATATAGGAAATAATAATAAGAAGAAAAGACAGAGAATAAAAAAAGTTAAAGGAAAAAGAAAAAATAGAGGAAATAATAATAAGAAGAAGAAAAGACAGAGAATAAAAAAAGTTAAAAGATAAAGAAAAAATAGAGGAAATAATAATAATAAAAAGAAAAGACAGAGAATAAAAAAGTTAGAGAAAAAAGAAAAAATAGAGGAAATAATAATAATAATAAGAAGAAAAGACAGAGAATAAAAAAAGTTAAAGGAAAAAGAAAAAATAGAGGAAATAATAATAATAAGAAGAAAAGACAGAGAATAAAAAAAGTTAAAAGATAAAGAAAAAATAGAGGAAATAATAATAATAAGAGGAAAAGACAGAGAATAAAAAAAGTTAAAGGAAAAAGAAAAAATAGAGGAAATAATAATAAGACGAAAAGACAGAGAATACAAAAAGTTAAAGGAAAAAGAAAAAATAGAGGAAATAATAATAATAATAATAAGAAGAAGAAGAAGAAGAAGAAGAAGAAAAGACAGAGAATAAAAAAGTTAAAGGAAAAAGAAAAAATAGAGGAAATAATAATAAGAAGAAGAAGAAAAGACAGAGAATAAAAAAAGTTAAAGGAAAAAGAAAAAATAGAGGAAATAATAATAAGAAGAAGAAGAAGAAAAGACAGAGAATAAAAAAAGTTAAAGGAAAAAGAAAAATAGAGGAAATAATAATAAGAAGAAGAAGAAGAAAAGACAGAGAATAAAAAAGTTAAAGGAAAAAGAAAAAATAGAGGAAATAATAATAATAATAATAAGAAAAGACAGAGAATAAAAAAAGTTAAAGGAAAAAGAAAAAATAGAGGAAATAATAATAATAATAATAAGAAGAAGAAGAAAAGACAGAGAATAAAAAAAGTTAAAGGAAAAAGAAAAAATAGAGGAAATAATAAGAAGAAGAAGAAGAAAAAGAAAAGACAGAGAATAAAAAAGTTAAAGGAAAAAGAAAAAATAGAGGAAATAATAATAATAATAAGAAGAAGAAAAGACAGAGAATAAAAAAAGTTAAAGGAAAAAGAAAAAATAGAGGAAATAATGATAATAAGAAAAGACAGAGAATAAAATAAGTTAAAGGAAAAAGAGAACAAAGTTGAATGAAATCTACTCGAAAGAAAAAGAAAGAAAATAAAAATAAATGGAAGAAATATAAAAAATGTAAAAAGGAAAACAAGAGAGAAAATAAATAGAAAAGAAAAATAATTAAAAAGACGACAGAAAGTAAGTAAGAAAGAAATAATTTTATAAAGAATAACGAAAAATGGGGTAAATAATAATAATAATAAGAAAAGACAGAGAATAAAAAAAGTTAAAAGAAAAAAGGGACAAAGTTGAATGAAATCTACTCGAAAGAAAATAGAAGAAAATAAAAATGAAATAGAAGAAATATGATAATATAAACTTTAAAAGAAAAAAATGAAAATAAGGGAGAAAATAAATAGAAAAGAAAAATAATTAAAAAGACGACAGAAAGTAAGAAAGAAAGAAAGAATTTTATAAAAAATAAGGAAAAATGGGGTAAATAATAAAAATAAGAAGAATAAGAAAAGACAGAAAATAAAACGTTAAAGAGAACAAAATTGAATAAGAAAAAAGAAAGAACAGAGAAAGAAATACAGGAATTACAAAAAAGGAAAGAATGTAAAACGAAAAGAGAAAGAAAATGAAAGGGAAAGAAATACAGGAAATACAAAAAAAGAAAGAATTTAAAAAGAAAAGAGAAAGAAAATAGAAGAGAAAGGAATACATGAAATACAAAAAAAAAGAATTTAAAAAGAAAAGAGAAAGAAAATGAAAGAGAAAGAAATACATGAAATACAAAAAAAGAAAGAATTTAAAAAGAAAAGAGAAAGAAAATGAAAGAGAAAGAAATACATGAAATACAAAAAAAAAGAATTTAAAAAGACAAAAGAAAGAAAATGAAAGAGTAAGAAATACATGAAATACAAAAAAAGAAAGAATTTAAAAAGAAAAAAGAAAGGAAATGAAAGAGAAAGAAATACAGGAAATACACAAAAAAAGAAAGAATTTTAAAAAAGAAAAGAGAAAGAAAAGAAAAGAGAAAGAAATACATGAAATACAAAAAAAAGAATTTAAAAAGAAAAAAGAAAGAAAATGAAAGAGAAAGAAATACATGACATAAAAAAGAAAGAATTTAAAAAGAAAAGAGAAAGAAAATGAAAGAGAAAGAAATACATGAAATACAAAAAAAGAAAGAATTTAAAAAGAAAAGAGAAAGAAAATGAAAGAGAAAGAAATACATGAAATACAAAAAAGTAAGAATTTAAAAAGAAAAGAGAAAGAAAATGAAAGAGAAAGAAATACATGAAATACAAAAAAGAGAAAGAATTTAAAAAGAAAAAAGAAAGAAAATGAAAGAGAAAGAAACACATGAAATACAAAAAAAAAAAAAGAATTTAAAAAGAAAAAAGAAAGAAAATGAAAGAGAAAGAAATACATGAAATACAAAAAAAAAAAAGAATTTAAAAAGAAAAAAGAAAGAAAAAATATAACAAAATCGAATCCTGTAGAATCGATATTCTTCTGTCTATTTTTCTGGTTCAAATATTTGTCGTTAGAAAGCTTCACCGTCTCCATTTAATTCGCTTTCATTTCGGCCTCGTTTACAAGACTCATCGATTCAACTCCGGCTTGGCGTTATATTCAGGACGCCATTTGCAATTATGCCCGACGATGTTATCGCTAAAGAGACATAAGTCAATTTATTGTCGTGAATTATGCCGTACCTTGGTTGCTTTTCTAATAGGTTGTATGTGTATGTTACTAAGACTTGTTAATGGTCCTCAGGACAGCCACAACTCACTACGGTCCATTAGTCACTCGTCTTGAGTGCCTGCGGTCTGAACATTGCGACAGTCTATGGCCGACTCGCGAATATCCTATATTCGGCTCCTAGCGCCATTCAAGACTTAATGTTTTGTTTCCCATTAGGATGTGCAAAGACATATCTAGATGACGTCATGGATGTAAAAATTCGACAGGGATAAACAAGACCGTCAAATCGGAATATTTTGATACATATTTCTGTGACATATATTTATATAAGCAAACACTGTTGAACATAACAGAATTTTTGCTTAAGTATACCTTTTTTATTTAAACAAAAATTTCTAACGATCTTTTTATTTCAAAATCAAAAAAATCAAATTATTTTTCATATGTGTCAGGAACGTTTTCGATTCTTTATCGAATTATCTTCAGGTGAACACTAAAGCTGGAGTAAATAAGAGAATTTCAAAAAGCAGCCAGAACGCGCATGTGAAGTCTATTGGATGTATAAATAACAAATCAGTGCAGTTGTAGGAGAAACGTTAACAATTTAAATTCCCTGACGACAGAATTAGCGTCACAGAATGAATTGTATTACGTTAAGCATTTTAAAATGCTTAACGTAATACAATTGTGTTAGTGATACATAGGGAACATACTTTTTTTTATTTCGATACAAAAAAACTATTATGAAAATTTAAAAAAATTTTTTAAAGTATAATTACCCAGTAAGAATTCTGTTATGTTCAACAATGTTTGGTTAAATGAAAGAATACTGATTAAATACACTTAATTCAAATATATATATATATATATATATATATATATATATATATATATATATATATATATATATATATATTGTTTTATTTATACAGACATGTACATAATCCGCGACACTGCCATGTCGATGTTATCGATATACAGCTGTTTGAAACTGAGATCTCATCAGGTAGAAAAGAAAATCTGGTCCTTCGCTGAGATCATATAAGAAAAGAATGAGGTTAAAAATGAGAAAAAAAGAAACGAAATTTAAGATTGGAGGGTCACATTGTCAGATTTGAAACGGTCGAAAATAAGAAATGGATATTTGTGAACTCATGTTAAAAAAGGGGGTCAATTATCAGTGTCACACTTTCAAGGCTATCTTATGTCTGGATGGTATGCATCGAGCATTTATTATTATTATTATTATTATTATTATTATTATTATTATTATTATTATTATTATTATTATTATTATTATTATTATTATTGTTGTTGTTGTTGTTGTTGTTGTCGTCGTCGTCGTCGTCGTCGTCGTCGTCGTCGTCGTCGTCGTCGTCGTTGTCGTTGTCGTTGTCGTTGTCGTCGTTGTTTTATTACCATCCTTATATTGTGTCAGTAAACTTAAATAACTTTTTAGTAAATTTTAATTTATTGTCCTATTCTCATTATTCGTATTATTGTTATCTGTATAAATAAAAAAAATATTATATACAAAAGCTCTATTTGATATTGAGCACTCTTTATAAGTCCGGTTTAAATTCTTTCGATTCATATCCTGTGGATGTTTACTTTACCTGAATTACTATATATATATATATAAATATTTCAAATGTTTCACACGGATCCATTCATATGTCGGTACTACCGTGTACCTCGTCGAGACCACAAGCCGGGGCAGGGAACGTCGTTTAGGTCCTTAGTATGACTTCTTGTTTCATAAATTCACCCATGGCCCATTCTTGTATGAAAGGGAGCGATAACAATATTTTTAAAAATAAATATTGCTTATAATAAACAAGATTATGCTACATTTTAATGACTAAGATTTTATTCACCTTACTGATCATCTTAAAAAAAACAAACTTCGATACATTTACGGAACGTTTCATTCACAGAAGAACATCCGTGTTGTGTATGTTAATCCCGGATCTTTCTTCTATGGACTCATCAGAAACCCAAAAAGTTATCCAGAAAAAATACATAGGGACGCAGTAAACAAAATTCTAAAAAAAAACTAACATTGGTTACTTGGCCATCAGTTTTATTATTTGAATCATTCCGACTACTGTTCATGTCTTGATTGTTATGTTTACAACGTTTAACGTTTCAGCCGATGTAACCTCAGACCTTATTCAAGTGCATCTTTTAGGATGTTTTATTTAACCAATCGGCGTAGGCTGTTCTTTTTGTGTCAGTCATGACCGGGTAGAAATGTTAAGTATATTTTAAATCTATTCTTAGTTATCGTATATAGTGACAATGGAACTTTCAACTTCCATAAGGCTGTCACTTAGAAGTTATTGATACTCAACACTTTTATCCGTTGCGTCACGGGTCCATGTGGACGTCACATCGGAAGAAACGTTATGAAAATATCAAGCAAGATGAGAATAGTAATCTTAATAATCTAAATAATACAAATTATAAATCATTATCTAAAAATGTCGAAGCGAATCAGTTTTAGTATTTAGGACTCGTAAGACATTCACAGTAAGAACTCGTCTCTCTACCTCAAGGGGAACAAATATTTTCCTTTCTCTCGTCATGTGACTAGCGTCAGGAAGAATCACCATGAATAAAGCTCCTTTTCAAGGAATTCCCAACCTGTGGAACACATTACTGCGACACTGCTTCCCTGGTGATTACAACTTGATCGTTTTCAAATCCAATGTCAACAAATTTGTATCACGAACTACCCTAAAAGCAATCAGAAGCAGTTCATACCATTGGTCAAGGGTTAGTACTCCCATAGTGTTCCTCATCTTTCGGGGCTGGCAATCATTACAGTCTAATTAATCCTTATCTCCGAGTGACTCTTGGCCTTGATATGTGGTAATGAACCTGGGCGAGTTATGTCTGGCGGCTTCTCTCGAAGGAGGAAGTTTCTAGGGAATATTGCATTCATAAGCGGTTCCCAGCCGCATGTATATCCCGGTTATGGGAAGATGATATACAGCGCCTAGCATTCCCTAAATCGTCACCCACCTCGTACTGGCAAGGACCCGGGTCGCTTAACTTCGGTTATCTAACGAGAACCGGTGTATCAACGCGATTATGCCGTACATTAAGTAGTAACTCCAATAGTAAAAAAATAACTGATTAATTGAATTTTTGTTTTTCGAGTGACTTTTTTTTACTTCGATTTTTTGCCGAACGTTGTTGAACGTTGTCTAACACAAAGATTGCGACAGTCTTCTCAATTACCTTCCAAACTACCTTACCCAGCACGAGAGTGGGTCTCAGACATTAAGTGGCAAACTGCAAACCCCACTAAATTCGTAACCATTGCTACCAGGCCGGAGGGCTATCTATAGTTAGCTACAACGATCACAGCTGGACGTTTCTCCCAACGAAGACGACTCCGGTGTCCAGTTCTACTACAAGTCCATGAGTATTATTTACTCCTCTCCAGGAGTTAGGCACAAGGCCAGTTTTATCCTACTCCCACAAGTAAGATGTGACCCAAGGTCGGGTCGGGAAAGTGGGGGTTGAAAAGCCAGCGCCCGAGAAAGGAAGAACTCTGACCATCAAAAATTGCCTGGGCAGCCCCGTCGGCATTCCCCGGTAGGGGCGCCTCAGACAGTAAGCAATAAACTTACTCCTCCCCAAAGAGGGGAGGCAAAGCCTGGGAGGGTGGACCTCCTAGAACTGCACAGGACAATCCCATAGGCCGACGTAAATCAAGTCCCGAAGGACAAGACAATACCAGTCTATGGGGTGCAGTATCCATCGGAACAGATACTACACTTTGATCTGACGAATTTGGCAGGTTTTAGATCCAAACCACAAGACACAACACGAGAGTGGCTCGAAATGATTAAGCCCACTAAATTACCGGAACTAACAAAATTATACAATCGTTGCTTAAAGAAGAAATATTGCGATTTTAGCAATATGTTGAGCTTTTTAATGGCGACGCGGGAAGTTGAGGGTTACAACAAAACAAATATACTATGTTGCGGCTTGTTTGCCGAGTAACAAAACGGTTCGATTCTCACTCCTATGATGCCTTTTTTACAATGAGGAGAACAGTTTCAGGATACCACGTGACTATAAAAGATACGTAGTATTTCTTTTCGTCTTCTTTTCTTCCAAAACTCGTCGCCTGAAAATATGTATTTTTTATAGAAACGCTTTCCATCTATATTTAGAAAACCTCGTTCGTCTGCCCAGTATTAGAAAATACTGCTGATCAGTCTTCTGCATGCAGTACAGACCGATAAATCTCCTAAGCGTAAGCTGCCTTAATCTGTGATAAATCAAGCAATTGGCAAACATCTCAGTAAAAACAACCTACTCAGTGATAAGCAATACGGATTTCGTCCTGCTCTATTTTTGCCGCTGCGCTCACTTTTTGAACCCTTCACTCCCACCCTGCGTCGGGTAGAACGTATACTAGTTTTATTTACAGACAATATTAAACTAATAAAATATAAATCTTTCGATGTGGAAAAAATTTAAAGTAATGTTTTAATAAAAAAAGTAGATACATTTATATAATCAGTTGGTTTATTTCGATCCCTCTTACCGCGGAAAGATGTGACACAAGGTCGGAAAATGGGGATTGAAAAACCAGCGCTTAAGAGATTGAGCACTCTGACTTACAAAAATGCCTATTCAGCACAGTGGGCATTCCCCGGTAAGGGCGCCTCAGGCGATTAGCAATAAATTAAATCTTTCACAAAGCACGAGAAGGTAAAGCCTTCTAGGGTGGGTGGGCTTCCTAAAACTTCACAGAACCATGCATCAACCCAGCAGAGCAGAGTCAGAAGATACCACAACGGTCTACTCTATGTTGAACTGATCAAAAAAGATAAATATAGAGAAAATGTTTGAATCAATAAATACAACATAAATCTCAATAAATTATAAGTAAGAATCGAAATAAGTATTGCTACCCTCGCTGAGGAGGTTATGTTTTCGATCGGGTATGTTAGTCATTATTTTTTAGTGTGTTTGTTTGTTTGTGTACAATATAGAATCTACATCGCTTAACCAATCATTACTAAACTTTGTCATATTATCGGCCTCGCTACCCCCTCCTCTCTCTCCCTCTCTCTCTCTTTCTGAACAGGTTTAATTTTTGAATCGCTATGTCAAAAGTCAATGTCAAGGTCGCAAAAAGGTGAATGTCATTTTTTTTTAGCGATAACTTCGGTTATTTTCGTCGTAAGGAATCGCTACTTAATCCACATTGTAAACAATGAAGTCCCGCATCTTATATGATCTTGACCTTTAAAAGTTTAAAACTTTCACGGAATTTCGACATCCGATTTTTCCAAATTTGATGCATGGATCTGATTCTCTTTGAGAACAATAACCACTATACAACATTTCAGCCTCGTCATATAAATAGTATTTGAATTGTCAACGTTTCCATGACATAACTTCGGGGATATTTCATATAATATGGAGAAGTAAAGCTAAGATAGACTTTAAGGTAAACATAATCAATAGCGTTGGAATTGTTTTAATAGTCCAACATAATTTATTTTGTTTTAACTACGTATTGTCGTTAAAAATAATTTAATATTTAATATATACTAGAATGTCGGTTCATACGGCTCATAATTCGAGTTTGTAAGAAACATCGTTTTGTTGTTTTTTATATTGTTGCCTTTATTTACTGCATTTTTATTGTTTTTTTAGTTGCAGTTTTAATTAATGACTAATTGATACGTGTATTCACTTTTGTTTGTGGGCAGATAACTCGGTGTGGCGTTTTTCTGTTGCTGAGTTATTCCCCTTGTATCACTCAATTCATATATTTTGATATAAGATTTTACAAAGTAAGATAAGCTTCGGCAACAGCCGAAAATAGTGACCCATCTGTTTTTGTTTTAAGTATTTTTAAAAGTTATTTGATGTTAATCTTACCGAACCTTTGAGTTGAATTATCTTTGTTTATTTTGTTTAAATAGATTCCACATCTGTATTTTAAAGACAGATTTACTGACTTGAAAGATGTGTATTTTAGGTGATTACTTTGTAGAAGTGACCAACTATTTTTAATCTATTTCTTGTAGCGGAGAGTTATAATACTGAGGTTACTTAGTCATTTGTAAACCAATTATTAACCGACCCAGCGTAGTAATTCTCTACTAAACTATTTACACATAAAAAATAGATAGAGGCTTAATAAACAGCAACGAGTTAAAACCTTCGGCTCTTTTTCTGACCATCAGAAAAATTGAAAAAATAAAAAAGGTATGATTAAACAGACGAATTCTGTAATTTTGAACAATGTTTGCATAAATGAGAAAATTATATGTATGTATGTATATATATATATATGTATATATATATATATATGTATATATATATGTGTGTGTATATATGTATATGTTTATATGTATATATATGTGCATATATATATATATACGTATATATATGTATATATGTATATGTTTATATGTATATATGTATATGTTTATATGTATATATATATGTATATATATGTATATGTTTATATGTATATATATGTATGTATATGTTTATATGTATATATATGCATATATATACGTATATATATGTATATATGTATATGTTTTTATGTATATATATGTATATATATATATATGTATACATATATATATATTTGTATATATATATATGCATATATGTGTATATATTTGTATATATATATATATATATATATCTGTATATATATGTATATGTATGTATATATACATATATATATATATATATATATATATATATATATATATATATATATATATATATATATATGTGTGTGTGTGTGTGTGCGTGTGTGTGTATATATATAAGGCCCTTCCTCGTTAAAGTCTCACCGGCTAAGAGAGTTAGGAGGTCTCACCGGAAACTACATGATTTGCATAACTTCCGCTTTGTCTGACATTGTGACCTATTTTACCCCTGAACTTTTCTACTACACTTCAACACAACTACGTCTACTATGTAATACCTTATTAGCTAGAATGTCAATACCTGTCAGGGTCTCCTCTACCGTTTACAATCTCTAAATTTAAAAAAATATATGCTTACAAAACCAATTAATTTACAGACCTTCAGCAAGTACCCCTGTGGTGTCTATCGCGGAGATTGACTTGACTTATGTGCATATATACACGTACCAGCGAGTGTAAAAATTCTTTATACCTCGTGTCGCCGTTTTCGTCCTCGTAGGCGTCATCATTTTTCAGAATGTACTGGAGATTGTTTAAGTGGATAACGAAGCGGTCTAACGACCTGTGTGTGAGAAGTTCTCATACAGTCCGTTCCATAGTATCACTTTCTACTTATGTATGTTGACAACCTCCACGTGACCCCTCCTGTGAGTATGCCAACAACAGAATCAAGGCAATCAACGAAGTTGTACCATGCTGGTTCATACGAATTTACTTTACTTTAGTGAAATCGTTGTGAATAAATGGAGATACGACTCGAGCGAACGCTAAAGAGCGACTGGCTTGAATAGCCATCCTTTTTTCTTTCTACAGTTCGGTTAGATACGCGTTCCCCTTTACTTCTACCAGCAAGTTAGAGTTTTCCGCAAGAACGTGATAACCCAATATTTTTCAACCAAAGAAAATCGTGTTTAACCACAGGTCTAACAAGCCTATGTCAAATTTAAAAGAAAAACTTATAAAAACAGTGACGTGGTCAACGAAAAGAGAGTCCTTCTACGTATCCCACCCGGCGCACCTCGTGTGGACCCAAGAACGTCTACTCAACATCCTCCGCGCCCTTTGCCGGGAGAGGCGAAACAAAAGAAAGAAGCACTTCAAAACTAACGTACAAGCTTCATCATTTCGCGCACATACTCATACGCACTGCTCAGAAGCCAACTGCCACCCACTCACTAATCTAACAAAGTAGGCCCACACACATACATAGTGCTACACTGCCTAATACTCACATACGCATAGTCATAATAACAAATATATATATATATATATATATATATATATATATATATATATATATATATACAGGGTGGGCAAAAATAAGGGTCCTATTTTTAAAAATTCATAACTTTTTTATTTATTGATTTTTTTTTTTTTTTTTTTAGAATAAGTAAAGGACCCCTTCCGAAGCAAGCATGAGCCGTATTAGCCCTAAGGAACGTACCCTCATTTAGAAAACATTATTTTAGCTTAAAAAACTCAAAACAGTGTAAAAAACAATACTTTAGTTTTTGTAAGTTTTAAGAAGTGTTTTTCGGCTAAAATTTGTTTTGTTTATTTCAAAACATCTCGAAAGGGTCAGTCTACGCACACATAAAGTTTGGTGAGTTTAACTTTTATTTTGTGGAAGTTATTCAAATTCAAGTTATTCAAATTTAAAGATAGGACCCTTATTTTGGCCCACCCTGTATATATTAGGTGAGTCAATGAAAAATAATTAGACCTGCAGATGGAAACAGATCAATATCTTCAGTTGTTCAGAACAAGGAGCATTTAGTAAATAAAAATATTTATTCTTCTTCTCTTTCAATTTCATTCCTTAAGCCAGACTTTTCAAAGATTAAACTCTTATCATCAGAGTAAGTAGTGATTGATAAGCTGACAGATGAGAACAGTCAATATTCAAAATTTGAAAAAAGTTTGTTTTTTTAAAGTTCTTTTTAAAAAAGTTTAAAAGTTCAAACAGGTGTGTTACAATGTAAATGAAAGTCACCAAACACGGATATCCAAGTGGTATGGGGTTCAAATGTAATTGGTAAATCCAGAAGAATCTGTATGAAAATCCAACGATGACGATTCCACCCAAGTCCTTAGTCCTTAGAGGGGGGATCAGATAAAATTAGCCATATTAAGAAAACGCAGTTCTTCCTGTTTTCAAGTAAACAGATCCAAAGGCAAAAAGCAACGAACCAAATCTCAGTGTATTGAGCTTTTCTCACCTCACAATAGGTATAATTCTTTAAAAGTTACCTTTTAGTTATAAACCCTCATATATATATATATATATATATATATATATATATATATATATATATATATATATATATATATATATATATATATATACACATCTTTAACCCTCGTGTCTGATATTCACTCAACATTTTTCTTATAAAAACACTAGTATAAACTTTCTTAAAGGAGTATTTCATCACTAAAAATAAATTTTATATTACATGTAAACTGATAGTGATATAAATGTTTTGTTATTTAATCATGTTTTCCTTGATTTTTGATTGACAAACCTCAACATTATGTTTGTAAAACTTAATTATGTTCTACAAAATCAAAAACAAAAACAACAGCCCCTCTCCCTTTCTCCCTCCCCTTATTTTTACTACCCTACTCCCGGTCCTGGATATGACCTTAAACTACATCCGAGGGTGAGATCCGGCTTACGGACTTTGGGGAATGTGGAGCCTCCTCTTAATTACCATTGCTCCCAGGTCCACCCTGACCCGGAGTGGTAGTACCTGTTAGGGTCCCAACTATGGGTTAAATAGAAACAGATATTAAAAGGGGAAAGAAACAAAAAAGAGAAGAAAACAAGACCAGATTCGGCATTAAATAACCCAAAAAGGGTTGATATGCCGTAAAACAAAACTACCAAACCAAACCAAACAAACCTCTGTTGATGTATGGAATGGTCACCAGCAAGCAAGTGTTAATAAGTTAGCACTTGCTAGCTGGTGACCATTCTATTCCCTCAACTCAATCTTTATTTCCATCCATTTTAATATGCATGCACGCCCGTATGTATCCGCATTTCCTTCATTTTTCTTCACTATAACATCAACTTCTTGAATGGATTCATTGCATTAGCATTGAATCTGAGATAGTTCAGTATCGCCTGAGATCGATTGTACATGTGGTAAAAATGACCGATGACCAGATTTCTAAGCAACGTTTATATGGAGAATCACAAACCGAAAATCAGATATAACAACCACATGAAGAATATGTTGATGAAATCAAATATTAACTAGAAAAATACTCGTCCCGGGAGGAATAAAATAATTTCTACGAACAGTTTTAAACTACTTTCTTGGCCTTTTGGCTAAGATCAAAGTGTAGTATCTGTTCCGATGGATACTGCACCCCATAGACTGGTATTGTCTTAGCCTTTGGGGCTTGATTTACGCCGGTCTATGGGTCTGTCCTGTGCAGTTCTAGGAGGTCCACCCTCCCAGGCTTCGCCTCCCCTCTATGGGGAGGAGTAAGTTTATTGCTTATTGCCTGAGTCGACCCTACCGAGGAATGCCGACGGGGCTGCCCAGGCAATTTTTAAACCCCACTTTCCCGACCCGACCTTGGGTCACATCTTACTTGTGGGAGTAATATAAAAACTGGCCTTGTGCCTAACTCCTGGAGAGGAGTAAATCAATACTTTCATAAATTTTTCTATGTCTCCCTCTCTCTCTTTCTCTAGCTCCCTTCCTTTCTTCATTCCCTCTTTTTCAACTTTTCGCTCTCTCATTTCTGTCGTCTCTGTTTATAAATCATTTATGTTTCCAGTACAGAGATAAAGGATTTCACAAAGTCAGAATACATTGTGATGTCATAGCCTCTCTATCTATCTCACCCTGTTTCGCTCTCTCTCTTTTCATTCTAAGAATATAAAATGCAACAAGCCGGTCGGTGTTTTATTTGTTTGTATATAAATGAACTAGAAGAATACCTGTCCCCAAATTAAAATTTTGCACCACTTTTATGTTCCCTTACAAAGATTAAAATTAAGATATAATGCTACCAAATCATACATCTAGAAGCCTTGTTCACATTTTTATCAAAATCCATTACCTGATTTTGATTATAAAAAAGTCTGAAAATTAAATCTTAATCTAAATAGGTTTTAAGAAAAAATTGAAATTCAGATAATCTTTCTAAATTGGGGTCTAATGACTATGGATCAAATTCAATGCAAATCTGAAATATTTGAATTTTCAAATGGGAGGTTGTGCTCATATAATATCCCACAATACCCATTAAAATACCCCAAAGAAAGAGAATTTTACGGAATATTTATTAATTTATGTATTTCACCTATTGTTAAGATTTCACAAATCTCGGGGATATCTTAATTTTCACGAAGGGCATCCACCCCCTTTTAACCCCTTTGCGTTGAACAACTTAAACTAAATATAGACCACGTAAATATGGGCATCGAAGACTGCTGTAAAAGGGGCTTCATCGACATAAACGAGAAGATACTGATTATTTTCACCTTCTTTGATCAATTGGACAATCACTCGGTAAACAGTGGAAAGTGGAATCCCGAAGTTAGCGGCAGTTTGACATTGATCAGCGTCAAATCGTCTACCTTAAGATTAGCCTATAATATAACTCCTCTAAAACTGAGAATTGCTATGCGTTTTTTTGGCTCGTATCATATTTAAAAGGTGGTATATGATAGACAGGGTCCAAAAAAGAGGCTCTAATCTAATATAGCCCACACTCTCTAACAAGCTTCAGCCCCTGTCCCATCGTCGCGATGTTGAATCCCTGTGCTTGTTTTGCAAGTACTTTAGTGGAATATGCTCCGATGAACTTGCTACATTGGTTCCCCTCTACGTAAATAACTCCGAGAAACCCGCCAGTCAGCAAAATCCCACCCCTTCACTGTAGAGATTCCAAGATACCGAAGGACTTTTCAATTTAATAGCTTATTTCGGCGAACTGCTATCTTTGGAATCCCCTCCCTGCTTCCTGTTTCCCTGAATGTACGAACATACAGAAGTTTAAATGTAATGTGAAAAAAACGTCTCGCTGCACAACTCCCCACTTAGGATTCTCCGAATTCACATCAGCCAATGTGCCTTGTTTGCGGTGAACGAAATTTAAAAAAAAAAGTAAAGGAAATATATATTGATATTTAAAACACAACAAGTGTCAGTTAGTAAAAAATATCGACGTTTCTGAATTTTTGAGATGAGGATTGATAATTTGTATAATTTGGATTATTTTTACTACTGTTTCCTCTTCAGTGTTATTCTCACAATGTTTCGGTCGATGTAACCTCCGACCTTCTTTAAGTGTATCTTGTCGAACTCGAGAATCTTTCTGTCGAACTCGGGAATCTGCACGGAATTTCGAACGGAAACCATTATTTAATCCACGGGAGTAGCATGCTCTCGTTCCGTCAGCCATTACCGGGTAGAAGATACACCTGAATAAGGTCGAAGTTTACATCGGCCGAAACGTTGTGAAAATAACACTCAAGATGAGAACAGTAGTCCGAATAATTCAAATTATACAAATTAAAATATCGATGTTCCAAACTTTTTTTCTTTTTTATAGTGTTCCGTGTGCTGGCCATTGACAAAGAAAGCAGAAATATGTTTTAATTATTTTTGTGGAGTGTCTAATTATTTCTGTCATGTCTGTGTATGTATTCCTTCATTTAGAATCTAAGTTTTTCTATGTTATATTTGTTATTCATATATTCATATTCATATATTGTCATGTTGTCGTTAACATGCCTTTACTGTGCTGTTGGCATTACCAATGTAGGTATAATTAACATGAGATAAATTGGTTATTGTCGTGGGGAGTCTATTTGCTTCTGTCATGTATGTGTGCATATATATTCTGTGAGATTTTTTAAAAGTTGACATGTAATTATTTATTCAAATAAATAATTAAGTAAATAAAAAAATATTTTTTGTCGTTATTCATTTTCCGATTTTCGCTCTGACAAGCAAAAACCTGTCAACTACTTTTTTTTTTCACTAAAAAAAAAAGACTTGTTGGATCACCCATTAAGCTCAGGGTAGATTGTTTGAGTCAGGAAAAAGTGAGTTCGCAAATTCAGTTAAATTTTAAAAGAAAAATCCTAAAATAGTCTTTATGTCCCCTTTTTTACTCTCCAGCTATGGGTTAAATAGTCTTAATACTTGTGGTGATATTCCCTATTATTCAAAATGAACTATTCAACTATTCTGTTGTATTACCTTTGTCATTTAACGCAGAGAAGGAGCGAAAAGAGATATAGAGAGAAAAGAGTGAAAGAGAGAGAGAGAGACAGAAGTGAGAGTGATAGACACTTTATAAAATAAAAGCGTAGGGTGAAACAACATACAGCGAAAAATGATGAGATCAATAGGCATATATTTATGAAGAAATGGGTTACTTGATGAGTTAATTGCAAATTACGGCTAATTAGAATCAATGCAATAGATATTTGTAAAACATAACTCAATCCCCAAACTAAGGTATATTTTAGCATATAACTTAGCTTCAGCATAATGATAGATACTCCCTTCATATTTGTCCTTATTGACGGAATACTACGAATCGGTTCCTTTGTTAAATCGTTTGTAATGCTTTCTGACCCTAATATCTAATAATAGTATTTATACATTGTAATGGTGATACCAGATCAGGCTGCCCTGTGGCTCCCTGAGACGAAATTCACCTACATTGACGTTTTTTTTTTTTTTTTTGTAAAACTTAATTATGTTCTACAAAACCAAAAACAAAAACAACAGCCCCTCTCCCTTTCTCCCTCCCTTTTTTATTTTATTTTTAGAACTTGAAGCATAAATCTTTTACTATAATTACCAGATTCGGCATTAAATAACCCAAGAAGGGTTGATATGCCGTAAAACAAAACTACCATACCTATACATTGTAATGATATATAGCAAGTGTCGAGTGGAAAAATTGAAAGGTAGAGGTCATCTCCGGCAGAAGTCGACGAAGTCACGTGACTTCCGAAAGGGGGTCTCTCTCTCTCTCTCTCTCTCTCTCTCTCTCTCTCTCTCTCTCTCTCTCTCTCTCTCTCTCTTAGCTAGCGAGATTTCAAACAGAGAAGACGTGTCTAGCGGCTTTTTAAAAGAAGGGAGTAGCGCAAGCAGTGTGGGTGATGTAGCGAAGCGGGCTATTCGTCTATTTTGCTATCTATGTCTCTCCCGCATACAAAAACTAACAAGTCCCTGTGACTGTTCTTCTCTGTTGCAAATAAGCCTTTCATATAAACAACTGACGTCTGTGTGTCAACAAACGAAAAGAACCTGGGTTTACAACGACGACGACGACACGCGTCTATAAAAAATTTATACACACTCGATAGGTGAAAATAAAATAATCTGGAAAACAAAATATATCATTTAGTATAAAATATCGATGCTTCAAACCTTTATTGCTGCTTTGTACGGCCTCGGTTGCTGGCCGTCGATGAAAGAAGCAGAACATACACTAGCTCACTGATAAACTTACCTGTTGAGGTCCTCGCTCGTATCAGTATTATCGGCTTGGTCGACCAAAGATCCGGTCCTTAGGTCTCGTTTTCGAGACATTGAGTATTCAGCTGAAGGGTAGGACATGTGTTTGTTCCTCCACGTCTGGGTCTCCGCTAGATGATGGGGGAGGTTATGAGGCAGGTGTCTCAGGTGACTATTCGGATGGGCAGGACTGCTACCGTTACTCGAACTCGTCAGGAGGTTTGCGCTGTAGTTATAGATATGATGGTTCGGGTGGTGGTTGATAGCTGTGGGGGTACTGTCGGCAGTGTTGTTAGAGGCGGCAGCAGTGGCGGCCGATGCGGTAACCAGGGGCCCTCCGTGGAGAAGACGAGACGCAGACAGTGGGGTACTCTGCGCAGATCGTGTATGTCGGACGTACGGGGACTGTCTGTTCTCGAGACCCTGCGGCGGTGATGGAGGCGGCGGCGAGGGTCGATAGAAAGACGAGCTGCTGCCGCTCGACATTGTTTGTGCGCGGACCAGGGAGGTCGGCATCAGATCCTTCTGGGGTATCTCAGACAGGAAGTTCCACCTTGGAGAGGAGGAAGAGGAGGGTATTTTGGGGCTCCGTGGCGATGAGACTGTCTGCGACCGAACTATGGAGGTTTGGTAATCCGGGTTGCGATAGGAGGTAAGTGGCGATGACAAAGATGGCAACGGAGAGACACCAGATAGATGGCTGTGGTAGCGGGTATTATGATTGGAGAGTTGCTGTTGGTGGTGTTGGAGGTGAAGTGAATAGGCTGAGCTTTTATCCGAAGCTAGGCCTCTCATTTTCTGCAGGGGTGACTGCATTGGCTGTGCTTTATTCGGGTTCTCTTGCGACATGACCCTCATGAGCGGCTGCGGTGAAGGGCTCTTGGAGGTACATGTCGGCTGTTTGGACCTCATCAAAGGCGAAGTTTGCATTACGTTTCTAGGAGAAGACCTTGACGCGCCGTAGCACGTCTGATGAAACGGTATTGGACTGGTCGTCTTGTTGACCATAGAAGAGCCTTGATGAGGGCTTCTCTGTGAGCTTCTGGGAAAGAAGGAATGATGGGGAGAGGAATGCATAGGAGGGGTGGCGGTTGGGTTGGGCGAATGACTCATTGCTGACATATAACCGCCCCGAATCGGTATATCAAGTTCAAACGCGTGATCTGTAATGTCATGTGGGGGAGGTGATGTGCTGGTAGCCACATTTTTCGTCTCTACCACTGGATGGTTGCACATGCTATGGTCGGGATAGGATCGATGGTGGTGACGGTAGTCCGATAGCCGATTTCGACCCAACACAGGGCTTCCAGTCCGTGACAGGGAGGGCCATGGCTTATGCCATGGATACGCCTCTTCATAGTTCTGTTTCGCGTAGTGCATGTTTCGCAGTGGAGTCGGACAATCGTCCAGGGTGTCGGCCCTCCGTAGTGTTGGGCGCCATTGAGTAGGTGGCGATTTTCTGGAGTCTGTTAACAGTCGATATCGTGTGATTGGTCCTAGATGTTGGCCAGCAGTGTCCAGTGATTCAGATTTCACTAAGGGTGGCCGAAACCTATCACAGATCTCATCGCATACTTGTAAATCCCGAACCTGAAATCGTAAAAAAAATAAGTGTATAAAGTATGTTATTTATAGAAGATGACGATAATGCATGACAAACAGTAAATATAAAATATAAAGACATATTAATATATAAAGAAAATAATATAAAAATAGATTAGAGTGTGTTACCTGTGTCAGGACTGCATTCGAGATGTTAACAGTTGAACTAGATAAACAAAAAATGATGAGGTGTATGTGCAAACAAAGAGAGTAAATGTTTATAAAATCTAAGACAATCGAAAAACTAACCAGATTTCAACCAGGTGTTACCGATACATCATGGATACACATCAAAACAATTCATCCATTTCCCGCCAACAAATTCGGAAAGCTTTGTTCCCAGATATTATATATATATATATATATATATATATAGTGAATGCTTTTATTCAAACATGTACAAGGTCTGATACACTGGCATGTCGATGTTATCGATCTACAGTGTAGCAGACCTTGTACATGTTTGAATAAAAGCATTCACAATACAGCTCTATATTTTTATTGAGCACTCTTTTATAAGCCCGGTTTGATTCCCTTTTGATTTCTACCCTGTGGATTTTTACCCTACCGGGATTACTATATATATATATATATATATATATATATATATATATATATATATATATATATATAAACCCGACGTGCGCTAGGAATTTTAGCATGGACTCCTTCAGCATTCTCAGTCATGCTCACTCATTATACCATCTAAAAATCTTGGAGACGATCCACGATCGTCTTAAACGTCCCTCTCTTTGTAAACAAAGTGAATGTCTTTTGGGACTAGATGTGATCAGTCTCTAAGATTTATCCTCTATTGTACATATATTATAACGCTATGTTATATTCTGTTTCACCCCCTTTTTTAAATCCCTGTTTTTTTTTAATCTCTCGATACAGCCTTTGTCAGGAGAGGGCGAAACCGATCGGCTGGCTTTTTTTCTTGATTAACTTTTAATAATGAACGATAAATTTGTCTTCCCTTCATGCTTGCGATAATAAGATGTTGTACTCCCCCAAAAATCATGAAATATATATATATATATATATATATATCACTGTATGTTCATATTGTTCATATCCATCTGAATATCTATCTATATCTGTATAAAAAGTATTAACACTCGTTATTATGAAAAGATGTTCATCTGAGAGATATATTTCATGTTCCACTATCTATGACGTCAACACTTTTTAACAAAAATAAATGGTCAGCATATCTCAATGAAACCATGCTACGGTCTCTGAAGTATGTAACGTATGGGTTTTAAATAAAAAAATTGTATATTAGCTCTCACATTTTTGGCGATCGTGTACTTTTTATTTATTTTTTCAACATGCACCGAAACACTATATATATATATATATATATATATATATATATATATATATATATATATATAGTGCTTCGGTGTATATTGAACAGAAATCAATATATATACATATATATATATATATGTATATATATATATATATATTGCTTCGGTGTATATTGAACAGAAATCAATATATATATATATATATATATATATATATATATATGATGCTATATATATGATTCTACTTTGCTTACTACTATTTAGATTGTTCATATGCTAAGTGATACAGATTAATGCGCCCTAAACTTTATAGAACGTATTTTTCGTTAGAATATACAAGTTTATTAATTATATACTTACATAAAAGAAATCCATGGAAACGTGTTTCTGGTTCACAGCCATCACATCATGAGCCTGGCTAACTTAGACAAGGATCGAACCTTCGATGTTGTTGTCTATAGTCTGGCGTTTTACCTCTGGACTATAACGCCTTGAAATATGTACGTTTTCATAACGTAAATATTTAATGTATTTTATGTAACTGTTTGTATTGGCGATGGTAGCGTTTGTTATTTTGCTTACTATTATTTCGATTGTTCACTTCCTAAGTGATACATATTAATGCAGAAAATTTAATTATTAGTCGTTCTAAACTATATAAGACATATTTTTCGTTAATATATATATTTTTTTTTATTGATTTCATACGTTCATAAAAGTAATCCATAGACACGTATTTCTGGATTACAGCCGTCATCAGCGTGGCAAACTTAGACAAGGATCGAACATGATATATTTAGGTGATCAAACCGTACATATTTACAGGCAAAGCGTCATGGTCTGGAAGTAAAATACTAGACTATAGACACCAATGTCAAAGGTTCGATCCTTGTCTAAGTTAGCCATGCTTGCTGATGACGGCTCTAAGCTAGAAACACGTGTCCATATATTACTTTCATGTAGGTATATATATATATATATATATATATATATATATATAATCATTGTCTATTCATATCCATCTGCATATTTATGTATATCTGTATAAAATGTATTAACACTCTTGTCATTATGTAAAGATTTCTCGGCTGAGAGATATGGTTCATGTTCCAGAGTGAAGAACCTATGACGTCAACACTTACACGACTGGAAACTTACTCATTTCCAATACATGTTTCAAGCACAGAATAGATAATTTGAAATAAAAGAATCAGTCAACTTTTTTTATTAATATATGTTCACTATAGAAACGTAGTGAAAAAAGCAGACGACTTGACGATGGCTTTGTGCATCGCGCATTTCCCGCGAAAATGCACTGTAAAATGGAACGCTTACAAAATGGCCGACAGTTTTTTCGTTTTCTGTTTTTATCAATTCGCAGAGTGGCGTTTTTTTTGTTTTTTTAATTTCATTTTAGCCATTGTTCCGCCCAAAATTCGAGATGGAGAACGGCGTCGTCCATCTTCTTCGTTAATTTTCAACAGAACCAAATAATTA
>OY744541.1:33940622-33948122 GCA_963556195.1 Sepiola atlantica | reverse complement strand
AGTACTACTAGCTTCATTGCGAGATCCAACATAGTTTGTTGTTGTAGATCACTATTCGCTGCTCGTTGTAAAATACCCGCCGACTTGGTATTTACAAAGTTAAATTCCTCCTTAATTCTAAGCCAATTTGTGGTGGCCAATGGGAAAACACTCTTGACTGTGAATCAGTGGCGATTTTTGATCGGAGTTCGCGCCTGTCGACCGTCGGAAATTTACTTTCTGCACTGAAGATTGCGTAAGCATGAAACATCGGTGTCTGTATGTAATAAATAATTAATATATATATATATATATATATTAATAAAATTGATATGAAAGTGATTAACAATGCGAGATCAATTTATATATATATATTTTTTACATTAATCTTATATTTCGGAATAAATTCCATCTTCAGAGGTGACCAGTTATTGAGTCATTTAAAAATTTTTTTATCAAAAACAATAATAACCAAACTTATTTCTTTGTTACTTGATAAAACGCCTCTCCGCACTGGTGGTGTTGGCAGTCATGATTCAAATTCCGGTGTCATATATATATGAGAGAGAGAGAGAGAGAGGGAGAGAGAGAGAGAGAGAGAGCGGAGCGGCCTACACAAATGGAATTACGTTTCAGCAAAGCCTATGATTCGTCAGGGCCGACAAATAATGATGGATATAAAATCTTACAATGAGTACAAAAGATACAGAATTAGAAATCTGAGATTATTATATTCCTCAACAAATAAAAATGCAGTATCTCGAACGAAATTCGGTCAACAGTTTCAAACAGTCACTTTTACACAGTTAAATCTAGATAACACGGGAGTTTAATAAATGGTCGAAAGAGGAATAAGAGGATGTTTTTTGCCTCTATATAACTGCAATTTTAGCTTTCCGCAGCCATTGTATTGGTAATCATTACTATTACCGACATAAATTCTTTTAAAGAAAATGCAGTTGACAAATTAGTCAGAGACAATTTATTTTGCTTAACTGTGAGGTATTTTCGTGAAAAAAATGTTTAATATTTAATATAAATTGCTTATACAGGGTGCGACTTGTGCCGATACTTTTTCGCCCTCGTCGATAACAGAATCGACAGCAAAACCCTAGACATTTTATTTACCTCCCCAGGAGGTTAGCCACAAGGCCAGCGCCCGAGAAGGTAAGCACTCTGTTATAATAATGAAATAGTTTTAATTACTACAATGCAGCGATCTTAAAAATAAAAAAAAGATAAGATTAGTCTAGTCGTATTTAAATGTTATTTTAATTAATTAAAAAAAACCTGCGTGCTTAATTACTGTACATGAAGAAAGTAAAAAAAGACCGTGGATTTGAGACCATTTTTCGATTGCGTAGATTTTAAGCCTCCCAAATTCACTTTTTAAAAGACCAGTGAGTTGGTACTGTGCTATTACAAGAGAACCCGACTATCTCCAAAAGAAGTTTTATATTAGTATTAAATTCACGTACGGTCCCCAGTCGCATTTATATCTCGGTCAAGGGAGATGACGACAGGGGGTTTCTTTGCAGGTGTGTGTGTGTGGGGGGGGGGTCGCCGTCCTCTCACATACAGCACTTGATCTCCCCAAATGGTTACCCACCTGATACTGAGGTTAATAGATACCAGGTTAAACGTCGCATAACTTCAGTGATCTAAATAGAACCGTTCTGTTAACGTGATTATGTCGTATATGGATTGAAGCATGAGAGAGAAGGAAGTGACAGCGCATTAGACTTGAGGGGTGGTTACGTTGAAGAGGAAAACAATTGGCGGCCATCATGGAAAGCATGCGTGCTCGGCTAAGTAAAAGTGACGATAACAAATGTTAGAGATAAAAAAATGTGTAACACATATTTTTTTCATTTTATTTACCATGAGGTTAGACACAAGGTCAGGGGTTAATTTGAAAAGTCAGTGCACTCGGATTAGCGCACTGGCCTACAAAAAAATCCTGAGAAGGCCGGTTGGCATTCCCTGGTAGGGGCGCCTCAGGCGATTAGCGATAAACTTACCCATTCCTCAAATAGTAGGTAAAGCTTGGGAGGGTGGACCTGCGGACACTGAATAGGACCATGAGCATATTTACATTTTCACTTCAAGTTTTTGCAAAAGTTTAGTTTTTGGCACCAGGTCGAAGCTTTGCGCCTAAGTAACAATTTGGTCCGAGTGGACAAAGATCAATGAAATCTTCATACATTCCCGCCATTTTCCAAGATGGTCTCCATAAAAATCTAATAATGTCATATCTTAAAAACTATTTAACCTAGAAACATGAATGTGGTGTCTATACGAAGATTTTCGTGGTCAAGAAATCAGATAAAACCATTTCTCACTACATTAGTATTTATTTGTCCCGAAATGGTAAATTAAAGATGGCCGCCACCAAAATCCTATTTTGACTATAGTTCCCAAACCACTTTAATACCTCAGCCCGGCAGCAACAAAGTCACTGATTGTCAAGGACGAAATACTCGACTGGTGCAAACAGAAACAAGTTAAATCTTTTTCTCATAGTCTTTTGTTGTAACGACGGGTTAGCAATAGAGCTGCCACAACGATTATCCGTCACCTTTGGTTCCAGTTTCGTGCCGGATGAACTATTTTGCCGGACCATCCGATTTCACCACAATAATAATTCATCAACAATTCCTAACACACTAATTATACGCATAGGATGTCACTAAACCAACAAAGATTACCCAAAACAGACAATCCCTATTTACTTTACTCATCTCAGTCTAGAAGGATTTCTTTTTCCCTGACCGAACACAGAAACGACGCAGTGTAATATTAGAACATACACTACACTTTGTTCGTAACCAAAAAGGCCGGGAAATAAACGAGCAGTATTTCTTTATTATATCCTTATTTCCAGGGATGGTGCTCGACTGAGCTCCAATTTTTGGTTTCTCCTTCTTGGCATTCAAAGCAAGAAGTTGTTTTGCTAGCACAATAAAACAACCTTTTTTCTCTTCGTATGTCTAGCGTATGGCGAAATTAAAATAAATAGAGTTTCTTTGCAAGGGGTTCCCTGTCTATTAAACAAATAAAAACGAGACTACTTCCCTGCAGATACAACATGGTCGTCTTCAAATCGAATGTCAACAAACACATTTCTTAAACCGTCCCCGTACGTAATCAAACTTAGTTTCTTCCATTAATCCTTTTCAATACTTTCAGAATATTCTTCTTCTAATATTTAAACTAATAATCATTTTATCTCATTAACGTTTATCCTCGAGTGGCTTTTGGTCTTGTTAACTGGTGTTTCATTAGTAAAACTATTTATGAAAATAGACCAGTTTTAACGTTTAATACCAAGGCTTCTACTGGAGTTTCGCTGTTAAGCGATAACTAGGGTTAAATTTAACCAAAATAAGATATAATATCAAAATAAAGAGAGACTGCCACCAGAGGTTGCAGTGTAAACAAACAAATTGATGACGCGCTACATGCTGATCCATCTGTTCTGTCGCCGAGTAAACTTGTCATGATTTTGTCTGCATTAAAAGAGGTGCCAGACCGTCAGTTACCGGCGAATCGGTGTTGCACCTCTACGAACATTTAAAGAACTGGTAAATTAGTCATTTCCCAGCCAACATGGCGGACAATGAATCAGCTCGTTTTTCCCGACCTCACAAATGCGTAATAAATCTAAATAAATTGTTTGAGACTAATTTAAAATTTACCCTTAATTATTTTAAATGAAATACAGCTGGGGAATTAGTTACAAACAATTTATTTGGGTTTACGTACTCATTGGTGAGGTCGAAAAAAGCAGCGGATTAATTGTCCGCCATTTTAGTTGAGAAACGACTAATTTACCAAAGAACTAAAAAAACGTTAAATAAGAGAGATAAACTAGTGCCAGAATGTCGACACTAACATAATAATATTTATTAAATACTGTCTATCAGATATATGGATATTATCCATATCACATAAATGGCGAGTAATAATAACATTCGCATAGTACATGTGATTGAGAAGAATTCTACATTTTGTATTTATGTTGTTGGATACTGCATACCGTTGGCTTCTGCTCAACCCAGGTTTCGTTGCTGCTGGCTTCTGTCTTTCGGCCGTTGATCGACAGCACATGAAGGTCGGATGTGGTTTTTAAAAGTTTTAATAAAAATGACAGAGACAGAAATTAACTGCATTATGTACGAGAGGGAGATAGAGGGTCTAGGGTGAATTAGGGAGAGATACCATAACGACTTTTGGCCACCTGTGCCCACTGCCCCCCCCCCATCTGCCAGGATTGGTGGGACGATCAGTTCTTACGTCTCGTTCGTCGGCTGGTACAGGCTTAAGAGACAGAATCAGCCCCAAAGGAAAGTGACGTCATTTCTGACTCCCGCTTTTACTTCCCCGGTCACCCCTCTCACTATCTAATACTTTTGAAACTTGTAAGCGTCATTATGTTGAATAATAGAAACGAGCAGATCTTCTTTTCCACTATATCCGACTGTCAGATTTGTGTTCGTCACGATTTTAACTAGAATTAGGGGGCAGGCGATACGTTCACTCTTATCCGACTACTGTGAGCGACCGACTCGTAGGAGATGACGTCAGAACCGGAAGAGAAGTAAGGTCGCTTCCGATTACCCGTATCCATCACTCTCTCTCTCGCTTTCTTTCTCTCTCTTATTTTGTTTCATTTTATCCGATGCAGACGTTTATCGACAGTCGGAAAGCACGCACTCTTTCCAACTCTATTGTTATGGGAGGCGGTTGGGGTACGTTAAACAACCAAGCTTCACTATTGCTTATCCAGTAATATTAATAAACCTGTGAACCGTTATAAAAAGTGTCGTTGTTTTTTTTATACGCTTTTGTTCCAGGTCGTTACGTGTGCGGTCCTAATTTAAAGATGGTTGGTCAAAAGAGCCAAGAACTACTCGATGATTCAGGTGTTTAGACGGCATAATCGAGCCACAACCATTCATTTGAAAATTCATCTATATCAGACTTTCATTGAACTTGATTCATTATATCTTGATTTAAAGCTGCGGACATAAAAGTGGTGCAAAACGCTTCGGCGGATTAATTTTGCCTGTCCTGGTACGGGTATTTTCTAGTATTATTTATCTACCTCTCACAGCGGTAAGATGTGACACAAGGTCGGGAAAGTGGGATTTGATAAAGCAGCGCCCGAGAAGGTGAGCACTCTGGCCATTAAAGATGTCTGGGCAGCCCCGTCGGCATTTCCCGGTAGGGCCGCCTCAGCCAGTAAGCAATAAACTTACCCATCCCCAAAGAGGGGAGGCAAAACCTGGGAGGGTGGACCTCCTAGAACTGCACAGGCAGATCCATAGACAAGCGTAAATCAAGCCCCAAAGGCCAAGACGATACCAGTTTATGGGGTGCAGTATCCATCGGAACAGATACTACGCTTTGATCCTGACCAAAAGGCCAAGAAACCGCCCCGATATATATATATATATATATATATATATATATATATATATATATATATATATATATTTGAGAGAGAGAGAGAGAGAGAGACAGACAGACAGACAGACAGACAGAGATAAATAGATAGATAGATATGTGTGTGTATGATGTTTATCTCATGAGTGGATAAAATACCAAGTTTAACTCCTCAAAAGCACTCAAAAATCGTAGCAATTCGAATGCATTTCCGAATCTCCTTTACTGACTTGAGAAGTGGGTTTTCAAGAAAATATACCAAGCGCGCGGTTTGGCCCATTAAATCGTAAATCACGACTTCGTTTACAAACCATTCCCGCCATCTTTGTTTTTATTTCCCTGTTTTTTGCACTTCCTTTTTTGTTTACTGATTTTTCGTTCTATTTTTCCCGCTCTTTTCCGCGTTTCCTTGTGCAGGCCATAAAACAAAAATGTTCTGCAAGCCTCTCTTCGTAGTCTCGAAGAGCCAAGATTCCTCGCTTTGGAAGAGCAATGTTTATTTCTTTTTTAAACGCTATTCAGTATTTCGTGGCGATTATTTATACTTTGAAGCCGAAGATAGAGTCGCTTTATGAAATAAAAACGGCGTTTTGTTGTATCCACAAAACCAAAGCGTGAGAAGAACAAACGGCATAACATATGTTATATATTGAGAGATACTGAAGCGAGATCACGTGCTGTTTGAGAGAAGTTACTTTTGAAATAGGCAATTGTTACGAAAGTTTGTGATCGCGATGAGTGTCATGTATTATTTTATGATAAAAGTTGACCTTCCCCCGCTACAAATAAATTGCCACTCATGGAATAGTTTAAAAAAATTGCAATCTAACCATATTTGGTACAGATACACTTGAGTCGATGTCTGACTTTCCACCGAGTTCAGCCGTGAATGTCTAACAGTTAATGTTATCGTTGTTCGCTGATAATCTCGGCCTTTTGGCTAAGATCAAAGTGTAGTATCTGTTCCGATGGATACTGGACGCCTGTCCTGTGCAGTTCTAGGAGGTCCACCCTCCCAGGCTTCTCCTCCCCTCTTTGGGGAGGAGTAAGTTTATTGCTTACTGTCTGAGGCGCCCCTACCGGGGAATGCCGACGGGGCTGCCCAGGCAATTTTTAAATGGCCAGAGTGCTCACCTCTCGAGCGCTGGCTTTTAAGCCCACTTGCTTGACCCGATCTTGGGTCACATCTTACTTGTGGGAGTAAGATAAAACTGGCCTTGTGCCTAACTCCGCGAGGAGTAAATAAATATAACGTGCAACATCGTTAATAACTCTGACACACTCCTTTTCTAGCACTCAGGGCGATACCTTCTACTGATGAGACGATCACCAAAGTATCCTCAATGCATTCTAGACATGCATAACTGAACCTCGATGGAAAAGTCAGGCATAAACTGATGGTTTATTTGTACCAAATATAGTTGAATTTCAGAGAGCATTGTGAACACAACATGAATGATTATCAAAAATAAAATAATCGTTTGGTAAAGACACACACCTGGCCGGAAAAAACGAAATACGGCGAATTGTCGAAAATAAAACAATTGTTGATTGAGGCCACTTGCAAAGATTTGACAGTGAAAGTAAGCGTCCTGTAGCCAAATAGAACGGGGAGGGGGCCTAAATTAACAGTGAGGTCCAATGGTGGGCGTTTGCAAGTGGGTCATATATTGTTATATAATAACATTCCGAAATTAATATCGTCAATTGGCGGGTGGTTTAGGCCCGGGAAAAAAAACACTCGTCGAATTCCTGTGTGGGGGTCTTCCTTCCTCATCCACCCATACTCCTTCACCACCACCGACAATACAAATATATCAGTATATTTTCATATAGCAAGTAGTCGTCAGTCGATTAAGCACAACATAATACAATAGTTGCATTTTAAGCGGGAACCCTTGAACTGTTAAAAGAAGAAAAAAAACGAGATGCTAATATTGTCGTTTCTGACGATAAATAATAAACTGTATTTTTGGATATTTATAATTCTGACCTCACCCCAAATCTTTTATTACAATTTTTATTTATTTATTTTTTATTTATATAATTATCAAATTATAAGTAAAATAAAAC
>OY744541.1:33930622-33933122 GCA_963556195.1 Sepiola atlantica | reverse complement strand
TGATGCTTAAAAAGTGAACTTTTCCAAATTCATATATATATATATATATATATATATATATATATATATATATATATATATATATATATATATATATATATAAATATATATATATATATATATATTTCGAGTGGTCGCACATTGAAGCGTTGATGAAATGACAATAATAAAGAAAATATTAAAAAAAAATATTTTGAGGCCTGAACAACTCAGAAATTTGTTGTTTTTTAAATAAATTATTTATTTATCTTCAAAACTATTTTTTATCGTTTAAACTTGAGTACTTTCGGTAATAGATACCTTCTTCGGAAGTATAGTCATTTTCTTTTTTCTCTTTTTTTTTCTCCCTGACTGAGACATTTTCCCAGTCAAGTTGAAATTCGTCTGGTGTTGTTGACGGCGAAAGTTGAAATGTCTATTTTGTGCAGCACGCGGGCACGTGAATAACGTATTTCTAAGGATCGCCCATTGAAGCGTTGATGAAATCACAAAAATAAAGAGAATATCTTTAAAAAACATATATTTTGAAGCCTTAACAACGCAGAAAATTTTTTTTTTTAAATAAATTATTTATTTATCTTAAAAAAATTTTATTTGTTTAAACTTGAGTACTTTCGGTAATAGATACCTTCTTCGGAAGTATAATCTTTGTTTTTTTCTCTTCTTTTTTTCCTCCCTGACTGAGACATATATATATATATATATATATATATATATATATATTATTTATTTATTTATTTTCTAAGATGACACAGAGATTGAGATAACAGCTTAATAGTAGTTAAAATATTAGAACTTAAAATATGATAAGGGAATAGAGTCCGTGGTTTCTAGTTTAAAGTTTATTTTGTTTGACATCAATAAATCATCATTCTTTTGTTTACCATAAACACCAAGATATATTCAACCGCTCTCATCAGTCTCGGTTGTTACATTGTAAAACCACAATTTTTACCAAACGACAGTAAATATTTACGAAGACAAAACCCGGTTCATCGCCAGATGAACAGATCTTGTAAACGTTTATCTCTCTAAACAGATATTATTATAACGTCAGACTGAATCAAAATCTAAGCAAAGTAACACAAAGAAAAATTCTACATCATTGTATTTATTATCCATCTGTGTATGTTTACTTTTTTCTTAAAGACGCCATCTTGCCGGAAACAGGGAACCGAGTTACTATTATCGGTTTTTACCTCCATTTAATTCCGAAAATATTTTAAATTTATCATATCGTAAACATTCCTTAGTTTTAAAATTTCAAGGGGGGATAATCCATTAAGTTTAAATTCTAGAATTATCTTTCTTTATAAAGACGTTTAAATTATCGTTAACTCACTAAAAATACAATAACAATACCACATCGTTTTTTTTTTTAGAAATCCTTTTTCTTTTATATAATAATTTATTTTTTGATTTTAACTAAAATGTATGTCCTTTTTTTTCTGACCTGAATATTTAAAATCAGGCTGTCTGAAGATACTGTCTTCCTGACCAAAAATGCACCAAACATTGATGTTCTTGTTTTTTGCCTTTCCCTTTGCAAAACTCAATTATGTTCGGTAAAGCCCAAAACAAAAAGAACAATTTTTTCCTACAAAACAACTAAACGCAACACCACTAATAAATATTTAAAGACATAAAGAACTTGAAGCATAAAAACTGTTACCAAAATGACCGTATTCGGCATTACATAACTCGAAAAGGGTTGATATGCCGTAAAACAAAACAACCAAAACAAAAACACATCTATATGAAAAATCATAATTTTCGATATAGTTATATTTATTTTAATTTTAATTTGCATTGATTCTGAGAAATATACATGGGTGTATATTTTTGAGACGTTTGCAGAATTTGTAAGATATTGGGCGAGTAACCCACTAGTATATAATTTGGTTAGTTGGGAATAACAGGAAATAAAGTCTAAACGAGGTCAACTTGTTCAGATTACTAAACTGTGGGAATTAATAAAAACAATAAGACGTCACATAGCTGAGAGAGAGAGAGAGAGCGTGTGAGAGAGAAGAGTAAGAACATGAGAAATTGAGATGCTCTGACAAAATATGACTAAACAATGATTATTGATCAATCTATCTTTCTCCCCCACCACACTGATCAGTGATTCGGAACGAAGATCAAGTTGAATAAACCTCATCTGTTTTCCATGTATCGACTTAGTTCGTTTTGAAAGTTTAAATAAGGAGATTTGATTTCAGAGGGGAAGTCCTCAGTCTAGAAGGATCACCGAAGGGGCGCGTACAAGAACAAGTAGCTAACAAGGCATGGATAATAATTGTGAAGTTATATGTGTTTTAATAATAATGACGGTAACTTGGTTTCCTTCATGCATGAAACAAGGTTGAAATACAGCAGATTTTTTTTTTTTGCATTACCGGAATGTCATGGCAACTAATCACGTCATAGTTTTTTTTTTGTTCTTCCGCGCGGGAAAACAACGGCGATCATCGCTAAAACATTTTACAGTTTTTAAATA
>OY744541.1:33898122-33925622 GCA_963556195.1 Sepiola atlantica | reverse complement strand
TCTTTTTTATAAAATACATATTGCATCTATAACAAGCTTTGATGGTATTTAATTTACCACACTTCTTTTTTACTAAATTTCAAACGGATGCTTATAAAAAAAAGTATGAACCTTTAAAACTATATATATATATATATATATGTCTGTGTGTGTGTGTGTGCGTGCGTGTGTGTGTGTGTATGAGTATAGCTAGAGAAAATGATTCCCGATCGTCGGATGGAAGTCAAATGTGATTTTAGTCCGGTATTCGAATCCTGCGAAACGTGGTACAGTAATATATAGCCACACTGATAAGTATTGGTTAAGATGAAACATACATGTATGTGCATATAAAAAAATATTATTATGAATAACTACATGGATAGATATATTGATGTCAGTATTAAATATATATATATATATATATATATATAGATATATATATATATATATATATATATATATATATATAGAGAGAGAGAGAGAGAGAGAGACAGACAGACAGACGGACAGACAGACATGTATGTAAATATGAGATAGATAGATACATATATAGGTAGACAAGAGTAACTATGATAAATAGATACGTAGATATAAATCTATATAGATGGATATAAGTAATCATGCTATATATATATATATATATATATATATATATATATATATATATATATATATATATATATATATATATATATATATATATATATATATGTATATATATATGTATATATATATATATAGTCTCGGAAATATAGATCGATATTTCGCCTGAAGAATTTATTCAGGCTTTCTTAAGATAAAGGCATGCTAAAGGAAATAAATTTACTTCGGCCCGACTGCGCATATGCTTACATCTTATGTTCGCACACGACCAACGTGTTAATAAGTCATTTCGACTCTTTTCTCCTCCAATCTATGTATGTATGCACAAATACTTTGTTTTCCTGTAATATACCGTTCTCTTAAGAAAGCTGAAATAAAATTCAGTAGGCGAAATATCGATCTCTACGCATGTCTCTATGTCGATTGGTCTTGGTTTTTTCACAGTTCAATATTGAGCGAGTATAATTTTATTAGTTAATAAAAACAAGAAACATGTTTCAGTCAGGGTCAGCTTAGAATACTGGAATGTCAGCTCGACCTCCTATATGCTAGAAACGGATGGGACGTCACATAGCTCAAAAAAGGGGTGAAGGAGGACTATTGGAAGTTTGATCGGAAGCATTCAGGTGCGAACACGAGCTTTTAGAAATGTCCTGATAAGATATGATTAGACAGTAATTATCAACTTCTATCTACCTCTCTTGCCGCCTTACTGGTTAATGATTGAGAACAGACGATCCCAGAAGAATAAACCTTTTCTTGTCTTCAACTGTTATTTCTTTGTTGGTTCTTATATTCGGACTATGAACAAATTTGTTTGAAGTCGTCGTCTTCAGTCGGGCAGGATCACGCATGCAGTAATGGTATGTTATGAACGTTCATGTATTTAAATTGATTGTGACTTTTGAGACATAAGACCCCCCCCCCCTGTGAAGGGAGGTAATGTAACAACAACGACACCAGAAAGAAAGTAAAACTAATACTATAGGAAAAAAGAAGTGCAATTCTGAATGGATGTCAACATTGGTTATAATTTTCATTCATATTTTCTTTCTGTATTCTAGATTAAAACATCTGTGTTAACAAATCTATAAGTGCATAGTAACTTTCCGAGAAAACTTTCGCTTTTTGTTATATATTGCTTAGAGCAAAACTTAATGGGACTACGCCTTCTGTGACGTAGTTTGTGAGAAGTGAAGCAAGTTTGCCTCCTCTTTTCGGCCTTGACTTTCTAAACATTAACTCCAGACAAGTCATCACCATACACGCTGAGCCTAAATTTGGTCCGGATATACAAAGAATATGGATACTATATACGACAGTCTAAGAGCGATGTTTTTTCTAAGTCTGGGAAAATAATAAAAGAAATAATGAAAGAAAGGAAGAAAAGAAAAAAGAAACAGAAAGGAAAAGAAAAGAAAGAAAGAAAGAATTTCATAAATGGAAAGTAAATTAAGGAAAAACGGAAATAAATACAAATTTATAGAATGTGGGAAATAATTATTTTTAAAAGGAAATAGAAAGAAATTAAGAATGAAAGAACAAAGAAAAGCAATACGAAAAAAAAAGTTAAGAACGAAGAAAAGAAAGATTTTCAATAATAAATAGAATGAAATGAAATAAATCAAAAATGAAAAAGAAGAAGAAAAGAAAAACAAAAAGAAAAGATAAAGAAAGACAGACAGAAGAAACTAAAAAGAAAAAGAAAACGATAAAAAAGAATTGTCTATAATAAATAGAAAGACAGGAAGAAAATAGAAAGAAAGAAAAAAGAAAGAAAGAGTGAAGGACAGCATGAATCGATATTAATGATAATATCGCAAAAAAAAATATGACCCGTTGAGTCACTTATGGAGCTCGGCTTAAATTGTTTGAATCAGGAAGAAATTGGTTTTCAAAGCCAGTTTAAATGAAAAATATATAAAGACAAACCCTCAATTTAGTCGCTTTCTACTCGTAATATCCCCTCTCTTTCACCTCTCCCCATCCCCTCCCTTTCTTTCTTTACAACTTGTGGTGTTATTCTTTCTTATTTATAACTAGCAGGGCTACTTGGCGTTGCCCGGGCAAAAGTGTAACAAGTTTCTATTAACATTTCTATCTTTCCTCCCTCTTCCCATCCTTTCGCCCAGCCAATTCCTCTCTCTGAACACACACACATGAACATACAGACATACAACTCTCTCTTATATAAATTCCTCGAAGAATGAGTCGACATAAGAGAATTAACTCCTTAATAAAAAAAATCAGAGTTACTCCCCTTTAGTTAGTGGCTGGTAAACAGAAGCCCCTGACGAGTTCTTAGCCAGTTTAGGGTCAAAGTATGAATACTTTTTTCTAAATTTGAGATATTATTCACCCGGGGCAACGCTGATCAAGTAAATTAAAACCTTGTGGGGGTTTGTTTTGTAATTTTATCAATTTTAGCTGAATATAAACACAACTGTTTATTTATATAATAGAGTATTCCAAATGTTATATTATTTACTACTTTTATTGCTTTCTATTAATAAACATAGAGATATAGATAGATAGATAGAGAGAGAGAGAGAGAGAGAGAGAGAAGAAAGACAGAGTATAAGATATTAACGGGGTCAAACAACATATAGTGAGAAGGAAATGATTGATAAACAGAGACATAGTAAGAGATAGATCACTTGGTGGGCTACTTGCAAATAAAAGCTAATTCGAACAAGTAAAATGGAGTTTCTTTGAAACATAACTCAACCCCCAAAACGATGCCTTATTCGTTTGGCTGGGAGCAAGGTGTGATGCCTGTGCTGATACTGCACATAATCTTTTCTGTCATCGATCAGTTAATTGGATCCTTCTAGACTGGGGCAATTTTTTTGTTCTAATCCAGTTCCCGTTTTGGGAGAGCTGGATTTTCCCCACATTAAAAACCTACCTTGTGTCTCACTCTGTCCTCGTGAGTAGGCAAATAAATAGGAACTCAATCCCAAAGCAATATTTTAGAATGAATTTTGTGTGATTAAAAACTGTAGGAAAGAACTTATTTAAACAAACGTTGATTAACTCAGCTTTAGTATAATAGATAGATTGATAGATAGAAAAGAAAGAAAGAAAGAAGGAAAGAAAAAAAAGAAAAAACAGAAAGTAAAACAAAAGAAAGATAACACAAAATGGACGGAAAGAAAGCAACAAAAAAAGAAGAAAAAGAAATGCAAAAAGAAAGAATGTAAAAGAAAAACAAATGGAAAAAGAAAATGAAAGAGAAAAAAAAAGAAAAACAAAACAACAAAAACGCAAGAAAAAAAACAGAACATGTTAACCAAATCGTTTGAGAAAGTTAATGAAAAGAATGCAAAATAGATCTTTGCGATCGTGGTGATAACGCTTAAGAAATTGGCGGAAAGATGGAGGTTTTCCCTAGAAAGAATTGTCGCACAGAGAAAATGGCTGAAACAGGTGAACGACTATTCGCGCGGAAAATGCGAAAGCGAGGCTTTGATTAAATACCATCATGTCATCTCAAGCTCCACCGCCCATGCGCGCTGGAAAGCGACAGGAAGAGGACAAAGAAAACGAAGTCGATACATAGAAACAGGTCCAGCACGACTGTAATAGAGAGGAGGAGGAGGAGGGGGAGGAGAACCCCCTCTTAATTTTCTTTTCTCTTTTAGTTAATTCTAGTTTCTGTCGACATTTGTGGAATAATTTGATCATTTTATATTGAGCTAGTCATTAGGACGGATGGCTGACATTCAGCCTCAATGGAACCAGACGGAGCAAAATCGATACACTTGATTGTCATTTTAATGATGATTGCTGAATGAAATGACCAACGGTTTATGTAATTGTTACACCGTCATCAAACCCATTGAACCAAATTGCTCATATCATTTACACACCTGCAGATTTGTTTTATACAAGCTCACCGTATAGGGTGATAGTATCACTCGAGCATAGTAATAGGAAAATAAACTGATAATTTTTTATTGTGTCCTTATGTCGATTTCCGTAACTTTGTGACTGATCTAAAAGAAAACCTTAACCACGCAGGTTCGATGCCGATCAATTTGGTGCCGTGACCAGGATTCTTTTACTTAAGTATATTTTATACTACTATATATATATATATATATATATATATATATATATATATATATATATATATATATGCATGTTCTGTTACTAAACACAAGTAATGCCATATACGTGTTTAAATGCCCTATCAGAGAATGTGTCTCTGCAAACAACACGTATATCGGTATGACTAGAACTAGCATATCACGCCGACTAACTTGCCATCTCGCCTCCCCTCAAAGTTCCATTTACCAACACCTGATAACACATAGCATCCCCAAAAATGAATTCAGGAATATTTTAACCAAGAACACGACAATTTTTGCGATTTCACATTGCAGTATTCGTCTCCCCATAATGGAAGCGTTGTTTATTCAAGTAAATAAACCTAGTATCAACCATGCTCGTTATGAGGGGGGCGAAGGTATGTTGAAGTGTTGTTAAAGTGGTATTGAAATGTTTATTCAAAGCGTCTTCTTAATAAATTCACCAATTTTTTTATTTTGCATACTCATTCATCCGCCCGAAGATGACTGACGTCGGTCGAAAACGTTCGCGAAAATATAGCGATTTTTTATGCAACATAGACGACAATACCCAATCGGTCGTGCGACGAATCGAAAAAACGAATCAAAAAATAAATAACCAGAAGCTGTCGTTACTGTTTAACCAAACATGCATAAGAGAATGAATGCTGCCTAATTATACAAATATATATATATATATATATATATATATATATATATATATAATATTAAAATAGGATAGTTCATATTCTTTTCATTTTTAAACATATTTTTTAAGAATTTAATAGTAAATGAGGCTAAAAGCCTTTAAAAGTGTGTTTATATGCGATATTTATTAATAAAATCAGAACAGATTTTACTTTCATTTTTACTTCGATCTTTTGACACCTAGCTTCTTCGGAGTATGATGTAAGTTTGTAACAGTTCCATGTGTTTGTAGCAGTCCGTAAGAATAGAAAATGGGCGTGGTGTGATTAATAACGGTTCACTCACTTTTAAAATATGAGGTGACGCGCATGCATGCGATATTTGTATTAAAATAATAATTTGATAATGATCGCATCTAAACATGCTTTTAAATAAAAAATATGAACCCTCCTATTTTAACACAAATATCGCTTGCATGCGCGTCACCTACTATTTAAAAAGTGAGTGACCCGTTAATAACAACACCACGTCCAATTTTCCATTCTTACGGACTGCTACAAACATAAAGGAATGAATATCAAAAGATCAAAGTAAAAATGAAAAAAATATGTTCTGATTTTATTTTATTAATAAATATCGTATCTAAACATGCATTAAAAGGCTTTTAGCCTCATTTATTATTAAATATTTATAATATTTATTTACGTAAACATTAACATTTGTTTACCTACATACGCCGACGTTTCAAGCTTACGCTCTCATCAGTGTAGGAAATGATCATTTTAGACGGCCGCAAGAATAACTCTAGCCTCCGCTAGCAAGTGCTCTAACCAAACGGCTACGATAAATTACCACGTAAAGGAAGGGAATTAAGATCTATTTATGCCTAAACAGAGTGGGCACAGACAGTAGACTACCAAGAGTTTTCAACGGACGTTTTCGGAAACTAAACTTGCGACAATTAACATTTCTTTACCGTAAGCTTTTGTTTCTATTCTTTGATCGAACAAAATACATGCGAAAACATACTTTAGTTCTGGGACTGGGTTACGTTGGAAAAGAATAATTTTAATTGTTCTAATTAACAGTGATTTTTATTAATTAAACAAGCATATACCTCTCACTTACCTATCTACTTATCTACATTCTCAGCAAAATGATATATACTTATCCAAGTATCCCCAGTAATGTACTTTAAGATGTATTATGGTTAGGAGGTATCTCCAAAACCCGAGGAACAGTTCGTGGACAAATTAACAAACATACACATGACACAGGAACTACAATTACGTCATGTGATCGGCAGAGCAATCATCTTTCACACTAATTATTTCCGGAACAGATGAAACCCATAAGAATTTAATAATATTTATCATAATATTATTTATAGCCCCTTTAATTCTAATATGGGGTCTTTAAGAGAATTATAATTATGCTGTCAAATTTAAATGCATAATGTAAAATTCCGGCCTAAAGTGTCGTTGAACACTGTTGATAACAGCCTTGTAAATATGTCCCCTTGTATAGACATAAATAGATCTTAATTCTCTTCCTTGAACGTAGTTAGTTTGTTGACTGCATCGTTCTAAGCGTTCAGGCAAAAGTTAAAATTTTCATTTGGGTCGGAGGGTGACGAATTATGTGACCGGCAGAGCAATCATCGTCCACACTGATGATTCCCGGAAAAGGATTAAACACATATGTATGTGGATAAGAATTTAATTATATTTATCATAATATGGTATATATATATATATATATACATACATATATATATATATATACACATACATATATATATACATACATATATATATATAAAGTAAAACAAACAACATTTTTATACAAACATCACTTGCCTACACATATACAGAACATGTTTCAGTCACATCTATAAGTGCTGCCAGATTTCTTCAAGGCTAATATCTTTGCTTTACAGCTCCATTTGATGCCAGAGAGCTCTGTAAATTCAACACCTGATCAACTCAAAAAGGCCAATTCAGATCACTTTATATTATTAACTGATATTTTTTTATTTAATCACTTAATTATTTTTATTTGTATTGTTTACATTAAAAAGTACTCTGGCCGAGATTAAATAACTCGACCGATGATTGAACCCTGGTCTTCCGGCACATTAGCGAAAGCACTTACAATTATGTCAAGTATATACACATAGATAAATATTGTTTATCTAAATATGTATTATCTATCTATATTTTCATATCTATTCATGTAGTCGATACTAAAACAGTGCATAGCTAGATATATCCAAACAAACATCAAATATAGTTGATATACCTGATGTAATTTTTTTTAATAAATATTATCTTCAAGGTTGTTTTGATAGCATTGAGGCCATTACTGACTCCAGGGATAACCTAAAATTATTTCTTGATCTAACCAATAAAAGCAGCTTCATAACAGACAAGAACAACAACACTTTGAAACTAATAATAGATAAAAAAAACCATCTCACGCCTTGATGCATTTAACTACCTGCAATACGTCCTCTCTACGATGAAGCATTATACTACCGCAGAGGTTATGGATGGGCAGTTTTCAACAAAAAACGGTTGTTTCTCACTTGAAATCCTATAACATATCTGATGAAAGCTGATATGGTATTTACTTTTGAGGAAATAATAATTTCTGGCAGCGGTCATTTTGAATAATCCCCAAGAGCGATGTGTAACATCACTGCTCGAGGAATGCAAATACTTTGTCCAGAGTGGAGATGCTTTGGTGTAAGAAAGAAAGAAACGGACTCTAGTCAATATACGTTTTTTTTTTTTACTAAGGAGCCATTTCTTTTAAAGGCCAAACGCCATTCGAGGATAAGGATTATTTAATGGATTGAATGTCAGTTAAAAGATGAAGGATATTATGATAGGAATGTAAACGGTGAATAGAATGAACACAATTTGATTAGATATGATAACTGTTTTTGACAAGTAATCTTCCGGCATCTGGAAAGCCCTACGGTGAAGGGGTGGGATTTTGCTGCTAGTCGGAGTGGTCGGTGGTATTTACGGGGTTACAAGTGAAATAAGTTTGTCAGAGTACATTCCGTGAAAGTACTTATGAAAAAAACATTCCGTGGAAGTACTTATGAAAAAAACATTCCGTGGAAGTACTTATGAAAAAAACATTCCGTGGAAGTACTTATGAAAAAAACACAGGGACGCAACACTACGGCGACGCGGCATGAGGTCGAGAAGATTGGAAATAGGAAGAGAAAGAAAACATAAAAGTTTCTCGAGTTAACCCCGTCGGTATTCTTCAGTAGGAACGCAAAAGGCGATTGGGAATAAATCAACCTCTCCTTAAAGAGAGAAAGTAAACCTTTGGAAGATGCTTCCCTTAGGACTGTATAGGACCATACCTCATCTCGATAGAGCAAAGACAACTAGTACAACAGCGGTCAATCCTCCACCGGAATTATCGTCGAGACTGTATCCTTGACTATTAACAATCGGTGTGAGAAAGTTATGTCTAGAAGGAACGGTCGAAGGCTACCGAAAAAGAGGTAGATCACGGATAAGCTGGCGTCATCACGTATGTCTATTAAAAAAAAAAATGTATTCACTCCAAACAAAGTTTATTGCCACTGAGACGTAAGAGATTACTGAGATTAGGGGCCAGATTCAGAGAAGGTACTCTGAGCGGAAGGTGCTCAGCAAGTTTGCTGTTCACATTTCGTTTAAATGTATTCATGTTTTTACAGTCGATGAAAAAGGGACAAAGGAGGAAAAAAGTTTTTAAAGTAGAAACATTTCCGGCTTCTGAGGGCATCTACAGTGAAGGGGTGGGATTTTGCTATTAGTAGGGTTGATTAGGTTATATTTACGTTGAGGAGGTATAAGTGAAGTAAGTTTGTCAGAGCACGTTCCGTGATAGTACTTGCAAAACAAGCACAGGGATTCAGCATTGTGGCGATGGGACAGGGTCTGGAACTTGGAAAACAGTTCGAGACCTATGATTTCAAGTCCGCTAAACAATGTAGTAATACACACTTGTTTCTTGGAGACAATTCATTTATGATAGATCGTATTCTACAGGATGTGCGGAAGACATTTGATGCATTCACGTATGTAACGACTTCTAGAATTCATCGTTGTGGCAATCGATGGAATTGTACTTTAATGCAACATCATACTTATTTTATTCTTATCAGGATTACTCAACCTGTTGCTAAGGTTGCTAGAAAACGGTTAGATCATTCTACCGTCAAATATAGTATCTGAGTCTTAGTACAATCCTCTACCTATATATGATCCAGCTACACCCTAAGGGTAAGCGTATAGATCATCAGAAACAGTTTCTTCAAAAAGTTGAATAAAATGTGTATATAGGCAATAATATATACCGTGCTAGGAAACTGCTCAAACCGGACAGTATCCTATATCTCTACAAAACCACCATCCGCCCATGCATGGGGTATTGTTGTCCCATCTGGGCTGGTGCACCATCTACTAGGCTCTCCCTCGTAGACAAGGTCCAAAAAAAGAGTCGGAAATTTAATAGGTCCCTCACTATCCACAAAGCACTAGCCCTTCTTCCATCGTCGTAATGTTGCATCCTTGTGCTTGTTTTACAAGTACTTCAATGGACTGTGCCCCGATGGACTTGCTGCTCTGGTGTCCCCTCGACGAAAATACACTAGACAAACTCGACACTCAGCAAAATCCCATCCATTAACTGTGGAGGTCCCCAGATGACGGAGAGCATTTTACTCCAATAGCTTCTTACCTCGTGTTGTCGGCATTTGGAACTCCCTATCTGCTCCCTGTTTCCCCGACTGTACTGACATGCAGAAATTTAAAGCTAATGTGAACCGGCATCGCGCTGCACAGCTCCCAACTTAGGATGCCCCCACCCCCTAAACAACTTTTACCCTAACTCTCAGCAGCCCCTTTACGGTTTAGAGTGGCAGCTTGCTTTGTTAGAGGTGAACTATATATATATATATATATATATATATATATATATATATATATATATATATATATGTATAGAGGAGTATTAAAAGGCTATCACAATGCAAGAAATTGAAATATGTCGGCGTTGAGAAGTAATATATATATATATATATATATATATATATATATATATATATATATATATATATATATATTTAAAGATTATGACATTAAGAAAGGTTTAGAGTTAAAATAAATGTAGTATAGGGGAAAAAGACGTTTTAATTTTAATACTTTTTTCGTCTTGGGCGATTAAAAAAAAACTACATGATGCCGGTGTTTTTTTTGTTAAAATCTCCATTATTCTAGCATATTTAAAACATATCAAACATGTTTTTCGTCCGATTTTTGGCTAAGATCAAAGTGTAGTATGGATACTGCATTCCATACTGGTGTTGTCTTGGCCTTCGGATCTTGATTTACGCCGGTCAATGGGTCTGTCCTGTGCAGTTCTGGGAGGTCCACCTTCCTAGGCTTTGCCTCCCCTCTTTGGGGAAGAGTAAGTTTATTGCTTACTGCCTGAGGCGCCCCTACCGGGGAATGCCGACGGGGCTGCCCAGGCAATTTTTAAACTCCACTTTCCCGACCCGACCTTGGGTCACATCTTACTTGTGGGAGTAAGATAAAAACTGGCCTTGTGCCTAACTCCTGGAGAGGAGTAAATCAATACTCATAGATTTAACTCTAAATGCTTCCTTATGTTATATGTCAAGAAACAATAATATCAAACGTTTTTTACTGGCCATACACATTTTTTTATCGCATTGTTTTACCAACGTCGATCTATACGGTTACCGTCCTAAGATGCCGCCCAAGGCGCTTTTTCCTGCCTTGACAGAGTACAAAATCGACTTCGCAATCTCGTGGTACAATGTACCCTCCTCTTGATTATGGCCCCGTTTTCACAGAAAAGACACTGCTATCTGTTTCGACTTGATCGTTATTATCAGAAAAAGTGCTTGCCTGATTTCCAATCTCTGGTTCGTCATTGTAAGACATTCTCCGCCAGAATTCGTCTTTTACTTGAACGGAAAAGAGTTTTCCTTTCTTCGTATGTGTTCCTAGCATCAGCCGGAATTTCAATGAACAGACTTACTTCCCTGCAGACTACAACATGGTCGTCTTCAAATCCAATGTCGATAAATACTTGTCATAAACAGTTATCATATCTAAGCATTTGCGTTCAATCTATTCAGCGTTTACATTCCTCTCATAATATTCTTCATCTTTCAACTGACATTCAATCTATTAAATAATCCTTATCCTCGAGTGGCGTTTGGCCATGAAAAGAAATGACTCATTAGTTAAAAAAGAACGCATATTGACTAAAGTCCGTTTTTTTCCTTTCTTACGCCACAGCATCTCAACCCTGGACAAAGTATTTGCATTCCTCAAGCAGTGATGATGATTATTCAAAATGGCCGCTGGCAGACAACGGAATTCTCCATCAATCGAAATAAACACCATAGTTACTGTCTCGATTTTTTTCCCGGAAGTTCCGGCAAAAGCAAACCCCATACCCACCCCCTAGTATTACCTCACTTGTAGTCAAATCTTTCTTGGGACAATTGTAAGACACATCAGTCAGACCCATTCAGCACCCTTACTCTTTCCAGCTGGTGCTTTCTCTCTTCCGGAACCCGGTTCTTTCAAGATGAAACTAATTTTTGGCGGCTTGTGGAATTGACAGCAACGATATATAAAAAAGAAAAAATAAGGAAGTGGAGAGGGTCGGGCGGTTTCCTATCGAGTTAAGGGCGCTACTTGGAGGTGGTTGAAAGAATATGAAAACGAAAATCCGGCGAGACTGAGACATTTGATTGACGGGCGACGCCGGGCGATTTTCCGGCGTTTTTTTTTTTTTATTTCTTGGGTGGGTGGCGTTTTCTGTTGTTGCCAAAAAAGTTACTATGGTTTTATCACATGGGAAAACAATAGGGTGTAGGTGGAGGTAAAGAAGAAGTAGAGGAATAAGATGAAGAAGAAAGAGGAGGAGGAGGCGGGGAGGGGATGGAGAAGAAGAGGGTGTACAAGTAATAGTAATAGTAGTAGTAGTAGTAGTAGAATAATAAGTAGCACGAGTAGTTTTAGAATAAGTAGTAGTTATAGAAGATGAAGTAGAAACAGAAGAAGAGGTGGAAGAAGTAGTAGTAGTAGTAGTAGTAGTAGTAGTAGTAGTAGTAGAAATGGAAGAAGTAGTAGTATTAGTAGGAAATGAAAAAGAAGAAAAACAACAACGATAAGTAGTAGTAGAATAATGAGTAGTACGAGTAGTAGTAGAAGTAGTAGTAGTTAGTCATAGAAGATGAAGTAGAAAAAGCAGTAGTACTAGTAGTAATAGAGATGGAAGAAGTAGTAGTATTAGTAAAAAAGAAGAAAGAAGAAGACGATGAAGAAGAAGAAGAAGAAGAAGAAGAAAAAAAAAAAAGATAAAACAACAACGATAAGGATCAATAAAAAAAAAAGTCGAAAGAAAACGAAAGAAACGCCTGACGAAAAAAACGAAGAAAAAAAAAATCTGCGATCGAAACTTTTCTTCATGTAGAACCACACATATTTATTTACTGATGGAGATTTGGTATCTGTCTGTTTGAGGCAGAAACTCTAGTATTACTTCTATTTATATGGTACTACTTTTCAATGCTCAATTATGAGGTTATAGTATCTGTTATGTTGTCACAAGATCACCCTTCCAGACATTACTTCCTCATTTTGTCGGGGAGAAGGTAGTGTAGTATCTGTTCTGTTGTCATGAGACTATTCTGCCAAGGGGTAGTGTAGTATATTTTCCTTTGTCATAAGACTATTCTCCCAGGCATATTACATCCGCCTTTAGAGGGTAGTATAATATATGTCTGTTCGTCATGATACAATCCTCCCGAGAATTACCTCCTCATTTTTACCTCTTCCTTTTCGGGGGTCGAGGGTAGTTTAGCATATGTTCTGTTATGAGTCCATATTTCCAGGTATTACCCTCTCCTTTGAAAGGTAGTGCACTATCTATCTGTTATCAAGAATACATACTCCCAGGCATTACCTCCAACTTTAGAGGCCAGTGTAGTATACGTTCGTTCTTCATGATATCGTCCTCACAGGCCAGCATGCATTTGCTAGTATTAATAAGTATACTCTTATTAGTTGCTATATTTCTAAGGGTACGGTGCTCAATATTGATTATAGAGATGATGTGGATTTAAGTTTGGAGACATAGACTCAACATTGTATGGTCAATGGCTGTTTCTCGTCTTGCGTTATTCCGACGCTGTTACATCTTTGGCGCCGCCTCTGATCTTACTTTTGTAATCTGCAACTCCGCAACACGTAAAGAATTCACAGTTAAATTCTTTATTAATCCCTGGCCAGGGGACACATCTTCATGAACCGTGGTACCAATTGCTATTACTATGTACCCATACTTTCCCGTTCCTCAGAATTTCTGTGTTCTCTCTCGTTAAATTCTAGCGTGGTAAAGAGAGCCGTTCGACTTTCCACTTTTCATTCGTGACGTCACAATGGCATAAGCCGTGCTCTGCCCACTCCCAGACTACGGGGACGAATTCTTTGATCCAAGAAGATTATCCGGACGGCGGCTGATTTACGTAGGCAGCTGGAGTATCGCACTGTAGCGAACACGAGTACCGCTTGTCGAAGCGGAGAAAATGATTGGAACGATTCTTCCTCTTAAATACCAGTCAGGGATACGTTCTCGAAAATCACTCCGACAGAGACTGGTTTTTCGGTAGTCTTTTATCCGTCTGACTGTAGTATATGTCTTGGGTAGTCCAAGGAGGTCCATCCTCCACTACATTTCTTTCCCTCTTTGGTAAGGAGTTTGTTAATTAGTAAGGGCCTGAGGTGCTCCTACCGGGCAATGCCGACGAAGCTGCCTAGACTATTTTTAGAGTCCATACTAGCTCTTCTGCTGCGACATTGGCTTTCTCCTCCCAACTTCTGGCTTTGTTAACACCTTCCTGCTGTGAGGAAGGAAGTAAAAAAGATGACACGTAGCAGTGGTTCTTTTTCCTCCATCTTCTTTTTTGTGTATTTGTTCTGTCCTGATTCATGCTGTTAAATAGGAGGGGCTGTAAGCCGATGATACGTTCTCTTTTTTCTGGACTCCAAGAGAGCGCGGTTGTTGGTTGAGGATGCCACTGTTCCCTATAGTTTCAGTCACATGTATGTAAAAAAAAAGGTAAATGTCGCATAGCCTGGACGCACACTGCGCATGGCGGCGGTGATTTGTTAAGAATCACCGTGTCTAGGGTACAGTATATGGAACCGTCCCTGAGTTTTAATCAGGTACCCATTTACTGCTGGGTGGACAGAGGGAGGTTTCAGACCCGAAAATTCGCATGCCGTGAGTGGGATCGAACCCGGGTTGTCCAGCCCAAAGGCAAGTGCTATAACCACTCGTCCACAGGCCCTCCCTAATAATGTATGTATGTATGTATGTATGTATGTATGTATGTATGTATGTATGTATGTATGTATGTATGTATGTATGTATGTATGTATGTATGTATGTATGTATGTATGTATGTATGTATGTATGTATAGTGATAAATGTTCACTAAATATTCATTATCTTCTGACTTTTCGAAGGGGTGGAAACCTGATTATTATTTTTTAAAAAGCGCCGCACAACCAAAACAAAAAAAAATGTCGTATTGGAAACGTGTTTATTTCAACCGTATTAACTGTAAAAATGTTCAGTAAATATTCATTGTCGCCTTGACTTTTCAAAGAGGTGGAATCCTGATAATTATTTTTTTAAAGTGAAGCACAACCAAAACAAACAAAGTTATTTTGTATTGGAAAAACGATTGCTTCAACCATGTTAATAAGATAAATGTTTAGTAAATATTCTTTTCGAAGGGGTAGAACCCTGATTATAATTTTTTTAAATTATATATATGTATATATATATATATATATATATATATATATATATATATATATATATATATACATATATATAAGCAAATCTGAGAATTCTAATGCTTCTTTGGCCTGTGTTATATTTAAATGGTGATATATGATATGTATGTCTATATTGGAGACACAAAAAATGTTAATTAGTTTAAAATATTAATATTTCAAACTTTTACTTCTGCTTTGTACGGCCCCGAATGCTAGCCGTCTGTGAAGGAAGCGGAAACTTTAAACATGTATGAGTTATTTTGATGAGTGTCTATTTATTTTTTTCATTTATGTGGAAATGTTTATATTTAGACTGTATGCTTTCGAGCATGTGTGATTAAAGCTGGCAGATAGTTTTTGCTGGTTTAATCTATTGTCGACCTATTCTTGTGTGTCATTTTGTGTGTTTTTTCTCTAGATTTAGAAAAAAAAACTGTCCAATATTATTTTTAGATCATCACTGAGCGTTTTGACTAATGTGAGTTGTCTCAAATTTGTTTCAAAATGAGTCGATGTTATTTGGAGAAGAATCTACAAAATAACGAGACCAATACGTTGTTGTTTTATTGAGAGGGGAGAGCCTCCAATATAAATAACTAGGAAGAATATCCGTCGCAGGACGGGTCAAATTAATGTTTGAACTAATAAAAATATATTTATTTAATAACTATACGGGACGAGGGAGAAAGGAAGAAAGGGTGATATTAGGAGGGAAAGAAGAAAGGAAGGAAGAAAGGGTGGTAGTGGGAGGTAAAGAGGAAAGGAAGGAAGAAAGGGTGGTAGTGGGAGGTAAAGAGGAAAGGAAGGAATAAAGGGTGGTAGTGGGGGGGAAAGAAGAAAGGAAGGAAGAAAGGGTGGTAGTGGGAGGGAAAGAAGAAAGAAAGGAAGAAAGGGGGGTAGTGGGGGGAAAGAGGAAAGGAAGGAAGAAAGGGTGGTAGTGGGAGGGAAAGAGGAAAGGAAGGAAGAAATGGTGGTAATGGGAGGGAAAGAAGAAAGAAAGGAAGAAAGGATGGTAGTGGGAGGGAAAGAAGAAAGAAAGGAAGAAAGGGTGGTAGTGGGGGGAAAGAAGAAAAGGAAGGAAGAAAGGGTGGTAGTGGGAGGTAAAGAGGAAAGGAAGGAATAAAGGGGGGTAGTGGGAGGGAAAGAAGAAAGAAAGGAAGAAAGGGTGGTAGTGGGAGGGAGAGAAGAAAGAAAGGAAGAAAGGGTGGTAGTGGGGGGAAAGAGGAAAGGAAGGAAGAAAGGGTGGTAGTGGGAGGGAAAGAGGAAAGGAAGGAAGAAACCGCGTTCATAAAGACATAACGTGATTTTCTGACACCAAGAGGTCCATTATCATCGGACGATGAAAAGGAAAAAAAAGAAAAAAAAACACTTTAATCCATGTATTAACATGCTATGAAAATCTAGCTAAAATAATCTTTCTTTCCAGGATACTTGGCTGTTCAAAACTTTGTATCTTTTTTCTTTTCTTGCCTACATTCTGCAGGGGTCACTTGAGTTCAAGTTTGAAAAGGGGTGGGTGGGGGTAGTTCACTAGCGAATGTAGGTAGGGGGTGAATATCGTCCAAACTAAGCATGCTAGTCTTGTAAAAGACACATTTCGTATCTGCCTCTGAAGGAGCTGAGATGTATGGGTGGCATTTAACAACTAAAAAAAAAAAAAGCTAAGTGTTTAAATTATTTTTACTCTGAATTTATTTTTTTAATTAATCCATGTATTAACATGCTATGAAAATCTAGCTAAAATAATCTTTCTTTCCAGGATACTTGGCTGTTCAAAACTTTGTATCTTTTTTCTTTTCTTGCCTACATTCTGCAGGGGTCACTTGAGTTCAAGTTTGAAAAGGGGTGGGTGGGGGTAATTCACTAGCGAATGTAGGTAGGGGATGAATATCGTCCAAACTAAGCATGCTAGTCTTGTAAAAGGCACATTTCGTATCTGCCTCTGAAGGAGCTGAGATGTATGGGTGGCATTTAACAACTAAAAAAAAAAAAGCTAAGTGTTTAAATTATTTTTACTCTGAATTTATTTTTTTAATTAATCCATGTATTAACATGCTATGAAAATCTAGCTAAAATAATCTTTCTTTCCAGGATACTTGGCTGTTCAAAACTTTGTATCTTTTTTCTTTTCTTGCCTACATTCTGCAGGGGTCACTTGAGTTCAAGTTTGAAAAGGGGTGGGTGGGGGTAGTTCACTAGCGAATGTAGGTAGGGGGTGAATATCGTCCAAACTAAGCATGCTAGTCTTGTAAAAGACACATTTCGTATCTGCCTCTGAAGGAGCTGAGATGTATGGGTGGCATTTAACAACTAAAAAAAAAAAAGAAGCTAAGTGTTTAAATTATTTTTACTCTGAATTTATTTTTTTAATTAATCCATGTATTAACATGCTATGAAAATCTAGCTAAAATAATCTTTCTTTCCAGGATACTTGGCTGTTCAAAACTTTGTATCTTTTTTCTTTTCTTGCCTACATTCTGCAGGGGTCACTTGAGTTCAAGTTTGAAAAGGGGTGGGTGGGGGTAGTTCACTAGCGAATGTAGGTAGGGGATGAATATCGTCCAAACTAAGCATGCTAGTCTTGTAAAAGACACATTTCATATCTGCCTTAGCAGTGAAGAAACCGAAAACTCGTTCGGGGTTGAAAGAGAGGGGAGTGAGGGAAACCTATCTTCAACTTACTGTTCCCTTCTTAGTATGCAATTGAACTTATTCTATCCACATGTGTACATATATATATATATATATATGTAATATATATATAATGTATATTATGTGGAATTTTTTTTTTTTTTTTTTTTTTTTTTACCCCTCTCGGAGTGTTGGACCCGTAAGACCTCGTAAGGCTATCCATCTAAGAGAAGGAAATCTCTGACAAAAAAACCTTCGGCCAGTTACTCACGCCGTGGCAGAAAACTGTTGGGGGAGGATGGCTTCCTTAGTCCTGATCGACAACCTTCCTAGAGTTGGAATCTCGAACAAAGTATCCGGTTTGCAAACCTACAATTGCTTAAGGAGTAGATAGGTTCTACCTATCGCCGGCCCTTGCACTCCTTCTTTGTTTATTAGTCAGGCGCAGAGGTAACAGCGCTGGGACGCCTCTAAACACTCAGTGCCTAGCCTTGTTTCCTTACTAGGACAATGAACGCCGTTCTCTTTCTCTCTATTTGGGCAACTCGGGGAAAGTTTTTTCGTTAGTAAGTCTTACATGACCAGTCTGGGTCTCTCTTGTTCCGACAGGTTGAGGGTACAGGTTAGACAGCTTGTCTGGCTGCTGTTTCCGACTGACAGGACAGGAGCCCAAACTCTTGGGTAGCGCCAAGAACGGCTGCTCCATCATCAGTTGCATAATACCGTGGGTAGTTGTATGTGCCATGTCGCGCATGGAAAGGGACCCTGCAATTATCTACGGTGGGCTTTCCCGAGGCCACAACCCCCATGGACCAGGTCGTGACTAATGGACTGGTTGTGTGAGCTTATTGGCACCAAGCAAGTACCCACCTTGGCCAATCCACTCTATAATCAAATCAAACATGCCATTACAAAGAAATAAAATCAAACCTAAACCAGACACCCAAACAACACTTTCGCCTCCGCCCTTGAGGCTTGCATTCTCAAATATCCGGGGACTTAGAACCAACATCAACGACGTAGAAACCTTTCTCCTGACAAACTCCCCGGATATCCTAGCTCTTAGTGAAACTAACCTCCAATCCTCAATCTCTTCTCACCACTTTGACATGACTGACTACCTCCCACTCTACCGTAAAGACTCTGACAAACACATGCACGGGCTAGGAGTTTATGTTCGGAACACCCTTCCGCTGACTAGAGAACATAGGTTAGAATCAGATGACTACGACTACATGTGCTTTAGATTGACTTTACATCACAACGTTAGTTACTTATATTTCCTATATCGCTCCCCGTCGTCCCAGGACTGTACTCTGCTAAACTCTGTCTCTGAAAGCATAGATAGAGCACTCTTAATAGACTCGAATGCCCAGATACATGTATTTGGGGATTTTAATGCCCACCACCGCGACTGGTTGGGATTCTCCAGCCTTACTGATGCAGCCGGCAACTCTACGTATAATTTCTCCTTAGCTCACTCCCTCTCTCAGACTGTTGATTTTCCGACCCGCATCCCCGATCGTGTGGATCAACAAGCCTCACTTCTAGACCTCTTCTTGACCTCAATACCCGAGGCTTGTGTGACGAAAGCTCATAGCCCACTCGGGAATGCTGATCACATTGTGCTAATGATACATATCACACTAAAAAGTCGTCCAAAAGCTGATGAACCGTTGCTCAAAACAACAAGATACTACGAGCAAGCTGATTTTGAGTCAATCAGAGACCACATCAGTGACGCCCCATGGCGGGAAACCTTCTTACTCCCTGCCAACCAGTGTGCAAACGAATTAACTGAATGGGTCAAAGCAGGCATTGAAGCCTATGTCCCCATGCGAAAATTCTTTAGCAAGCCCCACTCTCCTCAATGGTTCACTTCGGAATGTGCAGCTGCCATTTCTGAGAGGCAACAAGCATTCCGTAAATTCGGCCGCAATAAGTCAGCTACTAATAGGCATAAATTTATAGAGTCAAGAAACAATTGCAAGGCTGTGATAGGCGAAGCGAAGAGAAGGTATAATGAGTTAACAAAAAAACGCATCCAGTCACAGAAACTAGGTACTCGCGATTTCTGGAAAATCTACAATAGTGTAGTGAATAATGGTCAATCTACGATTCCCCCACTTTCAAACCACAATGATGTCGTTTGCACGGCCACTGATAAGGCTGAACTACTCGCACAGCGTTTCGCTTCTAACTCTACTTTAGACTCGGGTAACAACCCTCTCCCTGAATTACCATTGCGGACTGAAGCCACACTTGATAACCTGGTCATCACCCCATCCCAGGTCAGAGACATTATAAAAAGCCTTGACACCTCTAAAGCTTGTGGGCCTGATCTTATACCTGTAATAGCAATAAAGAAATGCTCTGCTGAACTGGCCCCTGTTCTCTCCAAACTCTACAACAAATGCCTAGCTGAATCTTGCTTCCCCGATAGCTGGAAAATTGCCTCTGTGGTACCAGTCTACAAGAATACTGGGAATAGAACCGACCCTCAGAACTACCGCCCAATCAGTCTACTGCCGATCTTTGCCAAAATCTTTGAGTCCTTAATCAATCTAGCGATAGTACGTCACTTAGTTAATGCTAAACTTCTATCCGACCGCCAGTATGGGTTTAGACAAGCACGATCTACTGCAGACATCCTAACGGTCATCTCTGAACGCATGTATCATACTCTCGACAAGGCAGGTGAAGCTAGGGCAGTAGCGCTTGATATATCCAAGGCCTTTGACAAGGTATGGCATAAAGGGCTTCTCCTGAAAATACGCTCATACGGTATTACTGGGCAACTACTTAATATAATTAGATCCTTCCTAAACAAAAGAAAAATCCAGGTTGTCCTCGATGGCCGTTCATCTAAACAACATGACATAAATGCTGGTGTGCCCCAGGGATCTATTCTTGGACCTTTGTTGTTCCTGATCTATATAAACGATCTCCCTGATGACATAGTGTCTGAGATCGGTTTATTTGCTGACGACACCACGCTTTACTCTCGCCATGTTGGCAAAACGGACGCGATCATATCTGAGGCAATGGCTGCATCCTTAGAAAATGACCTCCAGGCTGTAGTGGATTGGGGCCATAAATGGTTGGTGACTTTTAATGCCGCAAAGACAAAGCTCCTTTCCTTCAACAACTACAAGAAGCCTCTCCAACCACCGATTGCCATGGCAAATAACACCCTACCTGAGAGTTCATCATTCAAACTCCTTGGCCTAACCTTCACAGGTAACATGAATTGGAACACATACATTGAAGACATTGCCAAGGCTGCCGCAAAGAAGGTTGGCTCCCTCTACCGTGCTAGTGGACTCCTTACACCTGACATTATCCTGTATCTCTACAAAGCCACCATTCGCCCATGCATGGAGTATTGTTGCCACATCTGGGCTGGTGCATCATCTACTAGTCTCTCCCTCCTTGACAAAGTCCAAAAAAGAGTAGTCAACCTAATAGGTCCCTCACTGTCAGCTAAGCTCCAGCCCCTGTCCCATCGCCGCAATGTAGCATCCTTGTGTTTGTTTTACAAATACTTCAATGGATTATGCTCCGATGAGTGTGCTGCTCTGGTACCCCCTCGACGTAAATTCACTAGACTAACTCGACATTCTACTAAATCTCACTCATTCACTGTGGAGGTCCCCAGATGCCGGAGAGCATTCTACTCAAATAGCTTCTTTCCTCGTGCTGCTGGCCTCTGGAACTCCCTCCCTGCCCCCTGTTTCCCCGACAGTACTGACATGCAGAAATTTAAAACTAATGTAAACAGACACCTCGCTGCTCAGATCCCAATTTAAGCTGAACCACCAATCCTTCCCCCCCTTTTCCTTTTTTCTCAGTAGCCCCTTACGTTTACAGTGGCGTCCTGCCTTGTTTTGGGTGAACCATGTAAAAAAAAAAATTAAAAAAAAAAAAAAAAAACAAGGATTTTTTTTAGGTTTCGAAAGCTCAGATTAAGATAAATATGCTATATTAATTCCCCGAACACAACAGTTTTGCACCACTTTTATGTCTCCTTACGAAGATCAAAATAAATATATAATGGGCCTAAACCTTATATCTAGAATCCTTATTTCAATTTTGATCAACATCCATTACATGATTTGACTTGAGAAAATGTCTAAAATTCTAGGCTTAAGCTCAAGTCGTTTTAAAAAGAAAACCCACTTCAAGGAATCTTGCTTAAGTCAGGTCTAATTACTATAAATAACATTCAATGCAAAACTGCGATAAGAAGAGACAACATTCGCAGGATACCGACCATATTTATTATGTTGAATACCAAAGTGGCCCATACGGCTTTTATATTTATGTGATGCCATTTTAATTGGCTTACTTTGTGTATATAACAACACCAGGCCCAGGCTTATTGTATCCGTGATCCTGTCACAGGGACAGTGTTAATCTACGCCACATGTGTGGTTAAATAGTAATGGGTGCGTTGTTTAGTATATATTTGCTAATTTGGGTTCCCAAGATCGCGTTCACGCGTACACAGGATATCGGGGTCATGTTGTCAGCGAGTATGTACTCCAATGTCACTTCAACGTAGTAGCATGAAGCGGAGGTGACGTCACGTAACTATCAAAAAGGAGGTATTAAGAGAGGTAGTAAGCCTGTTGGAAGTCTTGGAGCGAATCGCACGGGTAGAAATTACTTAAGATAGACGATTATCTAAGTTGATACAAATATCCATAGCTCGGAATTCTCCCCTCCGCCACTGGCAGAAGAGAAAGCAGCGCTCACATCTCAATAAAGGGCCCTTACTTCAAATTCAATGATTTCTTTGAGTTCAGGTGCTCTGGTAATAGGAGGAAGGGACAACACGATTTAATTGTGCTGTTATGACTTTTTATTGCATCGATAACAACCCCTATTTTTAAAACTGGTTTAACATTTAGACCTCCCCTTGAAAGGGAGTGGATGTGACAGTAGGAATAACAATGCATTATCACACACAGTGTACGTTTTAGATGTTTACGATAAAGAATATTGACCAGTATTTGTTTCAATGGTCAATAACTCGGTGATCAAGCGATTCCGGGACTATATACACGTATAAACCATAATCCCGAAGATTACCTCGCAACAAACCTATTCGTTCCTACAATACTAGCGAATAATCACTTAGTAAATTTCTATTTATCTGTACAAAAAATATTTAATTTGTAATCCTCTCCCTGTAATTTCATATCAATATAACCTAATGAATTTACTAGATCTGTCATGTAAGTTCATATTACACCCCCCTCTTCCCTAAAAAATGTATATATATATATATATACAGGGTGGGCAAAAATAAGGGTCCTATTTTTAAAAATTCATAACTTTTTTATTTATTGATTTTTTTAATTTTTTTTTTTAGAATAAGTAAAGGACCCCTTCCGAAGCAAGCATGAGCCGTATTAGCCCTAAGGAACGTACCCTCATTTAGAAAACATTATTTTTGCTTAAAAAACTCAAAACAGTGTAAAAAACAATACTTTAGTTTTTGTAAGTTTTAAGAAGTGTTTTTCGGCTAAAATTTGTTTTGTTTATTTCAAAAAATCTCGGAAGGGTCAGTCTACACACACATAAAGTTTGGTGAGTTTAACTTTTATTTTGTGGAAGTTATTCAAATTCAAGTTATTCAAATTTAAAGATAGGACCCTTATTTTGGCCCACCCTGTATATATATATATACCTAATTTTAATATACGTGTTACAAAATCCAATGCGTATTTTATTTCATTTTCAAGAAGAGTCTATATTTGCTTATGTTACCTATTTATGATAATTTGTTTAATGGGGAGGAACAATATTATAGTCCGCCTTTTCACAAAATATACTCCCCAGAGCAGTCAGTTCATCGGAGCAGAATGCATTGGGACGGCGATGGGACAAGGACTAGACTTTACTAGACAGTGAGGGACCTATTAAGTTGGCGACTCTTTTTTTGGATTTGTCTAAGAGGGAGGAACTAGTGGCTGATGGACCAGCCCAGATGTGGCAACAATACTCCATGCATGGACTGATGGTGGCTTTGTAGAGATACAGGATAATGTCAGGTGTGAGGAGTTTACGTGAGAGGAACTTTTGAATTAACTGTAAGACATTACCTAATGGAGCTAGGTCCGGGGGAACATGTATCAACGTGTTCAATTCATGGGAACTACAGAATCAAGACTAAGAACCTATTCCTGACTATGTATAAGCATATAACGGGGAATAGATGGGTGAATTTTAGTTAACGAGTATAAAGCATTATCTTATACAGATGTGCTAATGCGCGCGAGATGAATGTGATCATACTTGCCTTTCTAATATGTATAACTTGTAATTTTAGTTAGAAATTCCACTACTAGGAATTTAGTATAGATATATCGTTCTATGGAGTGAACTCGAATTTAACTACATACACTAAGAGAGACGGATGTCCTATTTTTGAATATGAAATAATCAGCTTTTGTTTGTTTTTTTAATTTTTAATTTTTGATTTTAATTGAGAATTAAATAATGGTCTAGGGGAAATAAATCGTGAATTTTTAAAATGAATTATGTCCCTTGTATTTTGGTCTCAGTATAGGCTTTATGAAGCTAGTAAATTTTTTAGTCATTTTTCGTGAATTTAATTGGACAAAAATAAATTGAAATAAATAATTAGATATTAAATCTGATGAACTATATATATATTTTTTTTTCATTCAAAAATAAAATAATAATATCCATGACGGAACGATTATTTTTTTGGAATTTAGGTCATGTAAGTTCGCACCTAAAGATAATTCTACGAGATTATTACTTAAATTAGTTTAGCTAACCGCATTTTCGTATGAAACTTTGATATCAATTTGAAATTTTTCTAACATGTATTATTCATCTTCTGGGTTAATAATTATTTATCAATTTTGTTTTCAAATTTCTTTTGTGGGAAATCCTCCATCGGTGTTTTGTTTTGCTTTTGAAGTTGGTTAAGCTGGCCCAGTTAAAATTGAGTTATGTCACTATCTGAGGAGTTGTTTCAGATTTCAGATTCAGTTTTTATTGGTGGAGATCCTAGATTTTTTGTCACCATTCTTCATGTGAGTTCTTTTCGCGTATTTCGGCGTGCAGTTATTTACTATGAAGACTTCTTGAACTCTTCCAATCTTCATTTCTTATGTCTTAAAATAATAATTTTTTTTTCTATTATCATTAAATAAACTATTGCTCTGATGATCAGTAATGTTATCGAAACCCTATATATTTCTCTTGACTTTGTTGTGAAACGCGCGTCAAATATAGAAAAGTATTGAATTTGGAAATGATAAATAATTATTTTTTGTTTGCGAGGCGAAGAAAACATGCAGGTATTTACTGAAATATCAAAATAAAGAAATTGTAAAAAAAAAAATGAAAATTATGGTTTGGATTGATTTTTCCTATGGTCATTGGAATGCAACTATAAAATATATATGTTCTGAAGCTTAAAGTAATACTTCATTAAGAGGTAGTGTAGTATTTATTCGTTGATTTCATTATTCTCCCATGCATTAACTCCTCCTTTTGGGATAAAGTAGTGTAGTTTCTGCTATGTGGTCATGATACTGTCCTCCTAGGCATTACTTACTTCTTTGAGGGGGGTAGGGTTATATACTTTCTATTGTCGTGAGACAGTTCTCCCAAGAATGATCTACTTCTTTGGTTGGGCAGTGCAGTATATTTTCATTTTAAAAAATATACTTAAATAATAATATATATAAAAAAAAGATTAAATTTCGTAACACGGATACCCACCCTCCACACTACTATCTCTAGTCATCTACTTCGGCTCCTGACTTTCCTATTCAGCTAAACTGTGTAACGGTCAGTGCAATGATACATGCGGCAATAAAGATGGCGGGCGCCCAACATTAAAGTCGTTGCGTTGGCGGGAAACTGAACGAGTAGCGTATTACTTCTGGTTTTGAAATTGCTTTTCCCAACAAACGCGGAAGCGAATGACAGTCTTCTCAAGTCGTTTAATGCGACGGCCAATCAAAATGGCCGATTCTGACTTACGTCAATCGAAATACGGTCTCACGTAGGAGCGGTCAGTAATACTTACTGGTTGGGGGGGGGGGCTTAATTGAGTTATTATTCACGCACGCGCATGCAAACCAACACGCACATATACTGTACAGAGTGTTTGGAAAATTGATGGCATAACTTCTGGAAGTCGTATTATATGTGTAAAGGCGCTGCTTTGTGTGCGTGTGGATTTTGTATTAGAACTCTATTACTAGTCTCAGTTTCTTTGAAGTTCATTTTTTTTCCTCTGTGTATTCTTTAGCGGGTGCTGATCCTATTTATGAACCTATATTTGGTGTTGCCTTCTATTACCTGAAATATGAAGGGGTAACATTCGCAGAATGGCGACCAGAACACCATGTTAGCTATTTATTTAAGGAGATCCTGCAGATATTTCTCTTGATCCCCACGGCTTTTACGTTTGTTTGGTACCTTTTTCTCATAGTTTCATAGTTCCGTTGGTTTATGTGGCAACACCAGACCCAGGCTTATTTTACATGTAATTTTTTTAACAGGGATAGTGTTTATCTCTCCCATATGTAGAAATAAAAGTTCACTATCACTCTTTCTCTTTCTCTCTTTCTTTTTAGTCTCTATTTTCTATCTTTATTGCTCTATTTTTCTCTCCTCAGTTTCTACTTTACTTTCTCTCTCTCCATTTGCACCTATTCTCTCCAATCTCTATTTTCCTGCCTCTTCCCCTTTTCCCTTCTTTGTTGCTCTCTCCCTCTTTTCAGTCTCTACTTTCATTTTTTATATCCCATTCTTTGGCCCCCTTCTCCCCGTCTATATATTTCTATATTACACATAGATACACACACACACACACACTGTCTCTCTCTCTCTCTCTCTCTCTCTCTCTCTCTCTATCTCTGTATAATTCATCAATCACTTCCCTTTCGCAAGCCGCATTTAATGAGTGGCGACCATTTTAATTTTTTCCTATCATGCCACATTTGTCGTCATCATTTTTTGTCTTCTCTTTCAGCATCCGACTGGCTTGATCAAATATAAATTGAAACAAATTACAAATAAATAAATAAACATGAATTGATGCATTCTTAAAATGCGTCGACTCAATCTGTGCGATTAGCGAAGAAAATACCATTTTAAACTGAAGTCTGACAGACCGACACAAATTCTATTTTAGACATGGATGACAGACTTATGAAAGGGCTATTTCAAATTTAAGCGTGACAGAATAACGAAAATGTTATCTATAACTGAAGCGTGACAAAGCGAAAAAAGGTTATATAAAACTGAAGCGTGACAAAACGAAGTGTATCTAAAACTGAAACGTGACAAAACGAATTGTATTTAACACTGAAGCGTGACAAAACGAATTGTATCTAAAACTGAAGCGTGACAAAACGAATTGTATTTAAACTGAAGCGTGACAAAACGAATTGTATCTAAAATTGAAGCGTGACAAAACGAATTGTATCTAAAATTGAAGCGTGACAAAACGAATTGTATCTAAAACTGAAGCGTTACAACACGAATTGTATCTAAAACTGAAGCGTGACAAAACGAAGTGTATCTAAAACTGAAGCGTGACAAAACGAATTGTATCTAAAACTGAAACGTGACAAAACGAATTGTATCTAAAACTGAAGCGTGA